>OZ018358.1:14852500-15208260 GCA_963969515.1 Yponomeuta evonymella | reverse complement strand
TGAAAACGATGTCCCCGAATTTGGAAAAAACAAAAATATGCCCGTGTTCAGGTAGCTTTACTGAAACGGAATTTATAAATTTTAATGTGCGAAAATGTGTAATAAAATAATTTTTATTTCTCTAGCAGAACAAAACTCGAAAAATTAAAAAATGCAACGTTTTTACTCAACGCGACACAAAGCAGGTATCTACTTACGTCATTTACATATTGGCTTTTTTTAGAAGCTACATAGCTGAAATTTTACTAAGAATTAAATTAAAATTTTGGGTTGGTTGTTAGGTCAGTACACACACATAAGCAAAAATAGGTTCGAAGTTCCTTCGAACTTCGGGTGTTAGTTCTTTTTTTTATATAAAAGCGAAAAAAAATATTTCACTAAAAAACTTAGTTTTGAGTCAAACTTAAATAAGGTTGGTGCATGGAAAAGTCATAGGTACCCTACATTATGATATGGCAAAACGTAGATTGCCATATCGTCAAACGTTGATGCTTAAACGATACGGCCAGTTTGACTTGGCCTTTTCATGAAAAGGACACATTTCGTGATATGGCTAACCACATCATGATATGGCACAATCTACGATATGGCTACGACACATACAAGTGTTGGGTTCCGGGGAGGTTTTAACTTCGCATCGGCGAAGATTTGGAACGACCTTCCTCCGCCTTTTCGATTAAGAATTCTTTGATTTGGTTTAATATTATTGGCGTGGTGGTCGTTTGTTTATTTGATAATAATTGTTGAATTTTCACATAATCTTGACAGTGCTGGTGCTGCGGGATTGAGTTTGTTCATATCGATTTTATATTGTAAGGCTTGAGCAACCCAAATCTAAATATACTGCAATCTGCAATGATCTGAGTCCATGTGCGTGCGTGCGTGCGTGCGTGCGTGCGAGCGTGCGTGCGTGCGTGCGTGTGTGTGTATATAGAGTGTTTTGTGCCTGTACCTATAGTATTAAGCTTCAAGAGAAATGGGAGCAGACTGAAAATCAGCGCTGACATGCGCAGCACATGTTGAGCCTGCATCCCTGTGTTGAGCGTGTATTTTTTATTTTACTTTCATTATTTTTGGCATCAATAAACGATTAACTATCTATCTATCTATCGAAACACTTTGTAACAAAAAAATATAATAGTCTGGATTACCTTTTTATAAGAACCCGATTCTTGCAAAACATTCCTGAAATGCAGTTGAAATAGTCTGCGGCTGTGTTTCCTTTTCATCATCAGCCATTTGATTAGGCCTCCCTCGTGATTTTCCTAGCTTCCCGGTTTTGTGCCGCCCGCCCGCATTCAGCGACTTCCCGCCACGCACCGTAACCCCCCGACCGGTGGGGGGCCTGCCGGCTTACCCTTTCCCTTTTCCACAGACTGTTTAAAAGTGCATTCGAGGTGTGTTTTTAAAAATCACGTTTTCATAATAAGAACTGAGTAATGTACAACAGAATATGCATGCATGCCCAATAACAATGATTTCTAAAAACAGAAACAGAACCTAAGTACGTTTTCAGGGTTCCGTACCCGAAGGGTGCCAAACGGGACCCTATTACCACAGAGGAAAAAAGGAACTATTACTAAGACTTCACTGTCCGCCTCTCTGTCTGTCCCTGACCAGCTTGTATCTCATGAACCTAGAACTGCCTACAGTTGAATTTTTCACACATGATGTATTTCTGTCGCCGTTATAACATCAAAATACTAAAAACAGAATAAAATAAATATTTAAGTAAAGTTCCCATACAACAAAATATTTTTTTGCAGTTTTTTGCTCGATCTCAATAACGGCAACAGGAAGACGCTTGAAATATTCACAGAATATATAGTTTTATATTTACTTCAAAAATAAGTAATTAATTTAAAATCAAATAAATGTTGAAGGGGCCTCCCATACACCAAACGTGATTTTTTGCGGTTTTTTTTCGATCTTTGTGTCTAATGTTATATAGATTTAATTGTACGGAACCCTTCCTGCGCGAGTCCGTCTCGCACTTGGCCGGTTTTTTACCTGTGATTTTACGAAGGATTCGCGCATTAATCGCCATCTGTAAGCAATGTTCAGAATTAATTCACCGACCAGTTTACCTATTAAAACCATTATCTCAAGTCAGCTTGTTCATTTCGTAGCTATACAGTTCTAACTTTTGCCGCTAGATGGGACTAAACTGTAGTTCAAAATTTCAAATACAGAGGTCACTAATTTAAAAGTAAAAAAAAAAAAAAAACAAAATATCGTCAAATAAATTTTCTTCGTTCCTTTACTTTATTTTTCTTTTAAAAGAAGCTCCATCGCCTCCAACCGGCCAGCTAACAAAAGACCGCGAAATCGAATTTAGTCTCGCGCGATTTGTCATCTCGACTGCAGTCAAAGTTAACTCCAGTCAGTCGGTCACTAACCGATGGTGCCACAAGTCGGCTGACACTGGCCACTTACAAAAATAGTCCGAATAAACTCGTGACCGCTGGCGTTCAAAAAAAATCGAAGTAGGTAGCTAGATTCTCAATGAAAACAAAAGAAAAAAAGTGAGTGCTATTCTTACGGTTACCTCCAGTGCTGTTGCTAAAATTGTTAGTTTTCTTTTTGAGTTTTCGGAGTTTGAAGTTGATTTCCGCGCGTAGTGGCCTATTGTTTGTGAACCGCAAATATAGCATGCGGGTGTTTTGAAAGGATGTTTTTGATGCACCACCGATCGTGTCTAGGAAAACATTGCGGTTGAAGTTACATGGGATTGTATCGCTGGTGAGTCTTATTTCATAGTTTTTCTCTGTTTTATTACCTAATTTATAAGCATTTCGCACCTTAGCAAAACACTGTACCGCTGTGTTACTTTCTTATTAAATGTTTTTTAAACATTTTTGTCAAACTGAATACTGTAAAATATTCGCTTACTACTTATCTACTGATTATTTCTTTAAAGTTTTCATTATGTCTCAGCTTCAAGTAATGTAAATTACTATTTAAAGTACACACAGTATCCCAGAGGGGTACAGGCGTGAGTTTAGGAGAGAGACCAGGGACTGCCACCTGCCACATCAACATTCATTACTCGTTGCATGCACGCACGCCGGTTTCAGGTACTTTTTATCTTGCCCTTTGCTAATACATCCCCTATTTGGTCGAAGTATGTCCGCCTGGGACGTCTCTTACCGGCCCGTCCACCCACATTCGCTCGATATATTTGTTTCGTCAATCTTGCAGGCCTTCCCACATGTCCAAACACTAACGCAATATTCCTTTCTCAATTCTAGTCTCTACATCCTCATTCAGTCCACAACGTCATAGCTATAAGTATTGTGTTTTTTATCTGAAAATACTTATTTCTGCAATCAAGATCCTCGCACCTATAACAGTCCCCAGCACATCAACCTTTACACCCTCTACTCAAAGCTTCCTTCTGATTAGAGTACATTATGTAAAGGAGAGCAGTGGTAGCCTAGTAGGTAGAACATTGGACTCGGAAGCGAGAGACCCAACTTCGATTCCCAGAGCGGGCATGTACCTATGACTTTGTTTTCTAAGTACATTTGTGAAGTTATTGCAGAAATACCACTCGCTAACTATGAAGGAAAACATCGTGAGGAAACCTGAGTGTCTGAGCTATTCACATACCTGAGCGCTTGAAATCGCCAATCCGCGGTGGGCACGCGTGGTGATTAAGCCCATACGCTCTCCCTGAGAGAAGGCCTGTGCCCTACAGTAGGACGTATATAGGCTGCTTATGTATGTCATGTATCTAAAGGTTTGCAACAAAAATGTAAAGCTTGACGTGCTGTCTCAGATCGCTCCATGGTAGTGTGGCGTGCGTATTTGTGTAAATATAATAAAATATTAGAATGTAGGTACAAACAGACACGCTATGCTCAAACATTATTATTAGTATATATCTAGACGCCACAGAATACTTAGAGCTGTTTAGTTACTATCTCTCGGATACCTACTCTGTGACATGACTTGTTAGATCAATAATTTAATTCGATATTTTGGTTTGGTGTTTATTTAATTTCTTTTGGCTTTTGTGAACCGTAAATATAATCTATTTGGCCATTGACCTTCGATGCTTTATTAATTTGGTAAGAAGCTGAAAGCACCCTACTTTCCACACTTCCATAGTAGCTCTTAGCTGCTCGTTTGTTTTTCATTTAATATTATACATAATTAATGTCCAATACACTGTTTTTATTTTGTTTCCCTTCATCATCATCATCATCAGCCATTTGTCGCCCACTGCAGGACACAGGCCTCCTCCGTGGTTTACATAACCATGAAGGGTTTTGCCATAATTGCCACGCTGCTGCCCGTCTCCTGGTAATGTATTTCCTTAGTCGCCTTCTACGACATACACGGGAGGAAATGGAGTGACGCTATTCTTAATCCGGCGCCACACGGAACAGTTGTTCCCCTTAGCAACCAAATTTTGTTTTGTAATTGTGTCGTGTAAAGTTTGTACTAGCGGATAACTCCTACGCACATCAATATTCAACAAAAAGTTTACTAGTTAATTTTTTTAACGAAAATTCAGATCATGAGCTTCCGGAAATGTAGGTACTTCCTTTGTCTAAAAAAGAAAGAAAGAACGGCTTTAGATTTTTATTTTGATTACTCACGTGTATACTTAATTAAAATTAGTACATTAAAAGAAATTAACAGATAAAAACAAAACCCTGAGCACAATCGTACTGTTTAATTTCTACAATTTCTCGCCGAGCTGTACCCTAGTACCCCCTAGAATATCCAACGGCGGAATATTTTCCTAAATCAACCGGCTCATAAGATCGACTCTACGTACAAGATTGACTCATAAGCAGCCTATATACTCGTACGTCCCACCGTAGGACACAGGCCTTCTCTCAGGGAGAGCGTATGGGCTTAATCACCACGCGTGCCCACCGCGGATTGGTGATTTCAAGCGCTGAGGTATGTGAATAGCTCAGACGCTCAGGTTTCCTCACGATGTTTTCCTTCACAGTTAGCGAGTGGTATTGCTACTATAACTTCACAAATATAGGTACATAACTTAGAAAACAAAGTCATAGGTACATGCGCGCACTGGGAATCGAACCTGGGTCTCCCGCTTCCGAGTCCAATGTTCTACCCACTAGGCTACCACCGCCCACAAGTATAACGGGAATGAATGCAATTAAAAACGCATTATCGCTATAAAAGTGAGTTTTATTCAAGGTGAATAAAATTAAACGATGTAAATACGATTGCAAAACCGAGGTGCTCAACAAAAGGTTTCGTGTTTATTACAATGCGGTGTCGCAAAGGTTCCAAAATGGATGGTACAAGGTCGAAGAATGCTGACCGTTGTGATTTTCCTGTGATGCTCAGCCAACTAGGAGCCTAACCACCGGTTTCTCGTACGCTAACAGGCTGTTAATTCTATCAAGCTGTCAATCTACTATTAGGTGACAGTTTTTTTTTTATATAGCCGACACGTCCCTCTGGCGGGCACAGGCCTTCACCCAGAGAGAGAGAGAGAGAGAGAGAGTATGGGCTTAATTACCACGCGTGCCCACCGCGGATTGGCAATTTCAAACGCTGAGGTATGTGAATACCTCGGAAACATAGGTTTCCTCACGATGTTTTCCTTCACAGCAAGCGGTATTGCTACTACAACTTATCAAATGTACATAAAGAACTACTTGGGAAACGAAGGAACAAAGTGCGGTGGTAGGGAGGTCTTGGGTTCGAACCTCGGCATGTACATGATTTCTTTGCTTAATAATAATAACTTCCACACAACAAAATCACTTGTCCTAGTCCCAAACTAGGATACCCTGTGCTATGGTAACCAGGCAAGGTCATCACAACCAGAGAAATACACCCAGACTGAGGCCATTTGTACAAATGTATGGCGGCCCCTAGTGGGAGTCGAACCCATGACCTCCGACATGGTAATCTGACGTAATTCCTAATAAAGTTTTACATTCTGTTAATATTTATTGACTGTAAAACAATCGACAAAATACCTTCGACTTGTCAAAGACAACTAAAAGAAAATATAAAGGAGGTTACACTCCTTAACATCCGCCTCCGTTTTTTATGTTGCACATTTCGCTGAGCTCTTGAATTCTGGGTCCATACAACGGTTTTGTCAACATATCGGCAAGCTGTCGAGCTGCAGGGACCTTACATACATCAAGAACACCATTAGTTACACATTCTCTTATAAAGAACGATCTAATTCTTATGTGCTTTGTTCGTTGATGGTATTCATATGGTGGATTTTTGGCTAGTCTTATTGCGGACTCATTGTCGATGCAAAGACTTGTCGAGCAATCTTCGCCAGTAATATCTTTCAAGATTCTCTTCAACCATATGATCTCGCGAGCAGTTTCACTGGCAGCTATTACCTCCGCTTCGGTGGATGAAATTGCAACGGTGGTTTGGCGTTTACTCTGCCATGAAATTGGTCCACCACCAAACAAGCATAACATGCCAGTAGTGGAGCGTCCTGTGCTAAGATCACCTCCGTGATCAGCATCACTATAGCATTCTAGACCAGGGGCTGTACCGCTTTTGTAAATAATTCCTTTATCCATTGTGCCTTTCAAATACCGTAATATCCGTTTGACAGTATGGATATCTTCCTTTGTAGGATGGTCCAAATTACGTGATACGACGCTTATAGCATAGGCTATATCTGGTCTCGTACCAGTCATAAGATAAGCCAATGCTCCAACTGCTTGACGGTAGGGGAAGCGGTCTGAAGTATTTTCATCCTCTATGTTATTCGTCTTAATAATTGGTGTGGCTACGGCTTTACAATTCGCCATTCCGAACCTTTCTAGCACGCGTTTAGTATACGCTTTCTGATGTACTAGAATAGAGCCGTCCGACTTCCTCTCTATTTCCATACCCAGGAAATAGTTCGCTGATTTAACAGTTATTTTGAAACGCTTTTTCAGCTCCTCCAGAAAGTTTTGAGTTTCTTTTTCACTTGTGGAAGCGATTAACCCGTCGTCAACATACAGGGCTAAGACAATTTTATTTTTGCCTTTCTTTCTTATAAATAGGCAGGGATCCGCTTTGCTCTGCTGAAATCCGAGAGCTATTATGTAGTCAGTGATGCATCGGTTCCAACATCGCGGTGCCTGTTTTAAACCGTACAGACTCTTCTTTAGCCTGAATACAAGCCTAGGATCAGCGGTATAGCCTTGTGGGGGTTTCATGTAAATTTCCTCATCTAAGTTTCCGTATAAGAACGCTGTGGAGACATCAAATTGAGCTAACGACATGTTTTGCTTTGCAGCAGCACTAAGAAGTGCTCGTATTGTGCTGCTTCTTGCCACAGGACTAAACGTTTGAAAGAAATCCAGCCCTTCCTTTTGAGAATATCCCTTAATTACTAATCGTGCCTTGTATTTGTCTAGTGTCCCGTCCGGATTAGTTTTAATTTTGAATATCCACTTACAGGGAATAGCTTTCCTTTTTTCAGGTAATTCTACTAGATCCCATGTTTCGTTTTCTTTCAAAGAATTAATTTCAGTATCAACTGCCTCTTTCCATTTATCGTGATCTACTCCTGACATAGCTTCTTTGTAGCTTTTAGGCTCGACTGCATTAGACAACATATTGATGTTACAAACAGTGTCTGTGTATCGACTAGGAGCTCTTAGATTTTTCCGGTTCCTCAGAGTCATTTGACCTTCTTGCTCAATTTCATTAATCGACAGCTCTTCGTGCTCAACTTCTACTGGTTTTGTTTCCTCATATTCAGATTCTGCAGTTTCAAGTTGATCTGATTCATCTTCGGTCTCATTTTTCTCAGAGTGAAAATCAAGTGCTTCCTGTTCATCTTGCTGTACATGGACTTCTTGGTCTTCAACTAGCTCATTATGTCCATTAAGCTGTGGTGGTTGATACGTTGAATCGTTTGCATATATAAGTCTATCTTGATAAGCATCGTTCTGTATAGAGTCTTTGGGTAAGTTGTCTTGTAGATCTGGCAGTTCGAATCGAAATTGTTTGCTAGTTGATGGTGAAGGTTGTGAAATGTTCGTAGTTTGATCGTCATTCTGGTCTTTGTAACCCAGTAACGGTTTTTCTTCAAACGTGACGTCTCTGGATCTAATTAACTTGTGATTAACTTTATCCCAAATTCGGTAACCTTCATCTCCATCATAGCCAATCAAAATTCCTTTTTTAGCTTTCTTGCTTAACTTCTTGCGGTTAGATTTCGGAATATGAGCGTAGCAATTGGAACCAATGATTCTCAGGTGCTTAATACCAGGTTTCTTTCCGTACCATAGTTCATAAGGAGATATTCCAGGCGTGCTCGATGAACCAGTGCGGTTTAAGATATACGTCGCTGTGTTAATGAGTTCTGCCCATAAACCTTGCGGTATCTCTTCATGTGCATGCATCATTGCTCTTGCTGCTTCTACTATAGTCCTATTCTCTCTTTCTACGCATCCAGCTTGTTCATGAGTGTGAGGCATTGTCAGTCTTTGTTTTATGCCATGCTCGTTTAAGATCTTTCGAAATTGCTCGTTATCGAACTCTCCTCCGTTATCGGTCAACATTTCTTTAACAGTGTGTCCTGCAACTCGAGCTTCAGTTAACATTTGTTTGAGCTTATCATGTGCTTCGGATTTCTGCTTTAGAAAATATATGCATCGATAGTGACTAAAGTCGTCTTTGAACAACAGAAAGTATCGAAATTTCTGGATCGAGTATGTGAAAGGTCCACATATGTCAGCATGTATGAGTTCTCCAGATTGAGTCGCTCTCACCCTTGTGCCAAACGTCTGCCTATGGGCCTTTTCATATAGACATCCTTCACATAGATCTGATTGATTGTCCTTGACTTTCAAACCCAATTCTCTTTCAATGAGCTGTTTCACATGTCTCTTACTCTGGTGAGCGAGTCTTTCATGGTACACTTGTAGTGGATTTGTCAGTGCCACATTAACTTCTGGTTTCGGTACTAGGCAAGTTAGGTTCAGCTTAAAAAGTCCTCCATTTCTCTGCCTTTTTCCTACTAACTTGATAGATCCAGCTACTTTCAAAGTGCACGTGTCTGGCGTCGACTCAAACACAGTGTTGTACTCATGGTCATGTGCAGCAAGAACAGAAAAAAGATTCATCTTAATGTTTGGGACATACCAGACATCTTTGAGTGTTAGTTTCTCTCGTCTTCCATTCACATCAACTTCTGCACGGATGGTCCCCTTCCCTAGTGCTTCTATGGTGTGACCATTCGCTGCTGTCACAGTATGTTGGCCTTTGAAGAATTCAAAAGTTTCAAAAAAATCTGATCTGTTTGTTACATGGCTGGTCGCGCCATTATCTACAAACCAGTTCTCTTTATCTGTAACTAAATTGTTGAGGGCCAAGACAGGTAGTGTTAGGTTTACTGATGTGGCCTCTTTAGGTGGTCTACCATCAGATATCCATTTCTTACATTGTCTCACTCTATGTCCGGTCATTCCACAATATTTACATTTAATTTCCTTTTCTTGTTTCTTTTTTCCTCTGTTTGTTCTTACATAAAGTGCTTCTGACGGGCTCGCATTCTCAGTTTCGCTCTTGTTCATTAAAGTTTTTTTCATGGGCACATAGCTGAGTAGTGAGATTTTCAACGGTTCGATCTTTCTTTGTCATTAGTAGCCAACTTGATTTGAAGGTGAAGAATTCCGACGGTAAAGTGTCCAAAATCTTGCAGATCAGTAACATGTCTGGTAATTTTGAATCTAAGAAACTGTGCAGTTCATGCCAGATATTCTTCAGCGCAGAAATATGAGTTGCCATACCATGTTCTGTTTCCTTTTTATAGCTAAAGAAACGTAGACACAGGTCGTAACTTTTGTCTTCACTACTTTCTCCATATAAACGATTAAGCTCTTCCCATACATCCTTAGAACTTGTCAGCCGCATGACATGATTTAGAATTTCATCTGTCATGTTTGTTGTGATGAGAACTAAGACGGCACTATCAATGTTCACAAATTCTTGTAGATCTTTTTCGTATTTTGCTTGGACAGCCGCATCTGCTTCTGCGGGTGGTTGACGAGGTTTACTCAGCTTACCTTCGACAATGTCTAAGGCGCCAGGGATGGCCTTCATAACAACCATTATTCTGTACTTCCATGATTTGAAGTTTTTGGTATCCAGGTGTCCTATCTGCACCCTGGATGCTTCCACGATTGCTCTATCCATAGCGGTAGTGGTAGTCAGCCGGCACAGATTACACTGTATGAATTTTATTTTTACAAATTCTTTCCCAGAATAAATACACTTCGCATCCACAAAATACTTAAAATATTACGCTCTGCTACCATAATAAAGTTTTACATTCTGTTAATATTTATTGACTGTAAAACAATCGACAAAATACCTTCGACTTGTCAAATAATAAAGTTTTACATTCTGTTAATATTTATTGACTGTAAAACAATCGACAAAATACCTTCGACTTGTCAAAGACAACTAAAAGAAAATATAAAGGAGGTTACACTCCTTAACAATTCCGCTAGACCAACGAGGCAGTTTCCTACTAATTTTCCGTCCGTAAACTTTATTTTATTTTATTTGTCAACAATCAAAAAATCTTATCAGTTTTCGCGTATTACTTGCTGTTTTACTTTCTAAAATATACAGGGTGTATTTAGCTGATATTGTAAAAAGAAATACAAATTATAATCTCTAAATTGGTTTGATACTTACTTAACTAAATAGGTCGTTAATATTTCTAATGCCATTAAGATGGTATGTACGAAAGTGTTTTAAAATCACACAGACATTATGTAGGTATGTGCTTTGCTTAATGACTTGCATGAGCAGATACATACGGGAACACACAGATCAGCTGTCAAAGAAAATTCGACGCTAGTGGCTTGAAAATAAGAAAAGAACCCAAAGTTTAGAAGGATGATCAGTTAATCCACTGTTCTCTACTGAGCTACCTAAAGAGTTTATCTTTTGTTTTGACTACTGAATGTTTTTTAGGGTTCCGTACCCGAAGGGTGCCAAACGGGACCCTTTTACTAAGACTTCACTGTCCGTCTGTCTGTTGGGCTGGCTGTCTGTCACCAGGCTGTATCTCATGAACTGTGATAGCTAGGCAGTCGAAATTTTCACAGATGATGTATTTCTATTGCCGCTGTAATAACAAATACTAAAAACTGAATAAAATAAATATTTAATGGGGCCTCCTATACAACAAAGGTATTTTTTTTGCCGTTTTTTGCTCGATATTAATAACGGCAACCGGTAGACGCTTGAAATTCACAAAATATTTAGTCCTATATTCGCTTAAAAAACAAATAATAAAAATAAAATAAATTTCGTATTTGCACCAGCTACCCGTCTCTCTTTCTCCTTCGACAACCTTTCTGTCACAAGGTTGTCTGGAAGAAATTGCTGTTAGCAATAAGGCCGCCCATTGTACTTTTTTATTCTAACTTTCATATTTTATGTCTCGTTTCTTCTGCGCAATAAAGAATATTCTTATCTTATCTTATCTTAAATTTTTAAGGGGCTCCCATACAACAAATGTGTTTTTTGCCGTTGTTTCTCGATCTTTGTGTGTAATGTTTTACAGATAATGGTAGGAAATCCTTCGTACGCGAGTCTGACTCGCACTTGGCCGTTTTTTTTGTTAACTTTTCCATTTATATTTTTTTATGTAGTCTGAATAAGTCCAGGCAATTTGTATGTGAACACCTCAGATACTGGGGTTTCCTCACGAGGTTTTCCTTCAC
This sequence comes from Yponomeuta evonymella, assembly GCA_963969515.1. Classification (NCBI taxonomy): domain Eukaryota; kingdom Metazoa; phylum Arthropoda; class Insecta; order Lepidoptera; family Yponomeutidae; genus Yponomeuta; species Yponomeuta evonymella. The sequence continues at coordinate 15,196,549 of OZ018358.1, read as the reverse complement.
AGTTAGCGAGTGGTATTACTATACTACAACTTACTTAATTTACTCAATAATGTGTTATATTGTTTTGTTACTGTTTTATACCATATGTGTAAAATTCTTCTTGCAGGAAAATGATTTCGCGGAAGCTGTGACGTTATTAGAGCGGTTAAAGCGCGAATTTAATAAAATAATGTATTAAAACAATGATATTTTCTAAAAACTCTGTTTATAAGATAAGAAGAGCATATTCTTTATTGTATACCGGAAAAAATGTCACAGAAACAGCAATGTCAAAAGAAAAGATACAATTGGCGTTTATGTACTATCGTTCACGAAATTTATTTATTTATTGATTGATGCTTTTATTGCACTTTAAAAAAAATGGACTTAATTTCTTTCAGTCTCATTCTTTTTTGAAAAATCTGAAAGACAGTGATTGTTTACTTAGAGAAATTCTCAATTTAGAAACCGTAGGTGAATATTTCTTTATTCAGTAAATACATACAAAAGATCTACAGATTACCTGACATGCAAATTACCCTTTTATTAACATTGATTATCGTTATTTATGATTCGATTAGTGTTAATAATCACAATTTAATGACTTTGCTCTAGAAAAAAAATATTCTAATCTTGGTCTAGAAAAAATTTACTTGAAATTCAAATCTAGAATTATTTTTGTTTTTATATATATCTTTTTTTTTAATATAAAAACAAAATGTTTACATAATTAATCAATGTCAAAACTGTTAGTTTCAGAACCAACGGATCATGAGGAGAGGAAAATAACAAGGAAACTTCGCGTTTATTCTTTTAAATACCCGTTTTAACTTAATTAGCATAGTTTTCAGCTTAAAGTTATTACTCGTAATTGTGTTTATTTATTTGCGACACAAAACAGCAAGGCAACAATGCACTTACTAAAAATACACTTAATATTGATATGCCAAGTTAAATTGCCAAAACATCAGCACGTGTTGAGCACTAAACACAATCGAACCCGTTAACATTACTTTAACACCGGAAATCTTTGTCTTCTAAATAATCCATAAGGTGTCAATCTAGCTTAAAACTAGTATGCTCCAATATTGTTATTTTAAGATTGTTACCGGTTTTACATGCCTAATAAACAAAATAAAAATAAAATAAAATAAAATGTTATGTTATTATAAGCATCCAGAACCCCTAATATGGAGTTGACTTAGCATTTGCCTACGGTCGCTCAGGAGAAAATACGAAAAACATTCGCTGCGATAAGGCATTTTATGCCGACACAGGACGTTAAATAGAATATTATAAGTTTTTTTTATTTATGCAAATATTTATTTATTTCAATAGTTTCCTTTTTCTTTCATCGAGCGAATAAAGAAACAATTAAGACATTGAATAAAAAAAAAATCCATGAGTTAAATAAAAAAAATCCATGTGTCGCCAGATTAAGAATAGCGTCAGTCCATTTCCTTTCGTTGACGTCGTAGAAGGCGACTAAGGAAATCAACTAGGAGACGGGCATTAGCATCTTCCTAATATTCCAACCGCATACTGCGATCGCCAACCCGCCTGCCAAACGTGGCGATTATGGCAAAACCCCTCAGGGTTATGAAAACCACGAAGGAGGCCTATGTCCTGCAGTGGGCGTCAAATGGCTGATGATGATGATGATGATAATGAAATAAAAAATTCGAATTTAAAAAAAATCTTTTAACAACAAGCTTTTGTTTTGAAACTTTCGTTCCGCCTTTTTGGCACCATAACGTTTACAACAAAAGTATGCAGGAGTCGTGAAGCACGAAACTTAGAAACAAAAAAGAAAATGTCACGATACCCTATTGATAAGGTAAAAAGTCTGTAGGTATTTCCTAACTACAATAGCTGATTGCAAAACCCGTTTGTTTAGTCATTTTCTCATAGCAAACTTATAAAGTTTCAACACTTACTAGGCACTAAAAATTATCGTTTGGAAGTCACCAAGAAGTACTCTGCTAAATGTTTTGATAGAGATGATGTATCATCATCATCATCAGCCTATTCTTGTCCACTGCTGGACATAGGCCTCTCCTATTGCACGCCACTGAGCACGGTCCTCGGCTACTCTCATCCAGCCGCCCTGCGAAGATCATCGCTCCACCGAGTCAGAGGATGTCCGTCTCCACTCAAGAACTCGTCTACCCCATTGGTTATCAGTTCTTCGGATGATATGGCCGGCCCACTGTCACTTCAGCATGCTAATTCGGTAGGCTATGTCGGTGACTTTGGTTCTCTGTCGGTTCACCTCGTTTCGAATTCGATCTTTCAGAGAAACCCCGAGCATAGCCCTTTCCATAGCACGCTGAGCGACATATGAACACTGCTGCCAAGTGAACCCACCCAATTAATTAATATCCTCTAACTGAAATTTTCCCTATATTTCGTGAACTGTAAATCAATAGGTTTGCCTCTCAAATGCGGCATTGCTGGAATACGCACATAAACATAAAGTTTGTCATTTAAAAACACAACTATTGCTCTACGACTTTAACATTTTTCTGTAATATTTATTACGTGGATTTACGATTTTCCTGCTTTGTAGCGGCATTTCTGTTCGACGGATAAAATGTTTAAAACCATACGAGTTAAATAAATGGGCATTCTTGTATATACGACCATGATGGATAGTAGATAGATAGATAGAAAGTCTTGTAGAGTAGAGAGAAGTAATGAGTCATATTCATCATCAGCCATTTGATGCCCTCTGCAGGACATAGGGGCGGGATGGCGATCGCAGTGTGCGGTTGGAAGCTCAGGAAGACGCTGCTGCCCGTCTCCTGGTAATTGATTTCCTTAGTCGCCTTCGGAAGGAAATGGAGAGACGCAATTCTTAATCCGACGCCACAAGGAGAATTAATGAGTAATGACAGGAAATGCGCATATTAAAAAAAAATGTTAACGAAAAATAAACACGAGCGCCGTGTGGCGCCGGATTAAGAATAGCGTCACTCCATTTCCTCCCGTGGATGTCGTAGAAGGCGACTAAGGAAATAAATTACCAGAAGACGGGCAGCAGCGTCTACCTGACATTCCAACCGCATACTGCGATCGCCAACCCGCCTGCCAAGCGTGGCGATTATGGCAAAACCCCTTATGGTTATGAAAACCATGAGGGAGGCCTATGTCCTGCAGTGGGCGTCAAAGGGCTGATGATGATGATGATGATGATGAAACACGAAATAGGTACCTAATAATAAAATAAAATCCAAACTGATTCAAGTGCATTTTAGAGGTAATACCGTTGAACCCTACTTCGATGTGTGAACTATTAGACAGACTGTTCTCAAACGTCAATGAGATGTTCGTCTTGACAAATAGGTCACGAGCTCAAGATTCAATTACCTGGATACGACAGTGACACAGAGACCGGGAAGTGACAATTTCAGCCTCTCAGTGCCTACCACTTAGTGGACAATTGATTCAGGTCATTTTATGTCTGAAATGGTCTGTTGACCACTGAGCCCCAATTTGATAAAATATACAGGGTGGGGCAAAAGGCATCGTCTGAGCATCACACGTGTCTACTTAGCGAATGTCAAAAGCGGTAAAATAAATGGCGACACTTTACAATAGGGTGATACTTATTAGCCCACCCGTTAATTACTCCTCGATCTCTAATTTATCCTCGGTTTCTAGTACACTAACAATCTATTAAAAGCTGTCAGTTGTACATACAACTTAACTGTGAGGTGTAAAATGTATGCTTTTCTTATTTTTGACAAAGCATTTATTTACAAAATTACCAAAATTATACAAATACATTAATTTGCGCAAAGCTTCGTCAAACGCAAAAAGATAAAGATTATTTTAAAAGAAAACATTTTAAAATTAAAATTTCGCAAAAAGATTCGTCAAACATAAAAACCGGACAAGTGCTAGTCGGACTTGCCTACCGAGGGTTCCGTACAAATTTTTAGGTACTTAAATATTATAAGTAGTCCAGGAATCGAGTTTCGCAGTTTTTTTACCGAGCTTTTCCCGAACTTCAAAGACTATTTTTTTATGATTTAATTACAAATGTATAGATTTTTCTTTGTACTTGTAGTATAAGGCGATATTACTTGCCAAATTTCATAGTTCCAGGTCAACGGAGAGTATCTTTTTTTGCGCCATAAACGAATCTTTTTTTACGTTAACTTAGAAGTTTGATTTTCTCATAGCTTCAAGGGACTGTAGACCTGAGTATATGGTTTTAATTTCAACTCGATACCTCCACGCGTTCTCGATATAAAGGGTCTTGACAGACGGACGGACGGGCGGACGGTCCGACGGATGGACAACAAAGTCATCCTATAAGGGTTCCGTATTTTCTTTTTGAGACACTGAACCCTAAAAATGGAAAAATAGTGCAAAACACTCGCAACAGAAAACACAAACGAAGAAAACACTAAGGGAATAAGCCGCCCCAGGACACATCGGACCCAAAGGTTCCCACTACGCGGGCGGCGTTACCTCGCTGCACTTCAAAGGAAATTCTCTGCATACGATAGGCCCCAGAGCGGCAATCATAGCTACGGTCCCTCAAAAAAAAAACTATAAGTTCTGCTCCTATATTAAGCGCACCAAATCCTGAGCGATTCCAATCGAATTCAAATTGCATACTATTTGCTATAGCAAACGTCAGGATTCCAACAGGCTTTGTTGCTTGTTATGTTATAAGGTCTCTGACGACTCAAGTGTCACTGGTTATATGACATCACAAAAAACAAAGTAGGGAATATCAGCTGTTACATTGTTAAAAAATCAACTAAAAAAATTTAAATTAAAAAAACTCCAGACAAAAAAAAGATTGTTTTTTTGTACACTTACAACCAAAAAATACGAAACTAATATAACCTTGACGAAAAAAACTTCATAGTTTTGAAAGATATTTTGCTTGAAAGATATTTCCTATTTCTGCCAAACTGCATTCTGCATTGCACAGTTCAAATATGGAAACACCTACCTGCAAGCTGTTACAGTGTGTCAGCAATAGCACTTGATGGGCGAACCTGCAGTTGTGTAAAGAGACGTGAATGGCAATACAAGTGCACTAAGCCTGACCAAATTCGCGCCAAGGGCAGCCTGTTGAGGTGGCGTTTCGTTCACAAATGAAATCAATGAACGAACCACAGCAAAAGTAAGCAATCCACCATCTAAAGTAACTGATATCACCTGGGCCCATTTCGTAAAACTACATTTATGGTTTACTATGACAATATTCATAACATAACATAAACTCACGCCTGTATCCCAGAGGGGTAGGCAGAGACCAGGGACTGCCACTTGCTACGATCCTGACATTCAAATTGTACTAATTATTTGGATTTTTCTAAATTGTATTTTTATGAAACGCGACTGAGAAGGTTCATTCTACTGACGGTCGCTGTTGGATACAGTTAATTCATGATCGGTTTGCTAAGTTACTGACAGATCTCCCCCGGTTTATCGTTCACTAACAAGCTTTTAATCTACTGTTAATAGCTGTCAGTGTTTTTTTTTTTGTATGCACTTTGGTCATTTAACAGCTGTTAACAGTAGATTAACGGCGTGTTAGTGTACGAGAAACTGGGGATCAGTCTCTCGGTAGTTGTTGATAAACTGATCAGCCACTCATCAGTTTATAATACGCAAATCAAATCTGTCAAATTAGTATGGAATTCGATAGTTAGACGATTGGAATCGCTTAGAATTTGGTGCGCATTATTAATTAACAGATTAACAAATAATCAATCCGATCCTTGATGAACGGAACTCTAATTTTAAAGTAGTATTCCTTGACATTCCTTGTATAACATAGCCTTGCAATAAGGTTAAATAAGGTATTTTGTACCCATCTCTGCAACAAGGCAGACAGCCAGTCATGAGGGACCCGCAGATAATGCAACGAATACAAATCATATGGAAATAAGGACAAAAAGATGTGTTTTCTAAGCAATCCATAAATTTTGCTCGCTTTTGTTTTCCTTTATTTTATAAACGAAACGTTTAAAATACCCATGTTTGGATTATAATAGTATAGATAAAGATAAGATACAAAAGTATTTATTACCTCATCCGGTCACGGTCACTTTAAAATTATTCTTTCATTTTTAACAAAAAAAACCTTTACAGATCTTTACCTTGTCATTTACTTAGTTATTAATCGACTAGTCATTTTGTTTCCAAACAGGTGTCTACTTAGATCAAATGGCGTGACTTTAAAATTACTCGGACATTCCGCAGACCTATATAAGCATCTACGTCTATAAATAAAAAAATCTTTAATAAAGAAGAAAGAGAGAAACCATTTATTTACATTACGTCACTGATCTGGGTATAAAGAAAGCTGTTAACGTAATTAACTTAATTCCGGAATCACTTACTTGATTTGTTGTCGGAAGAGTCCGAACCGACTTCCGACAGAAATTCAAGAGGGAAGTGATTCCGGAATTAAGTTAATAATGTGTAGTGCTTAAGAAAGTTTTCGTTTTAAAAACTGTTAACGTAATTTATAGAAACCTACGACTGCTATATTATGTAAAATTATGTTTTTCGCCAAGCATGAGTGATATGTCAAATTATATATTGTTCCGAAGAAACATCTTCGTAATGGAGATCATAACCAAGAATGGTTATTTACTTTTTCTTCTATTTCAACTTACATAAAATGGCGAGGTCAATGGTAAGTAGTGGGCTTTTGCTTTTTTGCAAGTTTGAAGATTCACAAAAAAAACTTACGGCCGTCACAGACGGGGATTGTCTTCAAATAGGCGGCGTGAATAATTCATTGGATTTTTAAACAATTCATTGGTTTTTAATACGGCCAATAAAACAAGACTAGTGACCTTTAACTTAAATTAAAATAATGACCCGGTATACCCAAAGACGACTGACTCCTCGTCAATAATATTGTAATAACTGCGCGATGCAGAAAGATTCGGTAAGACTTAAGGATCCAAACACACAACTTATTTTATAAAATCGATGCTGAAATCACAAAAAAATATCAAGTATGTTTGTACTACAGTTATTTGATTGAAATAGAATGGACATTCATATAATTAATTATGTTGGACAATCATTTAGCAAAGGCTCCAACGTTGGTATTAAAAAAAAAAAAACGGTTAAGTGCGTGTCGGGCCACGCGCAGTGTAGGGTTCCGTAGAAAGAGAGGGTTTTATCTGGTTTAGCTAACAACTTCATCAACGTAATTTTCATCGGATTTTATTCGAAGTTTTCCTTTTATAAGTTGGTCACCTATTACTCGCTAACTTGTAAAGCCTACTTAGCCTATTACTCGTTAACTTGTAAAGCCTGCTTAGCCGTGATAGCTTTCTTTTTAAGTTCATTATATGTGCCCTGATTTTTTTACGTCCTTACAATCAACTTATTAGCCAAAAGAGGGGGAGGGCCCTACTCGGAAAAAAATTGCGCTTTAAAGTTTAGTATTTGGCAAACAGAACCCAAAATTAAAAAATGATCTTCGAACATCCACAATATTAAATGACCAATCCAACGATACCCTATAGGTACACTGGTGTAGTCGAGAAAAAAAATAGCATCCCTAATTTAGGTATAGGTTTTTTTTTTAATTTTATTCTACCGTTTTGTCGGCGTAATTAATATATATATCTATACCAAATTTCAGCTTTCTCGTACTAATCATCTCTAAGCTAGGTCGCGGACAGACAGATAGACAGACGGACGGACTGATGGCGAGACTATAATGGTTCCTTATCGACTACGGAGCCCTAAAAAAGATATGAAAAAAAAACTTAGTACAAAAGTTTTTGTAAAACATTAACTCTACTTCAAGAATTGAGCATATTTGAGGTAACCCTAGTATATCTAGCAAGGGACAAAGCTGATTGATCGGATGTGTTATTGGACCATTTTATTGAATGTACGATAAGACTGACCTTTATTTACTAACACTTTAATTCTTTACCTACCTACCTAATGGTTTGTTTTTAAAAGTCTACCAAAAAATCCAAATCACTAAGAACTAAACATGACGAAAGAAATATATTATAGCCAGATTTTCTTTACAAAAAAATACCCAAATGCACTCTCTCTCCAAATATTGCGTTCACCAAAAATCCACATCTCTATCTACCACGGTGGATAAATTCTAGTAATAATTGCTTTTACAAATATTACTTTAATTGGAATTTATCCATTTCGATCAAGATTTTTGTTTATTACACTAGCGTGAATTTAATTACCTTCTCTAGATTTGCGAACGTTTAAATTACATCCTTCCTCCTTAAAGATGGATGTAATTTAGAGAAGAGAGACCAAATTCAATTTACCAGTCCATCCAGATTATGCTCAGTAAAGAATAATCTTGTGTACAACACAATCTGCTCTCGATTGAATGTTTAACTGCATTACCTGCAAGCATAATATCAGTGAAAGGGGGCGTCCTTGAGAAGACGTGTTTATTATGATTAATAATATGTATAGGCACCTACGAGTGATTACTTAGATGAGACGTAATCATGAATTCCTTAAAGTTCAACTACGTTATTAACTAGTATTAAATTATTTACTTGGGTTGGTAGTTTGGTCAATTACTTTTGGATTTACTGGGCCTCGTCAATCGGCAATTTTGTCGGCTTCGATTCTTCATTCATATTTATTGTTTGTAAAGCATCTTGTTAAATAGTGAGAGTTCCACAAGGATATAATTTCGGACACCGCCCATATCTTTTTAGACACACAGAGGAGTGATATTAAATACCTACTAAACAGTATAAAAAAATCTTCTCATCGTAAGTACAGACGAAGTTTTATTGGTAAAAACGAGAACCAGACGGCTTTCTAGGAGGCTGAACATCATCATAATATTAAACACTAACAAACAAGTGTGCATTATAAAGTAGGTACCAGCGACATTGATTCCCTACTCAGTTACTCAGGTCTTCTAAGTACGTGAACGATCGTAAAAATATTATTTCCTTATTGTTCGCCGTCATTAAGTCATCGGAAAGCGAACCTGCTGACTTGCAAGGCCAAGAAGCCATCGGACGTGACATAAGATCGTGTTTAAAGGCGTAGGTACTTCAGGCTGCACGTTTACAATCCGGTTTGACTCTTACTGTCCTTGCTACAGAGGTCAGAATCGTTAAAATGGTTATTTACCTACGTTACAATTGCATATTGAATTCCGAGTTAGTGCTTATCTCTGTTTTGTTTGGTGACATTATTTTGTTTTACAATAGGTTCTTTGTTACTTTTTTACATCCGATTGTTCAAGATAGTAAATTACCCAAAATGGATCCCAGAGTTCCACCGTGGTTCCACCTTATATTCCAGTGACACTATAATAAATAGACTAGTTGTAGCCACGATTTCATTTGCATCAAGGACGATGTCTGTGTTCGAAATTTCACCCAAATCCGTTCAGCTGTTTATGTTCAATCGTCAGTTAATAGAAATAATTTATTTAAAAAAAAAATACTTAAAGAGTGTTTCAGGTACTCTAATTATGCTGAACACTAGTCACAATTGTCCTCTAACTACTTGTTTGTCTTTATGAATATGGGCAGACTAGTATCTCATGAAAATTGGGGAAAATTAAATTTGGGGATGAGCACCCTAAGCGATTCGCGGAAAACTGATTAAACGTTCTTTATGGTGGACAGCAATGATGTTTCTATAAATTGTAATTATTATCGTTTTCCTCAAATGAAAATAAGTTGGTCCATGGAAAACGACAAATTTTTATTTGTAAGCAACCTATATACGTTTCACTGTAGGGCACAGAAATCAGAAATCAGAAATCAATAATTTATTTCAACGTAAAGAATTTACATTCTGTTTGCTGAATGTCAATGTACTATGTTACTATGTTAGCCGCTGCCTTCGGGCCGTATTTGTAGTGGAGAAAAAGGCAGCGGGAAAAAAAACTCCACTCTGACCATCTTTTCTCAAATCATCTTAAACTTATACATCAAAGCCTATATGATATGATTCCGTGATAGCCACTAATAACTTTAAAAGCCAAAATAACACTTCTTACAAAAGTAGGAAAAACAGTAATGCTGCGGCCAGACACACGAACAGCACCCGTTCACGAGCATAACGCAGGGGTCAGCCATCACCAGTCTCAACCATTTTAGAGGGAGATAGGTGACCCGGCCACCACGCCACCATTCGAATGACCTTTAGCAAACCTGCAGATTGAGTTCTTGTCAGCTATAAAATGTGTACTATAGTTATTAATGTGCAATCACGTCGTCAGTACACGTTTTTAAAATTAAATAAATTATAATATTAATAATTAAATAACAATGAAATCGCAGTGGAATTTGCTTACTACCAAGGGCTTATATCGTTCATATACTCGTCTATTCTATAATAGGCTTTTTTACATAGCGATTTTTTAATGAATGTTTTAAATTTATTTTCAGACAAGGATAGAACATGTTCTGGAATTCTGTTGTAAAAACGAACGCAATAGCCTACGAACGATGTATTTACCTTGGCTAAACGAAATTTAGAATAAGCAAGCTTATTTCTATTTCTAGTGTTTACGTTATGGACGTCCCTATTTAATTTGAACATTGTTATATTTTTACGGACATACATTATATTATCGAATATATATTGGCAAGCCAGTGTAAGAATTCCTATTTCTTTGAAACGCTCCCTTAGCGATTCCCTACTGCTTAAGTTGTAAATTGCTCTTACTGCTCTTTTTTGCAAAATAAATATTGTTTCTATATCTGCTGCCCGTCCCCATAATAACAGCCCATATGACATAATACTGTGAAAATAACTAAAATAGACCAGCCTCGCAGTCGATATATCTGTAAGTTGCCTAATTTTTCTAACTGCAAATGCAGCTGAACTCAACCTACCCGATAGTTTTTCAATATGCGGACCCCATTGCAGTTTTGAGTCTATTGTTATGCCTAAAAATAGTGTGGACTCTACCAGCTCTAATTTCTCACCAGATATTTTTAGACACGTGTCAACATTTTTAACATTGGGCAAGGAGAACTTGACACATTTTGTCTTTTTCGCATTTAACATCAAATTGTTCACCGTGAACCAGTTTAGAACTGTAGATAGAGCATTGTTTACATCGTCAACATTACCTAAACCTCTCTTTACTTTAAAAATTAAGGAAGTATCATCAGCAAACAGTACTATCTGCGATAGTTTTTCTACTAGGTAGGGCAAATCATTTACGTAAACCAAAAAAAGGAACGGTCCTAGTATAGAACCTTGAGGAACTCCTACTTTTACATTAGATCCTGAGGATTTAACTCTATTGATATCTACTTTTAGGGTTCTGTCTGTTAAGTAAGATCGAAGAAGAGCTAGCGATTTATTACTTAAACCATATCGGTGTAATTTTATAAGGAGCGTTTCGTGGTCGACGCAATCGAACGCCTTGGACAGGTCACAGAACACCCCGATGGCATCCTGCGCCTCCTCCCACGCATCAAAGATGTGCTTTATTAATGCTATGCCTGCGTCCGTCGTTGAGCGGCCCTTCGTAAATCCAAACTGTTTCTTATGAAATAGCTGATTCATACTAAAATGAGTCTGCAATTGATGCAAAATTACTTTCTCAAAAACTTTACTTAGGACCGGCAATATTGCTATTGGTCTGAAATTATTGGGATCTTCACTATCGCCAGATTTAAATAAGGGTACTATTTTACTTAACTTTAATAGATTAGGAAAGGTTCCCTGGTCAATGCATTTATTGAAAATTGTAGCAAGGTAAGGTGCTAGAATATGGATAACCGTGGATATAAGTTTAACCGATAATCCCCACAAATCTTCGGTTTTTTTTAAGTTTAACTCTTTAAATATTTTGACAATAGCAAAGGGACTTATATGGCTGAATTGGAAGTCAGCTTTGCATGTATTTATACTTTCCAGAAGTAAAGTTTCGGCTGATTGAGGGGAAGAATTTAAGCTAGCCGTTATGTTGAGGGGTATGTTTTTAAAGAAATTTTCAAATATTTCTGCTATGTCTTCCCTTGAATTGACTAAATTCCCTTCTACCTTTAAAGCAAATATCTGGTCCCTAGGTCTCGTTTTGCCTGTCTCTTTGCTAATTACTTGCCAGACTGTTTTGATTTTATTAGTTGACGCCATAATTTGTTTACTTATGCTAATGGATTTGGCTGCTAAACAAGTTTGCCTAAACGTTTTTGAATATTTTTTAACATACTCTCTGAACGTCGGATCGTGATTAAATTGTTTCTCTTCATACAATTCATAAAGCCTTTTCCTACTTCTATGTAAACCTGGCGTTGCCCATTCTGAAAAACCGCGATTTAACCCTGTAATTTTTTTTACGTTAAATATCTGTTCAAATTGTTTTGATATGGTCGAAAACAGCACTTCATATAATGTATTCGGATCAGTGCTATCAAAATTTAATGAATCTAACTGTGTGCCTAATTTTCTTTTAAATAATTCAATTTTTTTTTCTGTTATTGGTCTACAAATTACTTCATTACAAGGTTCTTCTAGTACTGACGGTAGAACTGCCCATAACCCGCTATGATCGGACTGTAAATTATGTATGACCTTTTTTTCTATAAATTGACAATTACAAAAAACGTTATCTATGCAAGTGGCGCTAGTAGCTGTTGTCCTAGTGGGTTCAGTAAATAAATAATGTAAATTAAATGACCTGAACAGACTAGTGAGTTTAGTTCTCAGTGAACTATCAACTAACAAATCTATATTGAAGTCACCACATACTACTATGCTCTTATTGCTAGTAAATAGGTGTTTTAAGGCGTCTTCCATAACTAATTCAAATTCATTATAATTCGATTGTGGCGGCCTATAAACACACATAACTATGTACCTATCCAATTCCACACACGAGATCTCAATTAAGCGTTCAACAGATAGACTGACAATGTCTTTTCTTTCTTTCATTTTTAAACTACTTTTTACAAATATCATTGAACCTCCTCTTATTGCGTGCTGTCGGTTAAAAGTACTTACTGCTAAATAGTCTTTTAAAGTGAAAGACATTTCAGGTTGTTTCAGCCAGTGCTCTGTTAAACACAAAATATCTACATTAAAATCCTTTAAAAATAGTTCAATTAAATTGTCTTTGCCGGAAAAACCCTGTATGTTTTGTGCAACTAAATTTAGACCTAACTTAGGGTTTTCCTTTGTCTGCGATGGCCGTTTAAATCCATCGATTCTGTGTTTGAGCCCGCTCCTAAATTATTACTAATACTAGTAACACGGTTGTCGTTTTCATTGGTTTGTGTTATAATTCCTATAACAACTGAGTCAAAAATATTATAAGCCAATAGACTGGCTAACTTACGTCGACTGTTTTTAGAGAGGTACACAGTATCTCTCGTCATGAAGTAATTCTTAACAAACTTGTTAATGTCAAAAAACAATACGTCACTATGACGACATGTCAGATGATGGATATGCATATTCAGGCTATGTATGTCGCTGTTATCCTTTCCAGAAAGTGATTGGGAATAAGGAAAAGCGCAAAAAAATAGCTTTCCCGTCTCTGATTGGACATCCTTAGCCTGAGCATACAAGTCGAATACATTGTTAATGTCCGTTTTTTTGACGCCTCGGCGGCACAGGCCCTCTCTCAGAGAGATGGGCTTAACCACCACGCGTGCCCACCGCGGATTGGCGGATTCAAGCGCTGAGGTATGTGAGTAGCTCAGACACTCAGGTTTCCACACGATATCTTCCTTCTCAGTAAGCGAGTGGTATTGCTACTATAACTTCACAAATGTACATAACTCAGAAAACAAAGTCATAGGTACATGCCCGCACTGGGAATCGAACTTGGGTCTCTCGCTTCCGAGTCCAATGTTCTACCCACCAGACATTTTATTTAAATGTTTAAAGTTTTTCTTTCATATCTTTTTCTCTTAAATGTACTCGGCTTATTCAATTGCATCTAAAGTTTTTAATTTTTTCGTGATATCGCGACACATATCCGTACAAATATTACACAAGTTCAGCGTTTTCTAGTTTCGTACCTAACATAGTCGTAACATAATCCGACCACATTTTGAAACAGGTTTTTGCAAATTATAGACACGTGAGTCGGCTGCGGGCGGCCACTTAGCATTGACCTTGGTTTGTGTTTTAAGGTGGTGAGGTTTTTGCTCACTCCAATTTGATGGGAAAAAAACAGACACGCACGTTCGTGAGGTGGTTACCTCTAGAATCAGCTTGAATCATGCAAGCCTTATTAGAGGATTTTCAACGATTTCGTAGCGCCAATTATAATTTTTTCAAGCATTCCCGTTAAGCAAACAGCAGACATTATGTGAAGAAATATAATTTTCGGACAAAATTCCTGATTTTAACCTCTGGACTTTTTTGTGACGATGTTTTATGCACTACGAACTCGTCGGAGGCTTTGAAATTTAAAGGTTACGCGCGTTGATATTTTTTCCAGATTTCCTGACATACCTATCATCTGGAAACCCTACCTAAGTCGATGAATCATATTATGTGACTCACAGTACAAGTTCTGTTTTGTCTTAAGTAGCACAATTCTAATTGTTTTTCTTTATATTTTAGGAAACTCGATCAATATAACTGATACAGAGGAACCGGTTTTCAGGTTGACACTGTTATTAGATATAAAGTAAGTAAGTAGACTTTGAGATGATTACAAATGTGGTAAAGATATCAACAACAATATTAACTTAACACAAAGGACATTAACGCTTTCTCAATCGTTTTGAACATTGTTTACACTAAACAATAGCCAATCAATAACATACTAAAATTGCTCTTAGCTTATTAATCTTATTATGAACAACATTGCTCAACTACTTTAAGTACATACTTAGTTGTTATTATTGCATAATTGTAACATTATCTTTACTTACATAATATTGTTAAAAGAGACTTTTGACTTAATGTTCGCAATGCTCGCACACAGTTCTAGATCTAATTTAATTATTTTATCATACTTTATTGGAAAATGGATGAAAAAAAGAATGCAAAAAATGTACTTTACAAAAATGTATTAAATGAAATAATATCTCGCAGTTACTAATCATTTATTGACCTGTTTACTGAAATTATGACGTACAAATTATTTACGTTTTCTAAGGCCACTAATCTTTTTATTTTATTTATATAGTAAGCAGACTAATGAAAAAGCAGATTAAAAATAAGCTACTCAAATCACTCATTCCAGATAGACGAAGTCGCGGGCCAAAGCTAGTTACACATGTTTTCGAGAACCTGTATTCTGTGCCATTTTTCACTTTTTTATGATGCCACTCCGTACTCTCGTTAGTCAAAAGTCTATGAAATAAACTGAGATTTGAGTATCTACTAGGATAGTCAGACATCATTGTACCCTACTTAACACAATACTCTTTATTCGCACTGTGACAATACTCCGGTGACACACCTTATTAAATGCTAATTGACAAGAAAACACCTATTCTCAAGCACAATAATTTTGCTATTGTATCCGTGAGGCAATGTCAACAATCTGGTGAACTAGTTCAACTAAAAAGTAGTGTTTTCTAAACTCATTATTTAACATAGATAGCGTTACTTCCATAGTTGGTTTATGTCCTATGATATACTGTTAGATATTCGATATTTTTGTGTACAATAAAGAATATTCTATATATTTATGCATAAAGGGTCGGGGAGCACCAGCATATATTGAGATTATTATTCTTATCTTATCTTCCGCGTGGCACCGGATTTAGAATAGCGTCACTCCATTTCCTTCCGTGGATGTCGTAGAAGGCGACTAAGGAAATAAATTACCAGCAGACGGGCAGCGGCGTCTTCCTGAGATTCCAACCGCATACTGCGATCGCCAACCCGCCTGCCAAGCGTGGCGATTAAGGGAAAACCCCCTTATAGTTATTTTCGACGCTTAGAAAACCACGAGGGAGGCCTATGTCCTGCAGTGGGCGTCAAATGGCTGATGATGATGATGATGATGATGATTCTTATCTTAGGGAAGAGAGAAATCCGAATGATTTACCAGCTGGATAGTAGAGATTCGTTAACATATTTCTAATGAAACTAACATGTTAATAGTTGCATAATAAAAAAAATATTATGTATGAAGTGTTGTACCGACTCTGTACATAGGCGACCAAGTTATAATAGGCGAGTAATAGGCGACCAACTGATAAAAAGGAAACTTCGTAAAAAATTGTTAGTTCCGTAAAGCAGATAAAGCCGCCTCTTTCTACGGAACCCTACAATGCGCGTGCCCGACGCGCACTTGGCCGGCTTTAAGTATAACTACGATCCAAGCCGCTACTTCAAGTCGAAACGCCGTGTCTGGATTGCGAAACTTAGCTACGCACACTACTTGCAGCCAGAGCTTTAGCCACAGTAAAAATAATGGTGTTAGCTAAGTAAGATAAACTAGTTGCTCCCGCGCCGCCGCCGTTCGCGTGTAATAAGGTCTAATTTTTATACTTGGGTCTAGTACCGTAAGACCCAAATATGAGATTTGACAACGGACAACATTTCTAATTTGTCGGCAATTTTCTGGACTTCTTGTGACAATGTTTGTGGTGACAAAATGCCCGTTAAATTGTTTTTTATCCGTGGAGAGATAACTCTAGATCTCAGAGAGAGAGAGAGAGAGAGACAGAGAGATAAGGTTTAAGCTTAATATCACTACGTGCGACCACCGCGGACTGGCGATTTCAAGCGCTGAAATATGTAAACAACTAATTAAACAGGTTTTCTCACGACGTTTTTCTTTCACCGTGTATTGCTACAAGTTAAGAAATATACGTAAAACATAAATTCATAAATATCCGTGTAACTTAGAAAACAAAGTCATTGATACATGCCGAAATCGAACCCAGAACCTCTTGGATTGAGGCAACAGATTTACCGATGAGCTAAAATATTAGTTGGTCAAAAAAGTCACTTCTTTGGACCAAACACCAATTGGATCATTTTCTTGTTGTCCTTTCACCGATCCATTGCCCAATATAGCCGTGTGCTTGGTTACTTGTTGTTTTAAAATTCAGTTTATATTATTTCGCAACTATTTATAGCAGGTACTTTAGTACCTAGCTACTTTTCCTCTACCATAGTTCAAATTCATTCTCTAAGGGAACAATCGTCCACTGCTGGTTATAGACCTCCCCAAGGTACGCCAGTTCTCTCTGTTCTCAGCCATCTTCATAATAATCTGCCTCAGAGCCTCTTCTGTTAGTATTTTACGGTACAATGATCGATTCTCGGTTGGGTCATGTGAAATGTATTTCTGTTCCATCAATGGACAATAGCAATGTCATTTACCTCTTTGGCGAACTGTTTAATTTCTGATACGATCCTTCAAAGAGACTCCAAGAATAGCCCGTTCCACCGCTCCATAGCACGCTACGCGCTGAGCGACTTTGAATCGTAGGGCGCGAGACACAGATGGGACGTGGGGCGGGGGCGCAATAATCTGTATAGAGTCACAGACCAAGAGCAACCGCAGACCAAGGACTGTGGCTGTGGTCTGTGACTCTATACATCTTACCGCGCCCTTGCCCCACGTCCCATCTGTCTGTCTCGCGCCTAGGACATATTAACTGGTGGGTCGCACTGGTTGAAGACTCTTGTCTTTATTAAACTCTGACTTATAATATTCCGATTTTGATATTGAACTAATTATCAACGGTACGCAGAAGTTTCGGTCAACATCTTGAAAAAAATATCTATGTAATAAGCTGTAAAAACGCCCGCGGCGAGCTTCTAAGCGCCAAATTATATGGCGAAGGCACTGGTTGAAGACTCTCGTCCTTAAACTCTGACCTCTAATGGTCTGATTATGATAACACTTCAACAAATTATCAACGGTACGCAGCAATTTCGGTAAAAAAAAATCTAGGTAAAATGCTAAAAAAACGCCGTGGCGAGGTTCTATGCGCCAAATTATACGGCCAAGGTGATCGGGGGCTATATGCAGCTTAAGCCACGATTTTTTACCGAAGGACTCTCAGCCTATAAACCTAATATAAACTCACACCTGAGGGGTAGGCAGAGACCAGGGTCTGCCACTTGCCAAGTTCCTGAATCCTGATAAACCTCTTACGCTTTATTAACATTAGTTGCGTGCACGCACGCCGGGTTCGGGTACATTATTATCTAATTCGCAATTCTATTCACAATAATTTAATATCGCTAATTCATCCTTATTTTCGTTGAAGTTTGTCCGTCTGGGACGTCCCTTCGCCTTATCATTGCAAAAGTATAATTCAGTTCATAGAAAACCTAAACAAACACACAGAACTCATGTCGTAAACGAGTGCGAAAAAGCAATAACCCAATGAAACGGTTGCAATGGTTGCAGGCTGTGGTTGCCGTGAGAATTGGACGATCTACCTGAGCCATTGTTTTGAAATGAGTTCGGAGGCACATGGCAACAATACTTTATTTATGCTTTGAGGCCGACCGCGCGTTGATTAGATCTCCATCGGAGAGATGATATAAATTACATTGAAGCAGTAGATATATCTTCAACTAATTGGTTAAAGGATTGTCATCAGCATCCTCATCAACAGCGCTGCGCTGCCCATTGCTGGTTATAGGCCTTTTCCCTCAAATGCCATCTCTTGCTGTCCCTTGCCATCCGCATCTACGGACCTTCCGTAGACTCAACGATATCGTCCTACGTCGGCTGCAGCTCTACCCTCAACAGTCAGTAACAGAGATGGACAAGGACACAGTAGCGGCTGAGAACAGGACGACAGTCAAAGGATTGTATCATCATGTCTGTCTCTTGGATTCTTTCAAGTCGTTATTGTTACCCATATACTATGTGGGCTAAGAAAATTAGGTGACGATAATTTCGGGGATCATAATAGTTTGTGATTAGGATCTAATTTAAAGCTCCCATGGACCCAATCACCCTGTAGACTTTGAATTCGTTCTCCGTATTTTAAGGGGACAATCTAACCCTGATTCAGAAACAAATTGTGCTAGTTTTAAAAAAATTACATGCCAATTTTTTTTTTTATAAAATTACTTCACTTAGGCATAAACAAACAATATCTGGACGAAAAGTAATAGGAATACAAAAAGAAAACGATGTTTTGAGCGTCTTATGGTCGGCGCCGGCCAACTCAATTGTTTTTTTACTGTGTACGCATATCGGACGTCAGACTCTTAAGTATTTAATATATTAGAAAACATTTTTTAATGATACGGTACTTCCTACCACTTTGAATTTGGATTCACAGTTTGAAGCCAAGGGTCGAAAATCTTGTATATTTACCAAAATGTTATGCCATTACTGATGAATCATTAATAAATACTGTAATTTCACAATGAACAGAACTTTCCCTCAAAATACGGTGAACGAATTCAAAGTCATCCTGTAGATTGAACGAATTCAGTCATCCTTTTTTTTTTTTTTTTTTTTTTTTTTTTTTTTTTTTTTTTTTTTTTTTTCGGGTAGCACCAAAAACCGTTACACATATATTTTGCAGCTCTGTATATTAAAAATCCTTAAAAATACTTACAGTGTATATATATACTCAGTTTCACTTCTGCTGAACAACAATTGCATGTTGTAATTGAATTACACAACACCTGCCACTTTCACCACTACTTGTGCATCATCAACACAACACAATGTCTTCGGAGAAACGAACTGGGCCTACTGTTACTGATCCACTGCGTGCACTGGAGGACCTCGAGACAAAGTTTGCTGCAGGTATGGCAGCATTTGAAGCAAGATGTAAAACCCTTGCTCCAGTGCCAACTTCGACTCCCAAGGAACAGTCAAGCCTGACTCATTTGCTGGAGGACTTCAAATCATTCAAAGAAGTCATGCTGCAGGCGGTTGGACTCCTGAGAACTCAGTTGGCATCCGTGTCACGGCTCGTGGATGACCTCGACAATAAGGGCCGTCGCAAGTTCCTTCTATTCCGTGGGGTGCCCGAGACACCTGGAGAGAATGTTGCTGATCTGGTTGCCGATATAGTGACATCAAAGGTTAAGATCACTGCCTTTAATCCCGCCTCAGATATAAGATACTGCTATCGTCTTGGTAAGCAGCAGGGAGATAACAAGAGGACGATCCTTGCCAGATTTGCAGGGCCAGACATCCGCTCCCAGATTTGGCGTAACAAAAAGGAGCTAAAGGGCAGCGATATATCGGTTGCTGAGTTCCTGACGTCACTACGCAGACAACTCTTCAGCGAGGCGCGGAGCCGTTGTGGCGTCCACAACAGCTGGACAAAAGACGGCAACGTCTACATAAAGCTGAAGAATGGTGCTTCACGCCGGCTGTTCAGCATTATGGAACTCGACGAGTTGTGCCCCAGGACTCCATCGTCATCGTCAGCCAGTAAACAGGAGGTTAAACCAATCAAGCGAACCCGGAGTCGTCCTGCAAGTAAACAACAAAAATGAGTTGATTTAGCCGTACGCACCCATTCTACACGAGAACAGAAAGTTAATAGATAAGTAGGTACTTACTTCTCTTCAACATAGCGATAATCTTTCCTTTTTATCATTGTGAGATACCTAAGTGAATGTGCTGATTTTTATCGTTTTAATCACGCGTGTTTATTTGTAACCCACTGGAAAAATGGACAAAACATATTAATCTGTGGGCGATATTGTTGTTGGTTACAACTGACAACCATATGACAGCTCAGGGCACGTTCCGAATTTTTATTCGCTGGCAAGCCACAAAACTTCTATGCATTGCTTTGTTTCTTTTTTAACCTTGTTTTTTTTTTTTTTTGTGTATTTCTTGTGTTCTCGTGGTGATGATGGAGGCATTCTCCCCCAAACGGCAGTAATATGACTGGTTAGTTACCAGTGTTTTGCCTGATTTATAAGCTTATAATTATTATATATATTTATCTCCTCTATTTTGTAAAATATTTTTATTGTATATATAAGTATTACGTACAATGAACAGTCCCCCTCACTCTGATACGTCCGATTTATTTTACTCCTTAGATTCTGCAGATAATCTCTCCGATGCCTCCGACATGTCACAGGCACCTCTTCATTTAGGCGAACTGCTTCACAACACTTTCTCCTCACTTCGCAAGAGTTTGAATTTCTGTCACATTAATGCTCAGAGCATTCCTGCACATTACTCTGACCTCTTGTCTTCCTTCACCAGCAATCAAATTCACGCGTGTCTCATTTCCGAAACTTTTCTCAAACCCACACTACCCTCTACTTGTTACTCTTTACCCGGTTACGTGCTTATCCGTAACGATCGCACTGGGAAGGGTGGTGGGGGTGTTGCCATCTATCTGCGTTCAGATTTGAAATACAAAGTCCTGTCACAGTCTCCTTCTAATTACGCAGGTAATATGGAATATATTCTCTTAGAGCTCGACTTTAATAGTATAAAATTTCTGCTTTCCGTAGTTTACGCCCCCCCTAAAGTCGACTACTTCGACACGCTGGATCGATTGCTGGCCACATATCTTCCTGACTACGATCACGTCCTCTTGTTAGGTGATTTTAACACCTGTCTCCTCCGTGACGACACCCGTTCTCGTAAACTTAAACTACTAACTACTTCTTTCAACATTTATATTCCGGATCTTGATCCTACCCACCACGTTAATGATTCCCACTCTCTTCTTGATCTTATTCTCACCACGAAACCTGATCGTATTTCTGCCCATGGCCAACTCTCTGCCCCAGGATTTTCCCACCACGATCTCATTTTCGTCTCTTATAAATTAAAAGTCCCAAAATTCAAGCCTAAGGTTCTCCTTCAGCGTAACTTTGCTAGGATGGATCTGGACGCGCTTAAGGAAGATGCTGAGAGCGTGGATTGGAGTCAGATTAGGGATCTTAGCACAGTGGACGACATGATAGAGAGGTTCAATTCACTGGTGACGGGTCTCTACGATAGACATGCCCCTATACGCCCAGTTCGGATGAAACGCCCTCCTGTGCCATGGTTGACGGATGACATCCGGAGGCTCATGGCGCAGAGGGACAAACTGAAGCGGAAACATAAGAAGGATCCGTCGGACCATAACTGGATCCAGTTCAAGCTGGCTAGGAATCGCTGCAATCAGATGATCAGGAACGCGAAACGCCGCCACATACATTCCTCACTTGAAAACTGTTCCCCGAATAATCTATGGAAATTCCTGCGTACCCTCGGGTTCGGTAAGTGCCGGCAAGAAGTCAACCCTTCTCTCGACTTAAGTGGCCTGAACCGCCACTTTTCTTCACCTCCGCACTGTATCGACCCGATACTCAAGGAATGTGCCATTAGGCAGATTGCATCTGCCCCTTCGGCCTCCACTTGTGGCTTCTCTTTTGCTCCCGTCTCTGGTTCCGAAGTAAAAAGGATCATCCTTTCCATCCCTAGTAAAGCAGTTGGTCATGACGGCATCGGCCGCGACCTTCTTCTCCCCATCATAGACTCTATCCTACCCTGCCTCGTTTTCATCCTTAATCATTCTTTGTCCTCCCACTCCTTTCCTAGTGAATGGAAAATGGCGTACATGGTGCCTATCCCCAAAATATCTCACCCCTGTGAATTTAAAGATTATCGTCCTATCTCTATTCTACCTTTTCTGTCGAAAGTGCTGGAGCGGATTGTAAACCGACAATTCTCATATTACCTACGCACAAACCGTCTCCTCAATTCTTTCCAATCAGGTTTCCGCCCAGCACATAGCACCTGTACTGCTCTAATTAAAATTACCGATGACTTCCGCCATGCCAGAGATGATCGCTGTGTAACCCTTCTCACACTGCTGGATTTCAGCAACGCCTTTAACTGTGTAGACCACGAAATTCTCCTGGCTGTCCTCAGATCCTTAAATATTTCGGGGCCAGTGGCTCAGTGGTTCATATCCTATCTTTCAGGACGCCGGCAACGCATCCATCTGGGAACAACCTTTTCAGACTGGTGCGATGTCACTGCCGGCGTACCTCAGGGCGGCGTGCTCTCTCCACTTCTTTTCTCCGTATTTATAAATACTCTCGTCTCTGTTATCCACTTCAGTTCCTATCATCTGTATGCAGACGATCTCCAACTTTACACATCGTTCAAACTGGAGAACATCGATACCGCTGTCGCCTCTATGTCTAATGACCTGGAGTCCATTCGGCAGTGGACCGTCAGGTACGGTCTTCTTTTGAACCCCTCTAAAACTCAGGTCATGTTTGTCGGTAGCAAGGCCCTCATCGCCAGACTAGATTTGACCTCTCTTCCCAAGGTGCTCTTTAATGGTATTGCACTTCCCTACTGCAGCAAGGTGAAAAATCTTGGTCTGCACATCCAGAGCGATCTTTCGTGGGATGTGCATGTGGCTGAGATAAGTAGGAAAGTATTTGCCTCAATGCACTCCCTTAAGCGTTTACAGAAGTTTCTTCCATTCTCAGCCAAGGTTACGCTTGTTAATTCATTGCTACTCCCCATTATCGATTATGCTGACGTATGCTATCCTGACCTTGGTGAGGAGCTATTAAGCAAACTCGATCGACTTCTCAACTTATGCATTCGATATATTTTCGGATTGCGTAAGTATGATCACGTCTCCCAATTTCGCTCCAAGCTCAAGTGGCTTAATATCCGTTTCCGCAGGAATGCTCATATCTTGTCCACTCTCTACAATGTGTTGAATAACACTTGCTCCCCTTCCTATCTCAGGGAACGCTTTGTTCATCTCCACAGTGACGCCCGCTCTATGCGGTCGTCCCGGATTCTTCATCTCCGCACCCCAGAGCATAATGCGGCGGGATATTCTAATTCTTTTACCGTGACTGCGATTCGCTTGTGGAACAGCCTGCCTCTGGACATTCGTCAGGCTTCAACCCCGGAGATTTTCAAAAAGAAAGTTCTTTATCACTTCCTTGATCTGCAGAATGGGCAGTAAACGATCACCAGTTATTTTATTTTATTGCTTTTTGGTATGTAAGTAATCGTGTTTAGTAATTGTAATTATCTTCAATATGTATGTACGTATTTTTGTTGTTATTTATTTATTTATGTACTATCATTTATGTAGGTTTATAATAATTTCTATTATCCCCCTCCCCCCCCACTAAGTCTAAGTTATTTCCCTAGGTTTACGTAAGTTTATTATTGTATTTAATCCTCTTCGTGCACTACCCGTCGCCAGTCTCTTCAAAACCAAAGGTTTGCTGGAAGAGAATGCTTCTTGCATTAAGCACGCCCTTGTACACTTACAATGTAATTAGTGCAATAAAGAATTAAAATAAATAGATTAGTTAAAAGATTACTCATTATTTTCTAATAAGTAGTAAGAATGTTATAATATGAGAACGAAAGCATGCCAGCATAATAAGCAGACCTAACGACTCTATGCGTGTTGAGAGAGAACTAGTAAAATAATTTACAAGCGAATTTGCAAGTTCAATTAATCTAAAAAAATATATCATCATCATCAACCCATTATGTCCCCACCGAGGGGCACGGGTCTCTTCCCTGAGGAAGGTATAGGACATACTCCACCACGGGGGCCGAGTCCGGATTTGTGGAAAAAAATATATAAATTGACCCAAATTAAAAACTAGGTAACTAACTTTTCAGTCACGATGGACCTAGTTAAACATGCACTAACCGACAAACGGAAATGAACCAACTCTTTGTTGACATTCAAGTGTCACACCAAGGTTAGAGTTAACTTCCTCGAAGCTTATGCCGTTTTTACATTAGCAATGTCGGGTCGTGACGCCTGGGTTTTTTTTTTATTTTACGGTTACAGTATTGTAGATGATTATGAAAGTAGCGAGGAGCGTGTATTATCTGATACTTAACTAATGAACAAGCGGAAACATAATACCCGCCAAACACACCTTCATTCGCATCTCCATAGTAGCTGCATTCACTCTCACGCTAGCATCTCGAATCTTGTAATGTGCGACTCTGAGGTCTTACTAGACCACTTCAATCCATCAGCCGATATTCTTTCACTGCTAGATATAGCACACTTCGTTTTATCCTCGGCCATCCTGATCATAAGACAGCTCAAGGTCACGCAACGAGCTATGGAAAGGGCTCGGAATTTCTCTACGAGATCGAATCAGAAATGATGAGATCCGTAGACGAACGAAAGTCGTTGACATAGCCCCGCGTATTAGTAAATTGAAGTGGTAGTGGGCGGGGCACATAGCACGCAGAACTGATGGCCGATGGGGCCGAAAAGTTCTCGAATGGAGACTACATATCGGCAAGCGCAGCGTAGGATGACCAGACACAAGATGGACAGATGACCTCATCCAAGTGGCAGAAAGACGCTATATGCAAGCCGCTTCCAACCGGTCTTTTTGGTAATCCATGGAGGAGGCCTATGTCCAGCAGTGGACTTCTTGTGGCTGAATGATGATGATGATGATCCTGATCCAGCCTTCACCGGAGCATCAGATGCTCGGTCTTACGAGCTGGGCTGTATGTCATACAAGTACAACATAGTTTATTATGACAATTCGACGTTCATTGCAAAGCCGAGTCTTCCTACTTGTTAATCTGTGGGTTAATCGAAAAATAGTAAACCATGAATTGTAGTTCTATGAAATAGAGCCCTGGCGCACGTTCCACGCTACGTTTGCCAGTCTTAGATGTCACGAACCGGTCTTCACTTCATTATGTATTTCCCTCATTTTTTATCGCCTGCCAGATCAACTCTGAGGCTTTGTCTAACATTTTGGTTATTTTTTATGCTGGTTGATTAAGCCAGATTATTAGTAATCATATTATCTAGCAGCAGTTCTAGCTAACAGATAATGTGCCTCTAGTCGGGCTAATAAAATGGCATGCATGGAACTGTGTTTACGCTTACAGACTTATGTTTCTAGCCTACAAAAATATAGTAAGTACTTACTATTGTCTCGTTTAGAAGTAGACAATAGTTAGTTCTAAGCTTCGTACTAGGACCGCATCGTTTGGTTCCAACTATTCCCATATTGATTACATCAATGTCCTCTGAGCGAACTTGGCTGTATTGTAAAGCCTTTTTCGTATTCGTATCTCACTGTTTTAAGATTTTTATATCTCACTTATTGTGAAATCTAATAGATGCGCTGTTTCAAAGCCAGTCTAAGCTACATAATAATAGTCGGTCCAACCGAGAAAATTAGAGGTCGAGAATGATTGAGACTTGTAAATTGGCTTAATTTGGTTGATTCTTTTTGACCTATTGCTACTGTTCAATCATTTAAACGAATATGACCAGTATTTCAGCATCTTAAACTCCAACATTATTAGAAAATTAAACAGTAATTGCCTTTATTTCTATTTGCTTCACTGTTAAGTGATTCGTCATAGGCTGACCTTAGGTGTCGAAGTCCAACAAAAAATATCACTGAAGGTATAATACTGTCCTACTTGAATTCAATTCTTGGTATTATTAGCAGTCATCATTCAGCCACAAGAAGTCCATTGCTGGACATAGGCCTCCTCCATGGCTACCGGTTGGAAGCGGCTGGCATCCAGCGTCTTCCTGCCACTTAGGTGAGTTCTTCTGTCCATCTTGTGGCTGGTCGTCCTACGCTGCGCATTATTAGCAGTAATGGTACACTAAGGCCGGGTTCTCCGAACGCACTGGTTTGTATGGGACTTATTGCGCAGCGCGAGCGAATAGGGGAAGAAGTCGGCATTTTAAAAATCACAAAAATACACATCCTATTGATAGAATTTTGACGACCGACGACACTATTACACATTCAGTGATAGTCATTTTGGTATATTCTTTATTATCCAAAACTCAGTACCTACAGTTTAAATAAAATCATGTCTAGTGATAATTTAGTCTCATGCTCGCGATTTTTTTTGATGCTATAAAGTTTAAAAAATCACAAAAATAATGACCGACAGCCGTAGATAAAACATTGAAAAGTAATATTTTTTCAGATTTTAAATACTCGCCATTATTAGAGAGTAAAATGTACTTTAAAACACCTGATTTAGAGATAATGTCAGATAACGCAGCCCCAATGCTGATATACTTAATTGTAAGACCGCATTTGTATTCTATGCCACTTTTAGGTATTAAGCAGCCATTAAATTTATAACTGTTTGGATGCGATATACGGTCTGCATTAATTATTTCGTAATAAACTGTTTATATTTACTACTGAATCGGGTTTTTCCAGACTACAAATACAAGTAGTAGCATTATATTTTATATCACCTAAACCCATTAAATATCACCATCTATCTATACTAATAATAAATCTGTAAGGGTCGGTCATGGAGTAAGTTAGTTTGTTTTCAGAGATATTGTGTTTATAGGCTCAATATATGATACTGAAACTAATTTCACGATTTTTAGAATTTTTTTTCTGTATGTGTGTATGTATGTATGTATGTATGTTCCTCCATAACTCTTAAACCAATTATCCGAATTTGATGAAATTTGGTATAAAAACATATAGACGTCTGGGACACAGGATAGGCTATTTAAATTCTAGCTCCAGTTATGATAAGACGTGGCCCCCATACAAATGCTGCTTCGTAAAAATCGAAATGTACGCGAAGGGAGTCGCGGGCACAGCTAGTCAGTCATAATACTCTTAAACGATAACATTGCATAAGTTATGCCTACTGTATATTTGCCTATACATATCCAGTTTTCTGTATAATAAGTAGATGATATTACAACGGCTCATAATAAGATAAAAGTCAGGCATCTTAATTCATATAATATACAGTGATCAGCCCTTCCATATGTTAATTGCTACCCATTACCAATAATGATACTGAATACTATTCAGAATCATGATACAAATCTTCAATATGGATACCTAAGAGAATCTTATAAAAAGTTAAAACGATGACGTAGATGCGCCCTAAGGATTATAATTCCGAGGCAGGTAATACCATTGGCGGTAACAATGACCTTTATGACAGAGCCCGCATACCCGATAAGAGACAAAAGGTCATCACGGCGCAAAAGTTGGTAAGTACTAGCCAAGGTTCGGATTCTATGATGATCGAAAGCGCCTTATGAATATCCCTTTATAATTTTTAAATACCAACTATTAAATTAATTAAACTAATTTGACCGGTGTTTAAACCTTCTGACCTTCAACATTATTGGAGAATTAATTAATTTTTATTTCTATTTGACTTATGTCAAATGGCTCGAATTTTTGCACATTTTTTTGCACAACAATGCACATTTGTATCAAAACGAATAAAATCGGAATTGATAACCCAAGTGTACGTATTCGTCCTATTATACGATACCTACCGACTTTAGAATGAAATATTAAGTATTATATCGCTCTATTCGCATTCAAAAAGTCGTTAAACTTTTCAAGGCTTCATCGGGTCGAAATACCTCTAATAAATTAGTTTTGTAAACTATTCCAAGTGGGCCTTCTATAAGTTTCTCTGTTTTGCGCCAGACGGCGTGCGCGCATGGGGCTTTGCAACATAGTGGTCATGACATTTAGTTGGTGCATTTATGCGCCTAGGCGTTTAAGCGTTTAAGAGAATCTTTTGCCGAAGGTTCATTGAAAATAGGACGGCTGGCACGACTGTGAACATTATTTCGCAGCACTTAAAAATATAACATCACATCGAGGTGATTGTTGCTGTATTAAGAGAAGATTTTTTTTTCATTTTGCAGCAAAAAACTTTGTTTTCATTACTCTAAACCAATTTTCCGTTAAATTAACCGCCATCACCGTCACGTAGTAACAAACAAGCTTAAGCGCCATTGATGATTGTTGCTCTATTAAGACAAGCATATTCTTCATTTTACAGTTTCTGCGTTGTTTTCATTATTCTAAACAAATTTTGGGGTAGACGAATTCTTGAGTGGAGACCGCGGATCGGTAAACGTAGTGTAGGACACCCTCAGCGATGATTTCCGCAGGGCGGCTGGTAAAGGCTGGATGAGAGTAGCCGAGGAACGTGCTCAAAGGCGTGCCATAGGAGAGGCCTATGTCCAGCAGTGGACAAGCGTATGCTAATGATGATGATGATGAAACAAATTTTCAGTTAAATTAAGCGCCATCACCGTCACGCGGTTACAAACAAGATTAAGCGGCATTGTGGTGATAAAAGTGCCTTTAACGTCATCTTGCACTGTAAAATAATCGGGATCATCAGTCGATCGCCCTTGGCACACTTGGACAGAACCTTATAGTTATGCTAATCGGATTCGCTTACCTTGTGTTAAATATTGTTGTTATTTTCGTGCTAACAATACTCGTTTGCTACCAGATTTACCGGTTCCACTGCAAAAGCGAAGACGCAGCGTAGCATTCAATTGTCGCGGATAGCTGTTGCAATCGTCACAGATTTATGGTCAATGTGGATAGTTTGTTTGTGCACAGGAACGTAACTGTGTAGTCGGTGATCAAGAAAAGGATTTACTGAACGTATTTGTGGAATATAAAATATAATACACATACATAATAAACTCACGCCTGTATCCCAGAGGGGTAGGCAGAGACTAGGGACTGCCCCTTGCCACGATTCTGACAGATCACTTTCGCTTCCTCAACATTCATTAGTTGTTGCATGCACGCACGCAACGAATAAGAAAAGAATATATAAGAATATAAATGCAATTGGAAGCGCTGATGAATGTCAACACTTGAGACACTCTGGTTTCCTCACGACGTTTTGCTTCACAGTTGGTGGTGACTCATCTACCACTTCACAAGGGGCGATCTAAGCGATTTAAGTGCAAGATAATCTGCCAAACAGTACCAAAATGACTGACTTTGCATGTCTACTAGCCTAACGTAGCTACTTGACTTTGAAAACGAAAAGTAGTAAAAAGAATGCGCTCTCTTGAATTTTAAGAAAAATAATAAAAGGCAAAGGGCAGGATAAATGGTTCCCGAAACCGGCGTGCGTGCACGCAACGACTAATGAATGTTGAGGAAGCGAAACTGATCTGTCAGGATCGTGGCAAGTGGCAGTCCCTGGTCTCTGCCTACCCTGTGGCCACCAACTGGCGGCTTGAATAACATATTTGCAAAAAACTTTATGAAAACACGTTTCTTCTAAGACGCTCCTCAAATGCAGTATAAATAGTCGGTGATAAGGTCTTTCCCTTGACCGTAGTCAGAATGGTGTACCTCTCAAATGTAGTCTCTCGTATCTTCCTTAAATCGAATTGCATTTATGGAACTTTGTTGATCTCCGTTGTCATTGTTCAAGACATTTGGCTGCAGTCTGCTGCTTTTTAAGCGATAACCAAATGTATATTAAAATGATGAGAGTAAATCGATTACCCCGCTTCATACATTATTGCGTCGCCTCAATAAGTCTTGTGACGAAATACTCATAAATTCTTCACGACGTGGCTCTGTGACGAATGTAACGCATCTCTTAACAGTTAACGATAAATCATTGACATACGATTAAATTTCTCTGCATACACTGATTGTGATGGCCTTTACTTACGTTGACGTCCTTTACGATCTTAAGTGCTAATATATATTTATTCATACAACCATTGCTAAAATTAATTAGCTATTCCTAAAATACATGTCGAGAGGGTTGGCGTCAAAGGCTTGCCCTGCCCACATCCACCTTAATCGCATTTTTGTTCTAAACTTTTTGTCAAAAATGTACTCCACATTGTTATTGTACCATAATTTTTTATATCCGATTTTAATGAACTAAAATCTTATCTTATCTTTGCATAGATTTTCTACATAGTTAATGTTAAAAAACCCAATTCTGGATGTATGTGAGGAATTTGTAACACTTTATAAGTATATGCAGATCTGGTTGTCTCTGGACTATCCGCCAGATATATGTAGGTATGTAGAGCCGGTGAAGTTATCACTTAGTTTTGTGATTGCTGCAACAGTTTGCTGCTGGTCGCATCTCAATTTTTACTTTTTCTAGTGTAGTTTTAGTAGGTATTTCGAGGGCACATCACGAGGCGATTCCCATGTAAACGTAGTTTGGTTCTTATTTACAAACGACATGCCTGATCGCAATGAAATTTAACCAATACGTTTAAAGGACACAGAACGAGGTTTGAAAGTGCTTAGAATTGGAAATAAACTTATCAAAAAGAAATTATAGCTGAGTGAATAGTTTCTATGAAGAATTTTATGAGGCTAATTTATTTCTTATTCAAAGCAAACCTTGATCTGTCCTCTAAACTGTATTAAAACCAAACTAAGTGTTTGGCATTTGCGCTAGATGTGATTGTTTGAGCTAACTTAAGCATCCAAAATATAATCTACTAAACACGTGTTGTTTTTAGATACCTACTTAAAAGGAGGTAAACCAAACCTATTGGGACTTGGGACCACTTATCCCCTATCTCTCTTGTCCGAATGAGGTTCTAACCTCAATGACAGGTCTCCAAGTTTATTGACATTCGCGCTTCCGTTTTGCGATACATTGGCGCTGACATCTGACACCTAGGTCTTGATAACACTCTAATTAGGACAAACAAACTAGATAGGAACTCCTCGAAATTAACTAAAAATGTGGACTACATTGAATCCGGTCATAAAGCAGTTTGTTGATCTGATGCACTGTTTCTTTTTTATGTAACCTGTATACGTCCCACTGCAGGGCACAGGCGTTCTATCAGAGAGAGAGTATGGGCTTAATTACCACGCGTGCCCACCTCGGATAACTTCACAAATTGTAAGTAACTTAGATAATAAAGTCATTGGTACATCCCGGGATTCGAGCCCACGACCTCCCGAATGAGAAGCCGGCATTCTACCGCTCCGCTACCGCCGCATTGAAAATAAAAATAGCTTTTAATGACTAGTCTGTGTCGCTTACAGATGCTGATTTGCATTTAGATGATGTCAGTCATATGAATAGTACGAGACTCCAACGAAGACTGTATTTGATTTAAAGATCAAATCTTTTTTTAATCATATACCTTACCTAGAGCAGATTTATCATTAGTGGAATGACAAGAGTCTAGCAGGAAATGCATTTTTAACTCTCACAATAATAAAACAATATTTTCATTCAAATTAAACATGAATAATTCAGTAGTTTTGATGTTTGAAATAATAGTATGTTGTGTGATAGTTATTATCAGTACCACACATCAACCTTTACATGCGTGCACTCTACTCAGTTACATAACGAGGTACTTTGCAACAAAAATGTAAAGATTGGCCAGCTGTTAACTGAACTGGCAAGAATTCAATACACAAAAGGGTCGACGCACGCAAAATTGTGTTGATCGTCGATTTCCGGACTGTTTATTGTTGATGCCCTACTGTACAAATACGGCTGCTTTGTGTTATTTACACTTCGCTCGCACTGTACCTAGCGAACGTTTATGTCGCGTTTACATGTTGTTTGTATCGCGTTACAAAGTCGACAAACGTTACGCTGCAGCGCGTTTGCATAGCTTTTCAAGTCGTACTGAAGTGCCTATTTGTTTGGCCTTGTGAACTGTATCTTTATTATTGTAATCAAATTATATATACATTTTGTTGCAAAGGCGTCCTTAGCGTAACTGATTAAAGTGCATGTATTTGAAGCTTGGTATGCTGTCGACTGCACAAAAAAAACGCTATTCAGAAGCGTGAATAAAAGTCGTCATGGGCCCTATTACACACGCTTCTGAATTAATGAAGTTCATAGAATTAATAAATTTTATACACGCTTCTGAAGACAGATTTAGCTCTCGCGCGCAACTTCTTGCTAAAAACTGAATATCAAACGTTCCCACGTAAACGATGCTTGTAGGATCCATGAAAACATCTAGCTCAGGGTTTCATAATAGTGACCAGCTCGGGCTGTAACGAAATCCGTGTGCATACGCCGAATCGGAATGGAGCTTTGCAAACTCCAGCTATCCAATTGGCTTAGTCATGTCTTTAAGTAGACCTTTGTATTATCATATTTGTAATAACTAAAATATAAAGGGTGAGGGAAAATGCGGGAAAAATACAAGAATTTTCGGGTAAACTTAAAAATCACGCAAAAAATATTTGATTGTATTACTCAGTTGAGTAGAGTGTCACATGTAAATGTTAATAAAGGGTTATTCCTAAAATGAGTGATTTGCGAGCGAGCGCAAACAATATTTGATTGTGTTGCTCAGCTGAGTGGAGTGCCACATATAAATGTTAATAAAGGGTTATTCCTAAAATGAGCGATTCCTGAGACACCCCAATCAGAGGTCCTGTTTGGCAATAACGTTTATTCTATGAGTTTTTTTCCCAATTTTTTCAAAAATCAGGGCTTATATAATTTTATTGATTCATACGCGCTTCAATAAAATTATATGAGCCCTACTGACGTTTTAATCTTCAGTAAACCGTTAGGTAAGATCCCACATAGAAAAATGTCCGTTCTATTTAATATATGGGGTTTTAAACTCCATTTATCATTTAACGCCATTGTAACGCAAAAAAAAAAACACTTTTCGATCTTAAACTTTCGTCCGCATTTACTTGATTTTTTTGTCGAAAATGTCCGAACAGATTTCGCTCTGATTCGCAGAGCTTAATCAGGATGAACAGAGACGAATTCTTCCGACATAAAATTAAGTAACTGAATCCGGAATTAAGCTAATAGGTAATAATTCTTTTGTTTATCAGGTACCTTACAGGAAGGTGTTAAATTTCTTAGTGTTTGCTTTACCTCAGAATAACGAGCAGGAAATAGGTCGTACCTTTCCCACGGGAACGTGGTGCTTTCCTATAAAGATAACGGAATTATTGAGTAACCCTGCAATCAGTGCCATAGCCAGAAGGAGTAACCGGAGACCGCACTAAGAAAAAGTAGGGCAGACTGGAAACTAACAGCCTTATTTATAAAAAAAAGTCGATCCCGCTAAAACACTCAAAGGACGCAGATAAAGCCGGTTTATGAGAGAAATTCCAGCTATAAACTGGCTTTAACCCCGTCTTGAGAGTATAACTTCCAAACAACAGACACTGTCGTGATCACAGAACAGAGAAAATAAGTGTCGTGATCCCTGTGCTACGGTAACCGGGCAAGGAAATACACTCAGACTACTTTTACTTTTACGGGTACTTTTTAGATTAGATAAGAACACTTTATTGTACACACCAGAAAACAAAATACATTAAAAGGCGTACATGTCTAAGTTTTATTTTGCCCTTTGCTAATGCATCCCCTATTTCTTCGAAGGTTTAACCAAAGATACCCAAAAACAACTTTAAAGTAGCAATCATGTTATGATATTTCGCGATTGATTTTACGTAACATACATAAGCAGACTATATTATACGTCCCACTGTAGGGCACAGACCTTCTCTCAATGGAGTTAAAACTATCGTATTATCATGTTATTACAATACCGAACCCAACAATATACGCGAAAAAAATTGTAATATGTGGTTACGCGAAAATTCGAAGATGTATGTACTCGTCCGATTTTGCCTGCTTCTGGCAAATCGGAAACGTAAAAATGGATCACCCAAATCAGTGGACAGTTAAGGAATAGATAGGCATATAAGCGACTGTGGATGATAATTATTTATTTAATATTTTAACTTCTAGTCAACGGTCTAAACTGGCAGCGCTGTATAATTGATTGGTCAACAATGTTTGTAGGTACATTTAATACTTTGCATTGTGATTTTATGTTTGTTTTGATTAACATTGCTTGTATTCTGTTTAACATTGCTTGGAATTCTCTAAATGAAAGAAAGTTTGAAATTTCATGTATAAAAATCGCGGTTCACAGTGTTTCTTATCGAACACCTCGGAAACGGCTTCACCGATTTTTATGAATTTTTTTTGTATATATTTTTTTAGGTCGTAGGCTAATTAATATGGCAAAACAACGTTTGCCGAGTCAGCTAGTATGTTTTATAATGTTCTTTTTGTCATCGTCTAAATTGTATCATGTCATGATTTTACTACTTATAAAAACACAATTCCATAAAACACTGCGCAGAGTCATTTTAAATATTCTGTGGTTTCCCTTTAGGGAAAGACGTAACCACAGATTATTTCTCTTTCTTTGAGAAGAATGAAGAAATGTTTAAGAAAGTTTTGTACCACTTGAAGCAATAAACAGAATTGAACTGAATGCTAGTATCTAACTAATCCTTATCACAAACAAACAGACGATACTTTACGTACATAATAGTGACCAGTTTACATAGTGACACAAAGTTTTTATTGCGCTCCCACAGTGTTATCTTGGTAATTAAACTCCATTTGATTGATTTTACACGTGTCGTATTATGGAGCGCGGAAATTGTTCCACCACTTGTAAGGCTTTTGCATACGGCTGCCGTGATCGTCCTTCGTCATCCGCGGGTGTGAAATCCAGGTACGTCCACCCCAACGCTTACCAACGAGCACCCTTCTGGTGTTGTCCATTGTTCGCCAATACAGTCCACCCAGTTGCCGCTCCCGCCGCACCATATTTATACATAGGGTGTCCCAAAAAATTGTTTCAAGCTGAAATTAAACGGCTCTCAAACAAAAGCTATCCTAGTGGGGGGGGCAACGACCAAACTAATTTGTAATTTCCTTGAAATTAATAAACACTTTTTACTTTACTACTTTAAGTACACAAAAGGAGCACCAGGGGTCGCACCGGATCACCACTCAATAAATTAAAATATATTTTAATAAACTGTATATTTTCTTATACCGACTTTATATATGCAATTTATTCGAACTAATACTTTCGTAAGTTTTACTCGAGTAAGTGAATCCGGACTTAGTATATCATGTTTGGTAATTTTATTTTTGTAAGAAATGGCCATTATTTTCATTTATTCATAATTTAGGTGTGTTTACAAAAATACATTTTCTTAAAATATTGTTAAGTTCAGTTCTATTCTATTTGTCATTGCTAATTTGCTAATTGAACGTTACGTTATTATTTTCTATGTTTATCTATGCTGGCCTAACATGGCAGGCGTTTAATCTGCCCTTGCCGGAGAGACCACTCTTTTCGTAAGGAGTTCTTTTGAGCAAGCGCAGACAAAAACAGAGTCTACGCCAGCCATTTGGGGAGGGGGTTCTTTATTGGTACATAATAATGAATATTCTACTATACTAATATTTTCTGTTCCGTGTGGCGCCGGATTAAGAATAGCGTCACTCCATTTCCTTCCGTGGATGTCGTATAAGGCGACTAAGGAAATCAATTACCAGGAGACGGGCAGCAGCATCTTCCTGAGATTCAAACCGCATACTGCGATCGCCAACCCGCCTGCCAAGCGTGGCGATTATGGCAAATCCCTCATGGTTATGAAAACCACGAAGGAGGCATATGTCCTGCAGTGGGCGTAAAATTGCTGATGATGATGATGATGATGAATATTTTGCCGAACAGCGTGTAAGTAAGACTGTATTCTTGGAAGTAGTATTAACATAGAGACCACTTAGTTCTCCCTGTGACTTTGCATAAAGATAAAGCCAGTAGCCAATTACCATGCACCTGTGAAGTTGTATCATTTGTTTGTAATGCGTCACAGTTGGTAACATGTACCTACGTAGTGTCTGTTAGTTTACTTGACTTGTTATATATATTATTTAATCTGGATATTTTAAGTTATTTGTAGAATGTATGACTGATGCACTGTGGAATCTATGTAGGCTGAGACACTAATGTAGAGGTGGAACAGTGAGTTCAGATTTGTGACATTCTGTGTTCAAATCCCGACTTTATTCAGTAACAATAATCCGTTCTTACCTCTGAGATCGCTCTTGAGGGACAGCCAAGTTGCTGTTTTGTTTCAAACAGCATTTCGAAACGGGCCCTCAAGCAATACCACTCGCCGACTGTGAAGGAAATATACTTAGGAAATGTAAGCGCGAGACATCGGCAATCAGCGATGAGCATGCGTGGTAATAAAGACAATAAATAGCCCCTTTTGACAGAAGGACGGCTCCCGTCAACGGGATGTTTATTATACTATAAGTAACCAAAAGAGTTGGATAGAGATACAGTAGTAAAGAAAATCATGGACAGAAAGATCAATCAATCAATCAGTCAGTAATCAGTGATAAGGCCGTGAAAGAACTGGATCTCAATAGAGGAGACGTTAACCCCACTCTATGTGTAAATCTGAGCGGCAGGCGCTGGCGGCGACAGGAAACGCGTGACGCGTGACGCACGCTTTGGGACTTGCTAATGAAGCCTTCGGAGCTTGGGAACGGGGTACTCACGACCGCAGATCAATCTTTATTTTTTGCCTTTACGACATTCGAGAGGTCGTGGGTTCGCATTCCGACTTGTATCTATAGCGATATGTGAGGGATATCAGAAGTAGTACAAGCGGCTTTAAGTAGATACTTTTCGTACTGCCGGTTTCTGAATTGAAAATTTTGCTAAGGTAGGTACCTATGCGTAAACATAGTTCAAACTGTTTTTTTTTTTAAGAAACCTGCAGAGCCTAACCGTTACTAAAGTATCAACTAAGTGAAGTTTGTAATTCAGAAACTAGTGGATTGTTCCTTTATTTTTTTTTCGGCAGCGTTGAAACGTGTAGACTAAATTAATTTAAACTAAGTATGAAGTCCGATACTGATGTCCGATTTTGTAGCAATGTGGTATTGCTAACTGTGAAATAAAACATCGTGAGGAAACCTGAGTACCTGAGGTGTTCACATACCTCACATACCTCAACGCTTTAAATTGCAAATCCGTGAATTGAGCCCGTACTCTCACTCTGAGAGATAGCCTGTGCCCTGCAGTGGGACGTACAATAGGCTACATAAAAAAAAAAGTCCGATAGATAACTCGAACAAAAATCCGCGCAGTCGAGGTGAGTTTGCGATGGACACATAAAATTAATTGTTATTATTTCTTAATTTTACCAAACCGTAAAATATAAGTCACATCCCGCGTCCCCCGACAATTACACCCAATATACAGCCATGATTGCGAAGTCAAAATTTGTTCAAGTTATTTGTAGGGCATAGGACTGCAAGTGCATTGTTACCCAAAGAACCCTGCATTGACTCCGTAAGTACGTAAATTGGATATGATTTTCGCAATAATCCAACGAAAATATCAAATGTTACTGATTGACATTTGAATACCAACCGCTTGAAATGCAATATGCGTAGATTTGTAAGTTTAGCAATCAGAAAGGCAATAAGTTCAAAATACGTACAGTCAAGAGCTGCGCTCTATTTCATTAAACTACAATTAGGTAGTAGATAAACCAGTGATTAGTAGATAACAATGCCTTACTAAGCCAGCCGGCGTGCGTGCATGCAACGACTAATGTATGTTGAGGAAGCGAAAGTGATCTGTCAGGATCATGGCAAGTGGTCTCTGGCTACCGATCTGGGATACAGGCGTGAGTTTATGTATGCACTAAGGCAGATATTTTAGCAAGAAAATAACTGGCTTTTGATAAGAATATCCTTATCTTATCCTTTGCAATGTTTGACGCGACCCTTTAGCGACGTGAATACATCGTGAGTTATTGTATCGGAAGTCACAACTAGTTAAAACATACTGTTGGAACTAGTTGTGTCGATTTCCGAGTTGAGATTTTTATTAAATAAATACTTATGTAAACTCTCGCCTGTATCCCGGAGGGGTAGGCCGAGACCAGGGTTTGCCATTTGCCACGATCCTGGCAAATCTCTTTCGCTTTATAAATACACTGGCCTGCAAAACTAAGTATCACACTTTTAAAATTGCAATAACTTTTTATGTACACAAGATATAATTTAGAAATAAAAAGGACTGGAAAAAAAGTTTTATTTTGCAGCATAGTTTAAAAGAAAGCTGATAAAATTAGTTGATAAACGTTTTTTATTTTAAATCTTTAACTTCTATAGTTTAGAAAAAAATATAAAATGAAAAGTGTGATACTTACTTTTGCAGGTCAGTGTATTTTTTTATTTGTTTTAAAAATACACATTTTATCAGTTTACTTCTTATTCAACATACATTACTAGCTACGGGGGTGCATCTCGGTTTAGGGTACTTTTTATCTTATTTCAGAATGTCATGTAAATACCCAAATTCATCCATCCAAAGAGGCAACGTCGCTAGCCTTCTGGGCTCATTGCCGCGGGACAGTGACATATTATAATCATTTATATATTTGTTAAGTCCGGTTTTTTTCTTTCAATCTGTTTTCTTTTTGTTGTTTTATGAATACATTCTCTTTAAGACAGTTTAGGATTCCCTCTTCGAATAAATGCCAGAAGATGTCGTTATTATTAGACTATATCTCAACCTTTGAAGTCGGATGTAGCCAAAGTTACTAATTAGAAGCCAAATTAAACGTAAACTCGTTAACCGGCTTATATCCTATTAGTTAAGGAAATACTGTGAGCAAAAAAAGAACCTTTTAGCAGTCGAGACTCAAAACGGCTTAAAAACAACGACTTTACACCTACTCAGCGAGTCGGTGTAGAATCTGCAGGCAAAGCCGTTGCAAGTTTTAGTCATCATAATATTGTTTATTTACAAAACCTTTAAAATATTCAATATAGTTAAAAGTAAGTACATATTTTTTAAATTAAATAAAATCAATAAATAAATAATGGTAATTAAATTAATATTAATTTAACGTTTACGCATATATCACTACCTAAACGGCGTATCACAGATGCATGGTTCTTGAGAATACATGAGACACCTGAAATCTGTTTCGTAATTTTATAGTTGGTCCCATAAGAAAAATAAACTAAACTTTACCCGATCTCTTGCAACACCCTTTACGAGCAGCTTTGTACGATTGCTGATTGTTTTGCTATGGCGTGACCTGAAACATAGCTCTATTTCAGGTCTATAGGCGTTTTCCCCACCACGTCGAACCCCAGTTCCTGCCAATCTCATCCTTGCCTCCTTGGACCATTCGGACAGGTGGCCTACCTATACTAAACAATGATACATGCAGATGGAGATAAATAAAATTATTTTATAATTTTATGTATTAACATTTATTGAACGGCACAATAACGAAAACACAACTAACTTATAAATATTCAGCAATTATGAAAACAAAAAGAGTCTAGGCTCAAAGTTTTGAGCTCGTAAAATAGCCCCGAACATCATGTGTTGTAGGAGCACCATATACCTATTTAAATGGCCAATTCTCGGCCACAACTCTAAGACTTCACCGGCATACATTCACAGACTTCCCCGGCATTACTAAATGAAATAAAAATAAGAGTTTAGTTTTGCTATCGCTACAGCACAGATGCACACGAATGGTAGACTGTCGCAGCCATAAGTGCTATAAATATACTATGGTACAGTCACAAGTGAAATGCCGCTATTTATTACAAACCAAAATTTATTTGACGATAAAATTAAAACTCTACACGCCCTAATTCCTAGTTAATTACCAGAATTATATAAAAATATATTATTTTTAGTGGTGTTCCAGTGCTAACTAGCCCCCACCAATGGAAAAATATTATATCTTTTTGTGTGATACATATTTGGGCTAGCCCGCCATTTTTTTCTATTTGCAAAAAGGGGACACCATACATCTTCATAATTTAGTTAAAGTGTAACTTGAAAATAGCATATCCTGTTTATTGTTCACATAGCAAAAAGTGAACGTCACAAATCTCAGTAACAATGATAGCTATTCTTAGAATATATAGCTTAGAACTTAATGCCAAGAACTTAGGATTTTAAAAGATATTTAATTCAAAGATACATTTTATTCCCACTGATCGCGCTCGTTAGTTCCAGGTAGCCCCTTAGTAATAATACAATATTTATTTCAGATAAATCAATATTTATATCTAAAATAGCATTTACTTAATAAGACATAAAATCACAGTATAAAGCCCCTAAAGGTGGGATCCGGCACACTTTTCCACCCCACTGTACCGACCCACCCGGTGCAAGAATGCAAGCGCAGCAGCCACTACGTGTGGATATACCGGTTTATCTATTTGTGGTTATTTCGCTTATTTACCACTGCCTATTGTTTACTATCGACTTCTGCGAGTGTGTGGCGCCACGTTGTTTTGGAGTTGGCAACGTTGGCACAGAATAATAAATAGATACTTGATAAACAATAGGCTACTAAGGCATAGCATAGGCAGGCTATGCCAATGCCCTACAGTGGCATGTACCTATCTATAGTTACATGGTCACTAAAGGGCATCGACCTTCTCTAAAAAAAGGGCTCAAGGGCTCCGTAGAGTAACGCCACTAGGGCCGAGTTTCATAAAACTATAATTCGTAGTTTATTGTGACAATTTGAGGTACATTGCGTAGCAGAGTCTTCTTGTTAATCTGTGCGTTAATCGACTTTGCAATTTACGTCGAATTGTTACAGTAAACCATGAATTGTAGTTCTATGAAACAGGCTCCAGGGGGAAAAATATCTCAACACAATGTCTCAAAATGTTATTAGTGATTTTTAAGACCTATAGCCGTGAACCTCAGGCAAAAAACGTAGGACTAGATAGCGTAGGATCACTTTCTTGTCCGTCCGTCTGTCTGTCAAGACCCTTTGTCTCGGGAACGCGTGGAGGGAGGTATTGGGTTGAAAATAAAACCATATAACAAGGTCTCTTGAAACTGTGAAAAAACCAAATTTCTATATTAACGCAAAAAAAGATACGGCCGTTTATGCCCCAAAAAACGTATATTTCTACAGTCAAGAGAATCTAAATTTATAGGACACGCCTTTCCTGCATA
Organism: Yponomeuta evonymella; assembly: GCA_963969515.1. NCBI lineage: Eukaryota > Metazoa > Arthropoda > Insecta > Lepidoptera > Yponomeutidae > Yponomeuta > Yponomeuta evonymella. Next base: position 15,155,054 of record OZ018358.1, on the reverse strand, counting down.
GAGCCTCTTATTAACAAATTGGCCGATAAAAGCACTAAACAAGTCGAATTTTCAGTTTCTCATGAATTACCTCACGTTTATAGCAGCTGTCAAAATGTCTATCACCAATCTTATTCAAGTAACGTATCCGACGTGCCACTTTTTTTCTTAATGCAACCGGAATAATTAATGGGCTCAACAAATATACGTGTAGGAATTATTTCTTTTCTTTTCTGACTTCTGTCCACTACTGAACATAGCTCTACCCCAAGAGTCCCACTTCTTTCTATCCTCGACCATCCTCGACCAGTCGCTGCCAGCAATCTGCCTCAGATCATCGGTCTAGTGAGCTGATGATGATGGCGTCCCACGCTGCGTTTGCAAGTTTGTGGTCGAGAACCTTTTTTCGCCATCGGCTATTGGTTCCTCAGGGAATGTCCAACTGCCACTTCAGCTTGCTTAGATTCCTTAAAATATCGGAAGCAGTTTAAATGCTCGGAACTTAAAGGAAAGACGAAACTGCAGATTATTAAAAACTGCCTCTGAGGAGTCTTTAACCCTAGACACCTAACCTTCGCACATATCCCGTAATTCCTACCAAACCATTTGTCAATTCGACGACCATTTTTTAAGTGCTAAGTTATAGACCTTTTTGTTTTTGGTACCTTCATTGCACTGAGATTTCAGGCACATATTGTATTTTTTAATAAAATAATTTATTGTTATCAATTACTTACTCTTATTTTTCTCTCTCTGAGAGAAGGTCTGTGCCCTACAGTGGGACGTATATACGCTGCTTATGAACTCTTTCTTCTGTTTAAAATGACACGCGTTTTACAGATCAAACCGACATTCTTACGAAAAATCTAATTGAAACAGAAATCTAAAAAATAAGTTGTTCATTTTAAAGGCAACCTAACTGTACACATTAGAAAAAATACTTGTTTTCGCCCATTCAGTACAAAAAACAATTTATACTCACAAAAAATTGCGATGTTGTACGTATTTTTGTAAAACGAAAAATAATAGTACTTGGCTGCCGAAACTCGTTGCCTCTCGTGACGAACACCGAGTTGGCAAGAGACACCACGCTTATCCGCACGAACACGCACCAAAGAGATACAATAATTTTTCTGTCGCTTATTCGTCAAAACAACAAAGGTTAAGTGTCTAGGGTTAAGAGGAATCGTGTTTTTATAGAAACAAAATTCCGGTGAGTCCATTATCCAATATCGAATTATAAATGCGTAACAATAATATTGCCCGCTATAATTAAAACTGAGTTTGTTCGTACAGTTTACATTTTAGTCAGCAGGCAGCCCGTAACGTAATTGAGTAGAGTACACGGAAGTAAAGGCTGATATGCTGTCGAGTGTACGGTTATTGCAACTCAAGAGGCTGAGTACAAGTGCTCCTGAAGAATTCAGCCATTTAATTGCATTTCAATTGGAATGGCAGTAAAATGCAATCGTGCTGTTTGAATTCTTGTTGGCTTTAAGAGTTGGAAATTATGCTAGGAATAAGTGTAAAGTTAAGTACCTATTCTAGTCACTTTAAGACATAATTGGATTTTTAAGAAAGTCATATTAAAGTGGTAAGTACTTACAATGCCACAATCTTATTTAACGACTCAGTAAAACTATATTTATTCGCTCTTTAGACTTTTTACCTCGTTGGTCTAACAGTAACACGTTTGATTCCCATGTTAGAGGTCGTGGTTTCGATTCCAAGTGGAAGCCGCCGTACTTTGATTTTTACAAAAGGCTTCTGTCTGTTTGTAATCTCCATAGATCGCTGTAAATTACTGGTGTGCAATAAAGTTTTATCTATCTATCTATCTATCTCCTGTGTGAAAAGGTATTATTACTTAAATCTAGGATTTACTTGGATTTTTGTCGAAATATTCCGACCACATTTTGCTCTGATTCGCAGAGATAATGCTTACGAAAGTTTTAGTTCGAAAATATAGCAAGGTATCCTACTTTTTGGAACCGACAAGTGATTATGTTGCGAAAATGTTAGTTATGCCACACCTGGCCAAAAAGCGGGTTTTTCCGCACGCTGCGCGTACGGGAAAACCCACTTTGAGGCCGAGTGACGACATAAAATTGTGTACACAACACGGACCGTAAAATAAAAAGCCCTCTATCGCATATTTATGACCTTCGCCTGCGGCTCGGGTCTTAAACTTCTGCGATATCGGCCTTTCTTTATTTTACGGCCCTAGTTGTGTAAATAACTATTATTTGTTTTTGTTTCAAAGTCGCTCGTAACGTAACCTCAAAGTGCATTCGTGCACCTAAAGATTGATGAGCCATTGACAACATATGTTTATCGCGATCACATCTTATACAATAATGCACTTATGCGTTGCAAACTTTAACACATGAATAGATCTCGATCAAAGAGATAGATAGAGAAAACTTTATTATACATAAAAAATGAAATTGCACAGTATATTAATGAGATCGAGATCTAGATGATACAGATCACTTCGAAGTACTATATTATCTATGTTCAAGTCAAGTGTCAAAGGATTACATCATTGTATCGTCTCTCTCAGATAATTTTAAGTCGGTAATTATCAGGGATGCCCGAGTGCAAGCGAAAATCGTAACTAGAATTGTTTTTTGGTCTGTACGATAAAGAGTATTTTTATCTCATATACTCTTTGTCATTCTAACTCATTCACTCACGCTCTCTCGGAGCTGAATTCTGCTCTCTAGAGTCTAGACAGTCCTCTCCACAGATTAAAGGTTCTTAACAAAAAGAAACTGTTAATAAATATTAAATGTCCTCTCCTATCTAGATCGCAGAATTCAGTAACACTAACCTATGTCGAAAGAAATCTGATTTAGATGATTTAAAGATACAGAAGATAGGATACATATCGACAAACGAAATGATAGGTGAGTGAGTCGTTCTAAATAAAGATATAACATGCGCGCCTATGAACCATCCAATTTTGCAGCGAAGTTAATCTGCAATGTCACTCGAAGCGGGGCAAGGTTGGGACGCGACACTAGTCCTCGCCCGTTTAGCTTCAACAAGTTTGTTTTGCCTTTTCTGTTAATGTTTAATCCGGTTTGTTGGCAATTTAAGGTAAACCTGAGGAGAGTCCACTTATTGGGTGTTGTTGCAATACATACTTACAAACATACATAAACTCACGCCTGTATCCCAGAGGGGTAGGCAGAGACCAGGGACTGTCACTTGCCACGATCCTGACAAATCACTTTCGCTTCCTCAACATTCATTAGTCGTTACTCAATCGTTATGCACGCACGCCGGTTGTTGCAAATTTCCAATACATTATTATTATTAATAGATAAGTTTATTGCACATAAGTGAAAAATACAATGGCAATGTGGCGGACTTAATGCTAGGTACCTGCAAAAAGGTTTCATCAAATGATTAAAGAGTATTTACCCACAGAGATTCAAGTTTCATGTCCGGAATGTCAGGTCGGTACTTTCCATTAATATTAATGTTAATATTGAATATATTAACATTAATATTAATGGTAAGTAATGTAAATTATTTAATATGGTCGTGGGTTCGATTCCTACTGGGGGCTGCCTTTCGTTTGTACAAATGACCTCATTGTTTGTATTTCCATGTTTGTAATGTCCTTGCCCGTTTACCAGCACAGCATAGCACAGGGTATCCCAGTTTGGGACCAGGACAAGTGATTTGTGTTGTGTGGAAGTTATTATTATTATTAAGGTAATGTAATTTAATTTATATCCTCTGTTATATATATCCTCATACCCTCTGTTTCTCATGTACTTACATAGCACATGAGAAACAGAGTTTATGTTTCGTAGTGTACAAGTAGCGGTTTTACCGCTCAGAGCGAACTCTTCCACATAGCCTTAAAACGCATAGGACGGAAAGATGAAGAGAGTAAGTAGATGGGTGTATACAAATTACATATATAAAGACTGCACGTCGTCTGCATCATTCAGTGACGCAGCAAATCTCAAGCAGACAATTGCTGTAATTTTGTCATTTACAGCTTATTGGGGCAAAGGGTTTTGTTTACAACCTATAAGGCTATAGGTACCTACTGAGTTTGCTAAACCAAGATTAATTTAGCATTGGTAAAGATAGGTACATCAGAGATTTGTTTTTTATTTTTGTTTTATTGACGTTCGTGTATTTTTGTTTGTGTACCATCGTGTTTACTTTGTGTATCTGTGATAATTTAAATAAAATGTCTTCTTTCTTTCTTTCTTTCTTATTGACGAGAGACTTTCTGTGGTCTCTCACTATGGGCCTCATAACAAAGCTCAAGGTCACGCATCGAGATATGGAAAGGGCTATGCTCGGAATTTCTCTACGAGATCGAATCAGAAATTATGAGATCCGTAGACGAACGAAAGTCCTCGACATAGCCCAGCGGATTAGTAAGTTGAAGTGGCTGTGGGCGGGGCACATAGCACGCAGAACTGATGGCCGATGGGGCCGAAAAGTTCTCGAATGGAGACCACATATCGGCAAGCGCAGCGTAGGACGGCCAGCCACAAGATGGACAGATGACCTCATCCAAGTGGCAGGAAGACGCTGTATGCAAGCCACTTCCAACCGGTCTTTTTGGAAATCCATGGAGGAGGCCTATGTCCAGCAGTGGACTTCTTGTGGCTGAATGATGATGATGATGTGTATACTTCTAATGGACATTCTTTTATGTAAGACCATCGTTTACTAGAGGGTGCGACATTGGTAGAGCGCGTAAAGTGCAACTTTCGAAAAATTATGTAGACCCTGATATTCCGCAAAAAAAAAGTAATCTGACAAAAGACTCATAGAACAAAAGTTGGTGTAACACACAAACTCCAATTGAAGTGTTTCAAGAAATACGCATTTTAAAATAAAATAAGTAAGCGTATTGGTCGCTATTACTGTGTTATTTATTAGCAACGACCGAGCTGTTGGCCATAGTAGATAGATAGAGAACTTATTATTAGAAAAATAATTACAAAATATCAACAATATACCTTATTTAATTATTATGATGATACTTAGTACTGAGTTGGTGTGGTGGAAAGCGGCGGGCGTCGTCGTGACGAAGGTCGCGACAATTCGAGATGATTTCTTGATTTCATAACTAAGGTTATTGGCGTAAGATTAGCAAGGTGGAAAGGCAGTGGGCTGGTCACATCTGCCGAAGAACCGAATGTTTTTTCTAAGGTTAACACGAGCACTAGACATAATAAAAACTGAATTTGCGCGGATATTATATTTATTTTTTTATTTTACAATGAAATTTTAATTTCAATAACTAGTAATCAATATTTCTGAGTTTATGTAAAATTATTGTTAAATTAAAATTCAGCCAATTTAAATTTAAACATTTGCTAGAATATTTTTGGGTACGTAACTTAAGATTTTTCCCTGTGCCGATGACCTTGAGCGTTTGAGACAGGTGTGCAGCACTTCAACATTTCACCGCTAGATGACACGACTGAATTAATTCCTAGTAGTAATCTCCATAGAAAGACGCGCGCGCGGCCGCACACACACAGTCTCATTCCCTTCGCGTAAGCACACGCCGCCAAACGCACACATATATAGCCGAATTTCGAACGCGTCGAGCGAGCCGAGCGGTTTCTACTTTTCTAGCCGGCTCGCCAGCCCGCCCGCGTACGCGTAGATTGAATAGACTTCAATCTAATGCTTTCTTGTATAGCATGCGCCATTACAAACAAAAAAGATAAAATAACATCTCTTCAAAACTTATCTATGCTTTGTAGAAAGAATAGCTTTTAAACAAAAATCACATGTTTAGTACGTATTTGTTTACCTACCTACTTACGAAATAGTACCTACATGTTTTTTCACAACAGGTTTTTATGTCAAAAAGTGAAAAAAAATCATCTTATCTTTTTTCAATAAAGTGAATTTGACTTTGATTTCACATGGATGTATTTCGGGACTCAGTGGCAAAATTGGAACGTAGGAAGCGACTTCCCCATATGAAATAAAAAATATATTTCAAATGCCAATTCCATGGAAAGTAGAAATTACGACCATTTTAATTGTTATCCGGATTTTACGTCGTTAGGGTTGTCACGCTCTCAGATACTAATTTATAATCCGGATCTGATTTGATTTTGAAAAAAATCTGTAAATACCTGGTGCCATTATTATTGATATATTAATTAAAATAGTAACATGATATACATCGCATATAACAACTTTATGTACACGGTGTGACGTGAAGAATGTATATACCTACATAAAGTTGATCAGCGAAAAACAGCTAGATAAAATTGTTGTCCCATTTTGATGTTACTAACTTGAAATTTTCTATACGATTAGTTTTTTTGCTAAAACTGACGGAGAAAATCGAAAACTTGGAGAAGCTTCTTTTTTTTTCAACGGCTTGGGATAATGGTAACACTTAGGGGTGGTCTTTTAAAACAACATAAACTCGTTGCATAAACCCTAGATAGGACGGTGACGTCAACAAATTTTTATGGCAAATTTAATAGTGCCGATTGAAAAGTAAAGTTGCTTAAATTTTCAACCAACACCTAATGCAGGTTTTGCCACCGGGCCCCGCTGGTCTAGCGGCTGGACTAATATTGTATCAACTTTATAGTCACACAGCATTTGAATGCTAAAATAACTAGACGTGCGAAAATTCTTGAATTTTTGGTTGTTCTAATTTCGGTCTTATCAGGTGCTAAAAGATTTTCAAGTTCCACATATGGTATAAACTTGGAATTTTCCATCCTTACAGGGTGATCCCTCAATCCGATAAGAAAAATCTGACTTGGAAAATCCGGTCTTTACAGCTTTTTTGTCAAAGCCTGAGAAAACGGTAACATTACGGGGTAGTCTTGTCGAACAAATGTTGAATAAGACCTTGGGTTGGATGACAACGTTAACTTAGTTTTTACAAAATGGCGTAAGTCGAATTTCAAGCTGGCTCCTAAAAATTTAAAAATTCTGATTTTTATCTCTGGCTCCGTTTTTGTATGAAAATTAGTATTGGAGGTTTTTGTGGTTACTGATGACTACTCTGCGCCATGTTTATAAGCTGTTTTCGAGGGTCCTCACGAATCGTCTTGAACGTAGGTTTGATGACTTCCAGCCTCCCGAACAAGCCGGTTTCCGAAAGGGCTTTAGTACCATAGACCACATCCACACGTTGCGGCAAATTATACAGAAGACTGAGGAGTATAATTTGCCATTACGCTTTGCGTTTGTGGACTATGAGAAAGCCTTCGATTCGATCGAGTTATGGACAGTGCTCGAGTCTCTCCAGCGTTGCCGTATTGACTACCGGTATATCGAGGTGCTGGCTGAAATGCTTGTACAACAGTCCACTATGACCACAGAACCACTATGTCGGTCCGAGTACAGGAACAGAGTTCGGAGGCAATTCCATTGAAAAAGGGCGTAAGACAGGGAGACGTTATCTCTCCAAAAATGTTCACAAACGGACTGGAAGATACCTTCAAGCTTCTGGAATGTCAGGGACGCGGCATCAATATCAATGGCGAGTACATCACTCACCTTCGATTTGCCGACGATATAGTAGTCATGGCAGAAACGATGGAAGACTTCGGCATAATGCTCGAAGACCTCAGTCGAGTTTCCCAACGGATGGGCCTTGAAATGAACATGGACAAAACGAAGGTCACATCGAATACTCGTTTCGTGCCCACCCCAATAACATTGGGGAACTCGACTCTCGAAGTTGTAGACGAATACGTCTACTCAGGACAAACAGTCCAACTAGGCCCGTCCAACTTTGTGAAAGAGGTCAATCGTCGAATCCAACTCGGCTGGGCAGCATTCGGGAAACTTAGAAAAGTCCTTTCGTCTAATATACCTCAATCGCTCAAGACAAAATTATACAACCAGTGATAACTTATGGCACTGAAACGTGGTCTCTCACTATGGGCCTCATAAGAAAGCTCAAGGTCACGCAACTAGCTATGGAAAGGCCTATGCTTTCTCTACGATATCGAATCAGAAATGATGAGATTCGTAGAGGAACGAAAGTCGTCTACATGGCCGAAAAGTTCTCGAATGAAGACCACATATCGGCAAGCGCAGCGTAGGACGACCAGCCGACAGATGACCTCATCCAAGTGCCAGGAAGACGCTGGATGAAATCCGCTTCCAACCGGTCTTTTTGGAAATGCATGGAGGAGGCCTATATTCAGCAGTGGACTTCTTGTGTTTCCATGACTCAAGAGGTTTATTTACAAAAGCTGTTGAAAATCTTTAAATATAGTGTAAAAATACAGAGGAATATAAATATTTTAAAAGAGTGGAAATTTTGATAAAGGATCTTGACCATTAGCAGTATCGCTGAAATCTAAATAGTGTCACTAGTTTTCAGTGTCCATAATTCATGTTTTCAATTATAAAAAATTGGGGTTTTCTTATAAAACCATGACTTCTCCGTAATTCTAAATTAATAAAGTTATACAATAATTAATGCTTCCGGTTTAACGACCGCTGTCATCTTGATACAAATCTATTGATCCATTCACAGACCTGTTTAAATCTCAATCTGTGCATTCAATAATGTAGTGTTGCCATCAGACCGACCGCTACTTTTCAAATCGAATGAATCGATACAGAGAAAAAAATAGGTATATTTAGCTGAAAAAAAATAGCATAACATAACTTTTGTTATTTCGTTTGATAATACCTACTTCATTTGCATATTTCTTTATCCACCTGTTCATTTAGATTATTTGCGGTTTACTTTATATATTAGGTACTAACACTAGATAACAGATTCAACAGTGTGGACCTTCATCATCATCATCATCAGCCATTTAACGCCCACTGCAGGACATAGGCCTCCTTCGTGGTTTTCATAACCATGAGGGGTTTTGCCATAATCGCCACGCTTGGCAGGCGGGTTGGCGATCGCAGTATGCGGTTGAAATCTCAAGAAAACGCTGCTGCCCGTCCCCTGGTAATTTATTTCCTTAGTCGCCTTCTACGACATCTACGGAAGGAAATGGAGTGACGCTATTCTTAATACAGTGCCACACGGATCTGTGGATCTTGTGGACCTTAATTTGACCGAATCGCTCGGATGCTGATCTTTAAATAAACCTTTAAATTAACTAGGAAAGCGGTGGTTATGTATTAACAGAACGCTTGCATCACATTCCAAGGTGTTGGGTGCGAATCAGACATTGTATGTGATTTTTTTATAGCAGTACGACTGTCTAACGTTTACGGAAAACATCGAGAGGAAACATGTGTATGAGGTACACCCCATGCCCCCATATCTCACCTCACTCCAAAAAAGCTAAGCATAGTGGCAGATTACACTCCTCGGTCTTTTGTACATTCTGCCGCAGCGTATGTGTGTGGTTCAACGTATGTAAAGCCTTATCGGAAACCGACTTGTTCGGGGGGCTGAAACTCATCGAGCTTGCGTGCGAGACGATTCGTGCCCTAAAGTGGGAACATAACGTAATCAGTACCTACGCATGTAAAGATTTACATGCCTGACTGATTATGTTATGGATGACTTTGCAACTAAAATGTTATGGTTTATCTACATAGACTGCATATTATATATTATTATGTAAAGGTGATATGAGGCATAATCACCGGGCTTTCTACTCGCATCACGTAAATCAATTATATTACATTTCAGTTATATTTTATGAAATGGTGACTGATAGAATCGAATTGATGATCGATATAAATTACATTTTGCAGCACTGAATGTCATCGTTCCTAATCTGTGCTACGTCCTGTCACCTATCATTATAACCACAGAGAATATAATCATATGTGTTCTGTGATATAATCACCACGTTTTCAACGGTTTTGCGATGGTTTTCTTCATGATCAGAATGTATATTTCTTTATTAACTATTTCGCATGAAGTCAGAATGTATATTTATTTATTAACTATTTCGCATGAATTTTAGTATTTCTGTGAGACAGTCTCAGTAAAATAAATGCCTGTAAATGAGTTAAGCTAGAGACTTCTTGTGTTTTGGTAAGTCTCCATGCAATACTATTGCATCCTCGTCCGGAGAATTACTTTAATGCTAACAATAGTATTTTAAAATTTTAAGCCAGTACTACAAATTAAGGTATTATTTCATTGTGGCATAACTTTGTTGCTAGCGATTCTAAGTGTCTTAATCACTTGATCTTTTTTCTTTGAAGCTTGGATTAAGATTTTGGCTCAAAATCTTTGAATTGAAATCATCGACTTTACGCAATTTTTTATTCTATTTTACACTACGCGCATTTACTGAAGCGGTTTTAAAAGGGTGAATATGTGTCATCGCTTCCGTGCCTGTGTGGCCACATAGTCCATTAAGCGAATCTGACAGGAGTATTTTTTTTCTATGGTATAACACAAACAAAATAATAAAAATTTTAAGAACAAAAGCAAAATAATTTATTTTTTACAGAAGAAAAAAAAACATTTGAAAATGGATATTGACCAAAGAAATAAAACAAAAATTATGAAAATGGATAAAGACTTCGTTGCTAAGGATGTTGGCAAAAGAGCTACAAATGGATTTGAGTGCTTATTTGGCCTGCATCCTTGTTTCAGCACAAAGACTGATAAATATAATTATTAATAAACAGTGCCGCCTCGTCTTAACTTATATTGGTATATTATAACAGATTAATCTGTTGATAATCGTATTAATAGTGTAATTCATACCATTTCTATTATTTCATTTCAATAGCACAGGAAACATACAGCATTTAAGTGATTTTTGTCATTAAAGCTGATAGTTAAAAACTATCCATACCATAGTACAGGGAATTCTAGTTTGATTGCGTTGTGTGGACGTTATTATTATTATTATAATTTTGGAACTCCCCACCGACGAATGTTTTCAAGATACATTAAACTATTCATTGTGACACTTAAATAAAAATATGTAATATCGGTAAACCAGGAACGCAGATTTTTATTTAATCTATTGTGTGATATAGTACTTCTATTTCTATTTGGTTACTTTTTGTTACACTTTTCCTTTTTGTTAAGGTTTCAGTTGTTTTTTTTTTGTCACGTGTACAAAAAACCTACCTACTTTCTTTTGTTGTCATTATGATTACGGAACCCAAAAAATATTATGAGCGTTAAATTATATATTTAAATTACATTGTACCTAAAAATGAGCATCGAATAAATCATGAATAAAAAAACCCGGATTTTGTGACAACCCTAGCGAAAAACAATTGAATAGGATCAACTTATACATGTCATGGAAGTGTGATTTATATTACATGTAGGGAAGGTAAAGAGCATAATTATTGCAGTGTAGATAACTTATCCCAATACGGCGGAATTTCGAGAAAAAAAAAACTAAAAACAAGTACACACGTATATAAATTATAATTGCTTTAAAATTTTTAGCATTACGCCATTGATTCTTCTAACAATACTTCCGCATAGCGCATGTACAATAAAATGCGTGATAAAAATATACAGCGTTTTATTTTATTTAAAACAGAAAAACATGTCAGGCAGATAGAAAAAAAATTCACAGACGAAATCTACACAGATTCGTTTATGAATCAAGTATTATTCGTAACGCCAATCGAAGTTATTATTTACCAACACATTATTTACCGCCTATGTACCCTACAATCTAACGAGGAGGCGAAGTGCGAGCGCGAGGACTGAAACAAAACTCCATCAAACTAAAATGAACCTTAAATGCTAGGTATTAGAGACTACAATACTCGAGCAGAAAGTCTAGCCGCGTGCGGCTGACCTAATCGCGACAATAAATGGATTATAATACATAGGTAGTTAGGTTTCATTTTTAGTGAACCTCGCTTTTACTGTGATTTAGGCACAAATAATAGAACGATGTTTCGCTTAGATTCGTAATGTTACAATAGCTCGGATGGGAAGAGGCGTCCCTTGAGCGGCAGAGAGCTTTTGGTTCGAACTTCGAATAATGATTATAATTAATGATCGGTTTCCTTTTTTTCTTCTTCTTTGTTCTTCTTTTTATTTTCTTTTTTAGTTATTTACTTAAATAAAAAAATACAGGAAATGGGAATTTACATTTTATGTTTTTCTAACGATTGAAGCTCGATCACTACTACAAAAATCAGTCGCCGTGCGTTGGTCTTGCAAAAACTCGAAAATGTCTCCACCGATTGGACTAATAGGTATATAATATTTTTTGTTTTGTTCGGACATGGGACGTGGGGCGAGGGCGCGGAAAAGACCCATCCCTTCAGGAGCCTGTTTCATAGAACTACAATTCATTGTGACTATGACCGAAAGCCGATTAACCCACAGATTAACAAATAGACTCTGCTGCGCAGTGTACCTCGAATTGTCATAATAAACTTTGAAATTATAGTTTTGTGAAACTTGACCCAGTACATTTTGTACGAAAGTGAATTGGAAAGATGCGGCGTCTTTTTCGGTCCTTCACCCCACGTCCTTGGCCTACAATCGGTAATTTTGTATGAGAATTGCTACTTTGAATTAATTTCACTACCTATATGGCGCTCGAGGTGAACTTTGGAAGGTTGATTTATGATTGATGAATCGCTTATGAAAAGTTACAATCAAATCAATGGTGATGCGAAGAGCGCCTGGTCACAGACAACATGCAACGAGTAGCTGGGCTTTTCCTCGTAAGGCGTAATGTGATAAATTGATGAAAACGTTTTTTCTGAATGAGTAACTATTGTTCCTGTTAGTTTTAAACATGAACATACAATATTTTGATATTGCCCGTAAGACTGTATAAGCTTAAACGTAATCCACTGCGCATTTAAAATGGCACATAAATTCTTAAAGCATTCTTACGGAATATATTTACTCATAGAAGGCGTAAGGTTATGACAGTTGTCATACATGCCATAGGGAATCGAGGAGTTAAATTATATCATATATTAATTTCAAAGATCTGCCATTTTCCTAGAGGATGTCACAAGCGATTCAAAAGCGTCTTCCAGCCAGTTCCAGCACACTGTAGCCCCTTAATAATTTTTTGCCGAGAATAGTAAACTAACAATTAATGCTTTCAAAACCTCACCTCAGTCTACCGAGACCACGGCCTGTGCCACGGCACTCGCAAAAGTATGTACCGAAACGTCAGAAAATTGTAAAATGAAAAAATAAACTAGTAAATATCCGTGCAAATTCAGTTTTTATTACAAATGTTCTCGAGTGGAAACCACGAACTGACAAACCACCAACGACCCACCAGCTCACTGAACCGACGATCTGAGGTAGATTGCTAGCAGCGGAAGATGAGGATGGCCGAGATGCTTCCTTCTCTGAAAGAAGCAGGCTGACCAGCTTTAGGGGAGGCCAATGATTAGCATTGTACAATTGCACATAGCCTGATGGATTGATTGACAAAGATCGCGCAGAAGTAATAAAAGTAATTATAACTTCCGCACAACACAGTCCCTTGACCTGGTTTCAAACTAGGATACCCTGTACCTACTATAGTAACCAGGCAAAGACATCACAAACATGGATGGCAGCAGGCAGTAAATTGAAAATTAAAATTACCGAAACAACGACAGACAAACAGTAAAAACCCAAGAGTGGGTATTTGTAGAGCTGATATGTATCAGCCTTTGCCCAGCAGTTGGACAATGTTGTCCCACTGCTGGGCATGTTGTCCCACTGCTGGGCAGAGGCCTCTCAGACTGGTTGATCGTATGAATAGCACGAAGTATGTATTTACGTATGTTATTATTGCAAGAAAGAACTAAAATAAATAATAATACTAGCGACCAACCTTTAGGTACCTATAATTATCTCTACATTACGTCAGCCAACGTACTTACCTAATTGACGCCTCATATTACATTTACCACGCGTGATAAATTATTCAACAAGTTATGAAAATTCATTGACAGATTTAAGGAGGAAAATTTCACGATACCTACTACATTTTTTAAAAAACGTTCCGTGTACACCTAGCGCCATCTATACTTTCCATGCCTAAACAGTGCGTCGTGAACTTGTAAGATAATTTCGCAATTGTAGCCATGTGTCAGGATGGCCGAGCGGTCTAAGGCGCCAGACTCAAGGTTAGCCTTGCCCGTACAACGGGTATGAGTTGTTCTGGAGGCTTACCACAATCTTGAAGTTAGCAGGACAAAAGTAGGGCAGTTTATTTCCAATGTTCAAAATAAACTGCTGCTATAGTGTACCATGAGCCGAAGTAAGTAGGCCTGCGATAAACCTGCTAAAAAAAAAAGTTGTCTCTGGCCTGTTTGCCTTAAATGTTGCGTGCGTTCGAAAACCAAATATGATAATTTGCCGGTAAATACCGTTTTTATTACGGAATAAAAATAAAACATTTTGATTGTGAAAAATGTAATAAAAAAACATCTGTAGCAGCACTGCTCACTGTGCAGATAAAAGTTGAAAACAAGTTATGGAAAAATAAAATAAACTGCTGCGGAAAAAAATTTTGTCCTAAGTTCTACATTACTTAAAAATTACGTTTTTTAACGTGTCTCGAAACTTATTTTTGTTTACGTCAAAATATGTTTGAAGAAGTTTTTGAATTGATAAAAAAGGTTTTTGCTAAACTACTATTTTGAAGGAAATGAAGTGGTGTCGCGGTGTCGGTTCAGACTACTTTCAGCAATCCTAAAGAGTTACGAGGTTATAAATTACCAAGAGACGGGCAGCAGCGTCTTCCTAAGATTCCTACCGCATACTGCGATCGCCAACCCACCTGCTAAGCGTGGCGATTATGGCAAAACCCCTCATGGTTATGAAAACCAAGCGAGAGGCCTATGTCTTGCAGTGGGCGTCAAAGGGCTGATGATGATGAAAGAGTACCTAAAACAAATATTTGAAATGCGACTAAAGTTCGAGCTAATAAGAAGTTTCTGTGACTTGATATAGGATCATATACCCAGCAATGGGCAGAGTTGGGCTGACTGAATTATGATGAAATATAACTTATTTTTTATTATGAATAAGATAACATATTTGTTTATTTTCTGTCCACAAAATACAAAGAGGAATAGAGCTCATCTTCGTCTCCACGGACAAATCTGTGGATTTCGTTGGCACCGGTAACAAAGCTCTAATGTCTTCGCACAGATTTTCCTCTAAAACCTTAGAAAGTCGATACCTCCGAAGTTCGTCGTATAATTTTACGCCACGCTTTTTCCTCCCTATTGCGAAAAACGTATCATCGTCCAAAACCATAATAAAAATTTCTTCATCACTCATTTTAATACGTAAATTAAACAATAATTCGCTTAGCAGGGTTTTAAAAGCTGCTCAAGAGTAACATATAAATAACTGCTAAGAATGACAGTTCAGCAGCGCTGCGAGCGCGCAAAACTGAGCTTGTAGTACGTTAGCAGCGTTGATTAGACGGTGAACGTCTTATAGTTAACAGCGCTGCGATTGTATGGCTCATGGTACCATTAAGCAGGGCAGTTTTTTATAAGGCTTAAAAATAACTTCTAATAGTGCTTGTGGTAAGGCTCCTGGTCCTCATCTGAGGGCGTGGGTTCGAATCCCACTTCTGACAAAACCTTTTGTGTGTAAGACGACGTGTCATATCATTTTGTTGTTTTTTCTAACGGTTTTATTTTTGCATTTTTTTTTTTAAATATCTTATCAAAATTTTATCTATCACATTAATACAGTATAACACGAACCAGCAGAGTATCTATGTGTCTTTGTTGTTTGAAACACACGGAGTTTTTAAAAGAAGAATTTTTTTTTTCCCCATTACAATACAGAGTCCTAGACACTGAATAAATTTTACATTGCTTAGGCCATCAAATGAAAAACTAACTATCACTGGCTGAGGCCCACTCGGGTCTACAAAGGTCGGCTTAGCTGCCTTTGGAGTTATTTCATATCTGTCCATTTTTCATTTTAGATCAAGATCTTCGACCTAAAACCAAAACAATACTATTCGTTTTTAGCACTACACATTATTAACTTACACCTGGAGGGAAAAAATCGATTAGGTAAGTAAATCCGGGATAGACATCTTCCTTGAAATATAGGTACTTACACCTATTTTCAATTTGTAATATCCATTATACGTTTGCAGATTCTACGCTCTCAATGACTCAGGCTTAAATCTATAATTAGATAACTAATAATAATAATAATAACTTTATTGATAGTTACAGGGTTGATGTACAACCATATATATTTCTTCTTATATCGACATCGGCGTAAATATGGCGACATCGAACTGCGTTTATGTAAAGTTTAGGTAGCGCGTAAGCCCGGGACTCTTATCGCTCTTGTCATGAGTCCTTAAAGGTCCAAAATACGATTCGGATTCTGAAAAACTCCGGTCGCATAAAATCCGCCATATGATATACAGTGAAAGTGAAAGTGAAAAATATTTACTTCCATTGTAACACAAAAATAAAACAAATTTACGGAGAGACGTAGACTAATACAATCATCCCGAATACAAGTGCTACAACAGAAAAAGGCTGCAGCTCAGCAAAATGCCAGTCAAAGGCGACTAGCGCTGGTTTTTTGTTGCGCCTGATTCGCAGAGGTATGAACAAATATACATAATTACAGATATATAGATAGAGAACACTTTATTCCACACCAATACCTAACATATATTTTCTTAGATCTACCTAAGTAAAAAGTTCTTTATTAATAAAAATGGTTACATACAGATTATGGTTACATACAGTTTCATACATAAAAATGGTTACAGCAGACAGGCTACTGTGTTCGCCTACCAATCTACCATTGAATTTCTACTTAAAGCTCAATGGTGATACACAGTAGCTCAGCTAAGTCATATCAAGTCTTTATCGAGTGTTTTAAGGAATCGTATTTTGATAAATATGATCGTAAGTATGATTGCATTCATAGAATGTTTTAAAGGTAAAAAGTAAAGGATTTTATTCATTTTGTACACAGCGGACCTACCTAAACTCCTCAAGTATTGCAAGTGTCACCTTTATGCAGATGATACGCAAATTTATCTTCCTTTTTCGGCTGCAGAAACCAATCTAGCAATGGATAAGATAAACACGGACCTAAATGCTATCTCTAATTGGGCAGAACAAAACTGTTTGGTGTTAAATCCGCTTAAGTCAAAACTTATCTTAGTAGGCACAAAACAACAACGCCTAAGAGTGCTTCGTCATGATCCAAAACTTGTTGTTAACGGATTAGAAATACCACGAACGGAGAAAGCTAGAAATCTCGGATTAGTATTTGATGAAGATTTGAGATTTGAAGCTCATATAAATGAAAAAATAAGAACTGCTTTCTACAAAATAAAGGTACTCTATGGCTTAAGAAAATATCTAACCGAAAACATCAGAGAAACTCTTGTCGAACTCCTGGTATTGTCGCCTTTTAACTACTGTAGTGCAGTATATGGACCGCGTCTTTGGATTAAGACTGAAAAAGCAGTGCAAAGAGTGCAAAATGCTTGTGCTAGATTTTGTTACCATATACCTAGAAGAGCACACGTGACACCTTACCTAAATGAGCATGGTACTCTGAATATGAAAAATAGACGGGAATTGCACTTGGCTTGCCTGACACACAAAATAATCTGGAATAAATGCCCGGCATATTTATATAAAAAACTGAGCTGGTTTAAAGATTGCTCTGGCTATAACACCCGTGCAAAAGAATCGGATCTTCTAAGGATACCAGAGCATAGATCCGCTGGTTTCAGGGGGGACTTCAAGTACAGGACAGCGAAAATATGGAATACCATTCCACCTCCTCTAAGGATAAAATTATCTGAAAAAACCTTTAAATTGCAGTATCGAAAGGTGCTTTTAGAAAACCAGACGGCTCTGTACTTGTAAGGCTGACCCTGGATCCGGAGGCAAGAACATAATGCACACACGCACACACATGCACATACACACCCTTTACTCGCCCACTCTACACACAGGAACTCTACTCTACACACGTGGACACTCCCTAAAGGTACATATATGTATATATATATATGTATGTGTATATATGTGTATTTTATGTATATGTATGCGTAAGTGTATTGTATGTATTCTTATTATAAACATTATATTTATTCATATTATATAAGCAGTAGTATATGTATATTCTAAATTATTTTAGGTACAAATTTATATTGTAAGTTTGTTACCTTTCTCTTACATGTAAGTTTAGTTTTTAGTTTTTTTTGGGTAGTGGCTGAAAATCAGCGCTACCAAGATCACTGCGTTGACTTGGTTGCATAATGCTGAGCCTCGACCCTTTGTCGTAATATGACAATAAATGCTTTCTATTTCTATTTCTATTTCAAAGGTAAAAAGGTATTTATTTCCATAAACGTTCACATGTTTAACAGAACACTGCAAATCCCACGAAGAAAATAATTGAACCCTTAAGCTTAAACTAAAAGAAATCTTGTTTTTACAAATACGCAACGTAAATAGTCTGTGTCAGACTTTCCCTTGTAAAGTCTCTACCAGAAACTATCTATCATGGCTTCTATGGAGCGTTTTAAGGCAATCTTGTTTTTGTAACTCACACAAAAAGTTTGCAGTAAGCCAGTTGAGTCTCCTCTAAACATTCCGCCCTCTGTTGCCCCCAGGTGGGTGGCGGTGTGATGGTGCGCGCATGCGCGCTGCTGCTGCTGGCGGCAGCACTGGCCCGCGCCGCCACCACCCTCGACTCCGAGCTTGCCGTCGGCAAGGCGATCAACATCTTCATGAGGTATATAAATTAACCCGGCAAACGTTTTTTTGCCACGACCTCGTGGCGCAGCGGTAGTGCATCTGCATACCATGCGAAAGGTCCCGGGTTCGAATCCCAGCTGGGGACAAAAAAAAAAACCCCGGGTCTTGGATGTTTACATGTTTGTGATGTCGTTGTTTCTGGTTCCCACAACACAGGGTATCCTAGTGTGGGGCCAGAAGCAATGTATGTGCCTGTACGTAAATGTTTATGTTTATATTAATTAGCCTACGACCTATTCCCAGACCTACCAAATAGACACAAAATAATCTCGTAAAAATCGGTGGAGCCGTTTCTGAGGAGTTTGATAATAAACACTGTGACATGAGATTTTTATTCATTAGATAAACTAGGGGCGGCCATACTGCCGCCGCCATCTTGAATATCGAACAACCGATAGCGGATTTCAAAATTGCCAAAGACCTGCCGATACAAAACTTCATCCAAATCAGCCGGTAAACAGAAAAGTTAGCTCATCTATACAATGGGGATTGTTAATTTTTTTTATATTGTCGTTTAGTGAAAACCATTTCGAGGAATAGGGTTACTGATCACTTCTATCGATTTATTTAAGTAAAATAATGACGGATTATTAGTATTTATCGCAAAAACTGTATAACCTTCATTTGCACTTCAATGACGTCACTATCGTCATCATTCGGCCTAGATCCATTGCCATAGAATAAAAAAAACTTAAACAACTATCAACTTGACAGTAGAGGTGAGTATTTACGTATTTAAGCACAGATTACTTACTGTTTATGCATGAAAAACGCAACATAATGCCATCAATGACGTCATCCTTACCAAACTCTTAGAATTTTTAAATAATTAATAAAAAAATTATGGTAGCAAAAATTTTAAAAATATTCAATTTGGTATCTTAAATTAGTCTATATTTTCGATATCTGGAATAAAAAATAGGGGTAAAAAAAATGAACAATCCCCATTGAATGCGTTCGAAATTCAATAATCGGCTTCATGGCATGGCCGTGATTAATACTTTTCCTACAACTTTCTCACACATCATTTTTGTGTAAGAGTTTTAGTTTCTCAGAAAACCTATAGATGAATCAGTGAGTGAGCTACAATCCGGTATATTCACTCACTCGGTGAGTATACCGGATTGTAGCACAACACAATCACCTCTCCTGGTCCCAAACTGGGCTACCACGTGCTATGGTGACCAGGCTTGCGGTCACAATATCTGTGCACCTCGCGTCATCGTTGAGGTCTCCCGCAGTTGCAAGCTCCGGAGCATGCAGCCGCAGATACGGGGTATACCTATATAACACGGTCAAAATATCTGTGCTCCGCAGTTGTGAGTTCCGAATCTCGTGCCTCTTGTACCGGGGCATCCCCCAAGGCACGCAGCTTATTTCTGTCTCTGCCATCCTCACCCAGCAGCTACCAACAATCTCAGATCATCGGTCCAGCGAGAAGGGGGCTAGTCTCTAAAATGCATAGTTGTTCAGTAGAGTCATGTTAGTACGGTAATGTTCATTTCATTGACAATATTGGTGGTCTAGTAACCAATCGCATTCCATTGGTAGGTATATCCATGCAACCCTCGGCGCATCGCGCGATCCGATCTTCTTCGCGAGAGTTGCCTATTTAATTTGCGTGGGTTATACGTTACCTATACCGTTGAAATTACATTAATAATAATATCTTCCACACAATACCATCACTTGACCTGGACCCAAACTAGGATACCCTGTGCAACGGTAACCAGGCAAGGACGTCACAAACACGAAAATACGCCCAGACTGAGGCCATTTGTACAAATGTACGGCGGCCCATATTGGGAATCGAACCCACGGCCTCTATTTTGGTAGCTAAACGCCTGCACGGCTAGACCAACGTGGTAGTCAAACATTGTGCGGCTGTTGCTTTGTAGACTACCAAATGGAGGCATGAAGGAGGCCTATGTCCAGCAGTGGACTTCTTGTGGCTGAATGATGATGATGATAATGAAATAGAGGCAAATAACAACTACTGTCGTGCTTATACCTTGTATTAGACTCTACGTAGAGCCCGGGCGGCTTCTCCGGGGCTATTCACCCCCGGGATACTCTGCCATCTGGGCTTATATGGCTGTTTACATATCTGGCGGGGGGAGCTCCGAGTTGTTGGAGCCTAAAACAGCTCTAGGGGATCCCGAGGGTAGGGACGTCCATCTTCTGGCCGGTATACCTGCACATCGTTGGAATACGATGCCATCCCGTTTAAAAGAATACCAGTTTGTCACCAGATGTAAAAGAACGTAAGAAAATTAAAACTAACGTGTATATCTAGGTATACGTGAAATAAAGTAACATACACTTCTCAAAGTAACACTACTTAAAATTAAAGGCTACCTCGCTCAACGTAATATACACACAACATTCAAAAGGCGCTGATTTTCAGCGAGGCATTGGTAATTTGAAAAACTAAACTAGAAAATTAAATGGATAAACTTAAACGTTTGACCCTTCACCACACAGCGCTAGCCCCGTCGCATCAATACGGTTGTTACACATACATAAACTCAGGCCTGTATCGGTGGGGTAGGCAGACACCAGTGTTTACCACTTGCCACGATCCTGACAGACCTCTCTATGCATACCTACAAACCGGTGGTTCGAGCTTCTTATAATGTAGCGAAAGGGTCTGACTCCACATTCGAGGTGATAAACTAAGCTCAGTGAGAAACCGGGATTAGTTCGAATGGTGAAATTCATCGGCAAGTAAATATCAGCGGATAATAAAATTCTTCTCTCTCTCTCTCTCTCTCTCTGAGAGAAGGCCTGTGCCCAGTGAGACGAATATAGGCTACATAAAAAATATTATGTTCGATTCTATGCAATCTTCATGCTGCTTCTCGAGAAACTCTCGCAATCGTCACCACAAAATTACAATACAATGCTGAATTTCAATTTCCAATGTAACACGAAGACCCGATAGGCAATGAACCGGCAACCTGTGAACTCATGCGAAGCCAGAGATGAAGTCTCCGTTTTTTTTTTTTTGCACAATTTACCCAGATACTTCAGGGCCGCGTATAATAAAACTACATTTCTCAGTTTATTATGACAATTCGATGTGCATTGCGTAGCCGAGACTTCCTACTTGTTAATTTGTGGGAGCGACTTCGCAATGCACATCGGATTGTCATAGTAAACCATTAATTATTGTAGTTCTGCGATAAGAACGGTCTCGTTATGCTCCCGTACTCTCGACGTCAGTTTGGCCATATTGCTCTTAAACCGAATGCGTTTATTTAACATGTGGCGAGCACATGACAACTGCGCGCGCACTGCGGGATTGTTGGACTATGTAGTGCGCGTGCAGAGATGTCAACTCTGCGCGCGCAGTGTCACACGTGACATACCATAAATATAACGGCCGACGAACATCAGTCAGACCGACCGTCTCCAGGCATAACTAAATAGACAATACACTACAAAGGTTCAGTAATAGAAGCTTTTAGCAAACGCAGCGTAGGAAGCCTACCAGACACTTGACACAAAGTTTTTCAATAGAATTATATAAGTACAAAAATAGCTGTTATTTGCCTTTATTTGGCAGTCTAAGCAAAAGCAATACAATATCATTCCAATGGTATAAGATAAGATAAGAATATTCTTTATTGTATCATCATCATCATCAGCCTTTTGACGCCCACATAGGCCTCCCTCGTGGTTTTCCAAGCGTGGGAAGGCCCCTCACCACCACTCTGACGACCTGGTTACGGTGGCGGGGAGTCGCTGGATGCGGGCGGCACAAGCTTTATTGTAAACCGGAAAAAAAATGTTACAGAAACAGCAATGACAAAATAAAAGTTTCAATTGGTGGCCTTGTTGCTGCCTTGCCTTGTTGCCAGGCAACCTCATATTGGAGAATTTGCAGAAGGAGAAATCGATACGGTTAGTCGTGGCAAATACAAATATTAATAGACATAGGTACCTACATAAACATTATGTTGTATTTATGTGACCCGCTTTTCCTTTGTACTTGTTTATGTTACTTGTTATGCCTTTTTTCTTGTGATGTGTTAATTTGTCCCAATAAATGTATTTCTTCTTCTTGTAATAATAATAATAAACTAACCCGCGCTAATTAAATAGGCATCTCTCTCGAAGAAGATCGAATCGCTTTATGCGCCAAGTACATATTAGTTGCACGGGTTATAGGTACCATTGGAATGCGATTGGTTTCTAGACTACCGATATTGTCAATGAAACTACCATTATCTTACTAACATGACTTTATTGAACAACTATGCATTTTAAAGACTAGCCCCCTGCTCGCTGGACCGATGATCTGAGATTGTTGGTAGCTGCTGGATGAGGATGGCAGAGACAGAAAGAAGTTGCCTGCCTTGAGGGATGCAGCAGTGGATGAATACGAACTGATTGATTGATTAATCATTTTACAATCTACAAACATGATCACTTGTTCTGGTCCCAGACTACGATACTTGTGACATTGTACTAGAAATTATACAGTTACATCTGACGTGTTATAATTGCATTGCAATGTGGAACACAATAATGATGGGAGTAAGGGTGCTGAACTAGCTAAGTAACAGAAAATCATCGGCCCGTATCTTGTCCGTAGTCTGTGCTAATCAATACCGTCGGTGAGGACGATTGATTCCCACGACTGTTACGTGATTGTAATTATTTCTTTTAAAAACTAAATTCCAATTCTACTGTACTTTACCATAAGCAGCCTATATACGTCCCACTGTAGGGCAGAGAGGATGGGCTTAATCACCACGCGTGCCCACCGCGGATTGGCGATTTCAAGGGCTGAGGGATATGAATAGCTCTGACACTCAGGTTTCCTCACGATGTTTTCCGTCACAGTTAGCGAGTGGTATTGCTACTATAACTTCACAAATGTACATAACTTAGAAAACAAAGTCATGTGCATAACACTGTACTTTATTATTGTAAAAATACCACGAAAAAAAATAACGTCCGACGAACATCAGTCGGACCGGCCGACGAACATCTGCCTGGCGGGAAATTTCCCTTTATAGTAGAAGAGCACGATCACCCGCTCTTCCCCACTCAGCATCTGTATGCGCGTGGCTACGCACTGATTCCGAGAGCTAAGATTTCTGGGAGCCGTTCACAAGCCACGAGCCTTGCACGTTCCTGTGATATACCTAAAGACCATAAAATAGATGTAAGGTCCCAAGGTATTGCCTGCCTCGTTGGTCTAGCGGTATCACGTCTGATTATAATGCCGGATGTCGTGGGTTCGATATGCACTGGGGGTCGCCCGTACACGTACAAATGGCCTCAGTTTGGATGTGGTAACATGTTTGTGATGACCTTGCCTGTTAACCATAGCATTGGGTGGGACCAGGACAAGTGATTGTCTTGTGTGGAATTTATTTTTATTATATTTTTATTATTTTCTCTCCGCAGATATGGCTACCTCAGCATCTGCATGCGCGTGGTCCCACGCAATGATACCGAAAGCTGGGTGTTCAGAGAGCCCACGGTCAGCGTGTTCCGGGACGTGGAGAGGCTCAGCCTGGCGCCGAAGCGGCAGGCGAAGAAGCTCTTCGACGGGGACTTCCACATGGAGTTCTGCGATAACCTGAAGCAGCTGCTGCAGGCCTACTTCCGGGACTTCAGCTTCGAGAGGTCAGTTCGTACTGGTATAGTGAATGAATGATTCTGTAGTTCGCACGATGCATAGTGTGTTGGGAGAAAAAGAAAGTCGTGGTTCACGAACATCAGGAAATGGACGGATATAGCCAGCGTGGAAGACCTGTTTCGCTCGGCAAGAAACGAAGAAGAATATGCAGAGCTGACAGTAAACCTCTATTAGTGGAGAGGAACAGGATGAAGAAGAAGAAGAAGGAACACGAAACATTTAACAGTTCATTACATAACAACATTTACAAAGGCGAGCTTATCTTCTGGTATAATTTAGTAAAGTTGATATCGATTTAAAGAAAGATGGTAGCGACAACAAAGAAGAAATGAGGAATAAAAAGTATACTTAAACATGAGAAAGCCGAAAATGGGGAGTTCTTCTCGTCAATACAAACCACTTTTAATATGAAGAAAACTTTGAAGACACGACAAAAATATATCAGCTGTTTCATAAATTTTAATGCCACAGTGGTAACTTCAGTTTGGGACATGTGATATATTTTTCGCTATTTCGAAGTTTTTCGGATAATAAGAGTTGTTGGAACCCCTGATTTATGGATGTATATCTATGAGGATTTAGTCATTTACTTTGTGTTGGGTAGGTAAGTTGAACTCATTAACTAACATCAACATTCCAAATCTTGAATTTTTCACTCCACATCGCTTCCCACTAAGCCTCTCCACCGCCGACAGCATTCTAGATATTTGTTGTAGAACCCCCCAATTCCCATGACACCGTTTCCACATTGCATGCATACATAAATACATAAACTCTGGTCTCTAAGCCGAAGGGGTAGGCATAGACTAGGATTTGCCAGTTGCCACGATACTGATCCTAATCCTGAGGGCCGAATAAGGACATACTTCGACCACATAAAGGATGTAAGAAGGGATACAAAGTACCCGAAACTAGCTTGCAGAGTTGATGAAACCCCAATATTGCCTATTCTCAGAGCACAACTCCTTGAGAAAGTTCAGATAGCTACCTCATTGAACCTCTATCTCGTGCCTTCCAGGTTAGAGCGACCGTGGCGCGCGTTCACGGCTGGCTGGCCGACAGAAATCATGGCCAGGAACCTGGGCATCAACTCCTCGTTCATCAACGGAGACCACTGTTACGTGCTGGTCAGGGTTTCCAGGTCAGTACCCTTCAATTATTATTAAGAGTAGTGGTTCTGGGAAATGGAATTCCCAAAATGTGGTCAGTTTGAAAATAGGCTTGGAACGTACTCGTAGGTTACAACTACTCGTTTATCAACGGGGTATATTGTTATATGCTGGTCAGGATTTCCAGGAAAATTATACATCTACAATACTATTTTGTGCCAGATTCAACATCCAGACTAACCGATCTCGTAATCAACCTGAATTTAAAAAACTTAGAAGCTAAATTAATATACTTTTGAAATTTTAGTGGTTATACACACGCATAATTTTAAAAGAAAATAATTCTTACTATGCTTCATATTTGTATGAAACCTGGTTTACTGTGTGCGTGCTCTTCCAGACAGAGAGAGTCAACGGCAAACATTTACCTCACGACTGATGACCTTATGAATAATAATCGACATAGAGTTCTGGAAACAATGGTTGGTCTTTCTTCATGACCTGTTGTATAGAAAGTAAATTTGTACATTCAAAATAATCTTACCCAAAACCCGCTTCTCAGCCAGAATCTTTCTATTCTTCCAGGTACAGAGAGACGGCAAAACTCCGAGACCTGCCCAACAACATCCCAGTAGAAGACGTAGTCTCCGAAGCCATACAGGAGTCGGCGATCGGCGACAGCGTGTCCATAGCTGACTTCATCAGGAAATACGGGTCGCACTATATTGCCTCGTATATTACGGGCAATTCGCTGTACCAGGTGAGGGAATGCTGTTTGAAAATGGGGTCTGGAAAGTTAAGGGAGAATCTAACTTAATAGCCCTTTAATAGTGTATGTGGGTAGATACCAGAAGCGTATGAATACAAATACACTCTCTCGTGCGCACACCAGCAGGCCCGGCTTTCTATGTCAGTCGATCATTGGACTGTGAGCCGGACAGTCGTGTCAGGCAGCAGTGTGGTCGAGCGAACCAGTGAGTATGACACCAACTAATGAAATACAGGCCTGAAACTCTAGGTATTTACTACAGCCAAGGTTTCTAGTACAAACAACGCGTCAACTCACTCAGATCAGGAAACGATCACAAAGTTTTCCATCAGTTCATCAACCACGGTCATATGATTGGTCGTGATGACCACCTTGCCGTGTAAAAGCTAATTACTAACACTCATTGACCCCTTTGAAAAGCAACCAAAGCACGGATATCAGTGATTTTTCTTCTTAGTTTGTTATGAAGGATAATGTTAAAGTAGGTAGGTACCTAATTTTTATAGCGATTTAGAGATGGGCACAATATTTAGGGATTTTATTAAAAACTCCGGTAATACTCGGGAAATATTTATATTCCAGTGACCCCCTGGACATATTTTCAGAATAGGTACCGAATTCCTGAATAACCTTCTAGGAATCTGTCAATGGAAGTAAAGTTTCTCAGAGAAACGAGTCTAAAATCAACACACATTATTAGCAAGAACCCCGGGCCAGTAACGTGATCCGTGTTGTTCTTAGAACGAGCAGTTTGGCAAAACACCGCGGAAATACCCTCACGTGGGATCAGGTTTGCGATTAGGCTCGGTGAGGGTCATTGGAAATGGATCCATTTCCAATGACCCTCACCGAACCTAATCGGAAATCTTATACAAACAATCCCACGTGAGGGTATTTCCGCGTTGTTTTGCAAAAGTCCTCGTTCCAATCCTTAACATTTACAGCCAGATGATTCATAGCGTCTTGTAGCAACTTCTACCAAGCCGTGTTTAATAAAACTAGAATTAATATAGTTTATTACGACAATCCGATGTATAATCGAATAGTACAATTTAATCGTTCTTAATCTTATCTTATTCATCATCAACCTATTATGTCCCCACCGAGGGGCACGGGTCTCTTCCCTGAGGAAGGTATAGGCCATACTCCACCACGGGGGCCAAGTCCGGATTGGTGGAGGCTTGTAGACTAGTTGCTCGTCTACTGTCAGAAGTTGTCAAGCCGCCCTAAGGCCTCTGACTTGGCTTAACGACTGCCATCTATCGACGGCAGCTGGCACCAACAGCTTAACGTGCCTTGCGAAGCACGTAACCGCTCGGAAAAATGCCACTAGCGTCAGGCATAGACGGCGACCCATCCATGCACTGAACGCGCCCTGTGTTGCTTAACCTTCGTGATCGTTTAAGATCACTCAGGCAGCCGGGGCTACGAGCGAGTCGCTTATCTTATTACTTTACCTTATTAATCTGTGGGTTAATCGTCTATGCAATGTACATCGTATTGTTATATTAAACCGTTATTGTATTTCTATGAAATGGAGCCCTGGTGAAGTTGCCACTGGCCGCAGCATGGGGTATACCTATTTTGAGATGGGGTTGGGTTGCCCAGTAGCTAGGTTTACAATTTTCGCACCTGCCCAATCAACAGAAAGGCCTAGGCCAATACTTAACCAGATGTTAGGGTATTCAGTGCGTAGGTATAATGTCCGACACATAACTTTACCAAATGATTTTGACTTCGCATGGGCGCATTTCGGGTCATATTGTCGGGAAACGCGGGAAGCTCCGTAGAATTCTTCTGACTTTAGTTAAGACTGCGCTGATATTTTCTCTGGTTATCACTTCCGGGCTTTGGTTTCAGGTTTATGTTACTTTCAGATTCTGTCACACAATAAGTGCCTAAGTATAGTCAAGACGACATATATCCAATGCCTACTATCGTATAACAGGATCTGTAAAAACAATTGTCTATTCAATAAAAACAACTTTCACAAAGCAGACAACCTTGTTATTGCTCAAAATACTACTTATTTACTTTCGTTATTCGTTGAGTGCACCAAATGCAGACCATTTTTTTATGATGGCGGATATTATACTTCGTAACTATTGAGACCTCTTTGTTTCATGCGCGAAAAATTACACCTTATAATACGTTTTTGCAAACTGCGAAAACCATAAACATCAATAATGTTGATGTCTATGTTTAGAATCTACAGCCAATAACTTAGCGTCAATAAACTAGGACTTCAATCAATTCCGCTAAAAAATCTTTTTGACAAAAATGCTTTAGTCTTGGATCTAGTTTATATAGGCTGTAAGTTTTAAAACTAACTATGGCCATAATTGAGGTTTATTATGTTCACTTTTCTTAAAACGTATTATAATTACATTTATATTGAAAATTTATTTATATTAAGTAGATTTATATTGAAAAAGTACTTTCTAAGCTGAACTTGTAAATACTTAGTTTAGATTGGAGGGTGCTATTTCAATATAAATCTACCAGATAAAAAGAGATGAAATCACGCTTAAACCACTCTGTGATTTTGGCTTTGTATATTTACATGTTTTTTTCTTGTGCTATCAATAAATAAACTAAAAAAAATTTTTTTTTTCTCTAAGAAATGTACAAATTTAGTTAAAATACTAATACTTTTTTTGTTTGTAGCGTACTAGATGTAACCTGTTCAGATTTGTGCTCTTCTATAGCTTCTAACGCAAGTTATTTGGCAATGCAAGGCATCCGTGATAGTAATTCTAGGGTCGATGGACTCTTTATATTATAAGTTATCAAAACAGGAGCTTCCTTAATTCTTGTAAACAAATATGTATGTTCAATTTATTGTTTCATGACAGCTCTCCGTTAAATAAAAATAGGCATTTTTTTATGTATCCTATATACGTCACACTGCAGGGCACTGGCCTTCTCTCAGAGAGAAAGAGAGTATGGACTTAATTACCATGCGTGCCCATAGCGGATTGGCATCTCACGTGCTGAGGCATGAGAATACCTCAGACTCTCAGGTTTCCTCACGATGTTTTCCTTCACAGTTAGCGAGTGGTATTGCTACTATAACTTTACAAATGTACGTAGAAGCCGGTATTTTATAATAGGTTTTTTCACTGCCTCAAAAAAATGCGTTTTACACTCATGTACTTCCACCCATCCTAGAATTATTCGTAATTCGCAAGTCATCTATTTATACGTGGGCAACGCCATTGCCAAGCTACTTGCAATATTCTGTGCAAGCTACAGGGAGCATTCTCTAATCTGAATCTCCACAGGTATTCGTGTTCACTCGTGGCGTCTACTCCAACATAAAGGAGCTAGTGAAGGCTCGGGGTGTCTCCAGCATCCCCCCGGCCGATATGAGCAAGTTCTTCTCGCCATTCTTCGCGCAACACATCGGCGATATTAAGGTTGGACATGGCAGGAGGTGCTTGGCTTTTTGTGGTGAAAAGTACGTGGTTTTGGCGCTAGACGGCGCTGCTTTCGAAAGAATTAGTATTTCTAGCTCTTTTAATTGATCTATAGTCAGGTTTGACCTGAAAGCGTCTAGCTCAATTATGGTTTACCGTGTATCTTTTTGTCGTTGAAAATGCGGATTTTTATTAACGTATCGATGCGCTTCTACATGGCAAAATTGTCTTTCTGTGTTATAAATGGTCTGAAATACAATTAACTGAGCAACGAATACTATGAAGACAATAAATACCATGGACTTTTCATTACTTTACAAACCTTCTTTCAAGCATCTTGATAACTTTTTTCTTTCTACTTTCCACAATCATCATGTTCATAATCAAGCCTATATGCGCAATTTTACTGTTTTCCTATCTCATCCATTATCAGAATCGTTCATTTCAGAACCACAACATTCATGAAAGAAAAAAGGTAACCTGCATTCATGTCATATCATGTTCAACCTTTCGTTGAGAAGGTCGGAGTAGACGCCACGAACTTAACTATTTTTAATTAAAGACCATTCATCTCTGTCTCTATCGTCGAATTATACAGGGTGGCTAATGAGAGCACTTTAACTTTTAACCACGCTTTTTGCACTCTGAAATTTTAATAAGTTTTTAAGGATTTCAATTTTCTTACTGGTGATATTTATAAAAACGTAGTCTTTCAGATGTTAAATTTGAATTACAGCTTGCGCGGCATGACAATACTAGTCGCGCATTGTGTGGTGTCAAAATGTCAGTATTTGACAATTAATGTACCTACTTGAAAGTCGAGAGTTTTGACATTTAAAGCGTGCGACTCGCCTCATCACGCTACCTACACTTTCCTCAATTAATCTAGAAATGAATGGTCTGTATTCTTCTTCCATTTTGTCATGTCATGTCATGTACCATTTTGTCACGTCATGTCATGTACCATTTTCTATGCTCTCACTTCAGGTGTTTGTGTTCTCTAGAACCGCATACAGTATGATTAAGGAACGGTTGAAAAGCAAAGGTGTCGGAGAAATCACGGCCAAAGAGCTAGAGGGATACTTCTCGCCTTGGCATGCCAAGCATATTGGACAGATCAAGGTAATTGAAAAAAAGTTAATCGAATGTCTAGTTTTCAGTTTTGGTTCAGTTTTACAGAGTACCTATACTCTGCGTCAGGTAAAAGTTCCCTAGATGTTAACAGAAAATTGCAAAGCTACCTTAAAGGCCTACTCTCAGTGAGAGAGTATGGGCTTAATCACCACGCGTGCCCACCGCGGATTGCCAATTTCAAGCGCTGAGGTATGTGACACTCAGGTTCCTTCACGATGTTTTCCTTCACCGTTAGGGAGTGGTATTACTACTAAACCTTTACAAATGTTCGTAACTTACAAAACGAAGTCATTGGTGCATGCCGCGATTCGAACCCACGACCTCCCGAATGAGAAGCCGGCGTTCTGCCGCACCGCTGCCACCGCTACCAATGAAAACGATTTGTTAACATTCAGGGAATATTTTTCGAGTACAGATTACAAGTAACGAAAGCAAATATTTCTCGACTGAAATAAAATGTAGTAAAAAACGGTATTATTTACTATTTTGTTATTGAACATAATAGATGGCGTCAGGTGTATCATAACTTCTGTTCTATAACTTATTCATACTATAATATTTTTCCCGAGTCATCCAGTCACTACCATCAATTTAGCAATCACAATTTTCATTAAACTCCTCTTCAAACTGTCAAAATAAAAATAAAAACAAATTCAAAACGCAAAAAAAACATTACAATACTTTCCGGTGATATCTACAGTTGACTGAACGAACTAATTCAAAAAGTTCCTCTTCAAACTGTCACAATTAAAAAAAAAAACAAATTTTAATCCAAAATTCAAACGAAACACAAAATTACGTCCCAGTGACACATACTATTGACTCAACGAACTAATTCTCACTTCGCAGGTAGCAAGTGGCAACAAGACTGTGGAAAGTTGGGCGATGAAACGTCTGAGGGTCCACTATTACATTTTCTCATACCCGAGCTTACTAAAGCTGCACGGTGAGCCACCTCTGCTGAGGAACTTGGACACTTTACTCGGGAATGAAGCCTTATTACAATTGGAACTGAAGACGTTATCCCCTGCATTCAAAGACGTCAAGAAGAAACAGTGGTTCGAGGAGGTCATAGACAATTATTTGAAACTGTGGGAGAATAATATGTGATATTAAAGAAGCTTGAATGTTCCACACTGCGAGACAAACTAAAGCAACGGCAGGATACAATAAAACCGGCCCAATGCGAGTCGACTCGCGCACGAAGGGTTCCGTACCATTATCTATACAACAAGAGACACAAAGATCGAGAAAAAACTACAAAAAATTACGTTTGTTGTATGGGAGCCCCCCTTAAATATTTATTTCATTTTAATTTAATTATTTATTTTCGAAGCGAATATAGAACTTAATATTCTGTGAATATTTCAAGCGTCTACCTGTTGCCGTTATTAATATCGAGCAAAAAACGTAGAAAACAATACGTTTGTTGTATGGGAGTCCCCCTTAAACATTTATTTTAATCTGTTTTTAGTATTTGTTGTTATAGCGACAATAGAAATAAATCATTTGTGAAAATTTCAACTGCCTAGCTGTCACGGTTCATGAGATACAGATTGGTGACAGACAAACAGACAGACGGACAGTGAAGTCTTAGTAATAGGGTCCCGCTTGGCACTCTTCGGGTACGGAATCCTAAAAAATGAATACCCATTCAAAGAAGAAATTTTTTGAAGTTGCCACAGAAGACAAAAAACAAAATAAACGAATCCTTTCTTGACTTTTAGCTTTCCTTTGCTTGTTATACAACTTAGTTGAACCTACAACTTCTTTCGCTTGGATTTCAAATGAGATCGAAAAATCATTCAACAAAATTTATGAAAATGTTTACTGGTTGAAACCACATTTTCCGTTTGTGTGCAGCAGTGACAACCATCTCAGCTTAGCTCGCAGTGTTTGATTGAAATTAGACCAATCAGCGTCAAATAATAATTTTTCACGCTATTGCTAATTCCAAATAGTATAATTTGTGTAGTGAAATTATTATTTTTTATTTTTATAAGACCTACTTAGTACGAGGTAAGAGATTTGTCAGGATCGTTGCCAGTGACAATCCCTGGCCTAATAGACAAACCCTGGCCTCAGCCTACCCTCCGGGGCACCGGAGTAAGCTTATGCAATGTATGTGTGACCTACTTAGTACTTATTAAAAAACGCCAGCATTCGAGTTCTGTACATTATAATCTGACATGAACGTATGAGAAAGCTAACATTTTGGTGCTAGGTATTTGTAACCTGAAAATACAAACAAATTGAAATACAAATTTATCGCATTAATTAATCAAGTACAATCCTACTAATACAGTAGTACGCATATGAACACATTGTATTGTATTACTTACATGTCAAAACGTCAAAGTTACATTATGTATCTACTTCATTCATCATAATCAGATTTCCAATGGTACTTTAGTAAAATAACGGACTAATTAAAGATGTGAATTAAAGTGCCTTACATTTAAGACAGTACGTATGAAAAGTTTTAAACTATATAAGGCGCGAGACACACAGATGGAACGTGGGGCGAGGGTCACAGATAGAGTCACAGACCACAGTCCTTGCTTTGCGGTCACTCTTGGTCTATGACTCTATACGTCTTACCCCACGTTCCATCTGTGTGTGCCTAAAACTATTATGAAATGCTTACAGCGCCATCTAACGAGAAAGAAGTGCAATAAAATGCGGAATCACTTGATATTGCATTTATAGATTAATATAACTTAAACTATAGGATGTATTAAATTTTATAGATCACAACTAAGTGATATGATAAGTTAAAGTGATGTAAATATTTTTTATGTAAGTAATTTAAAGTACTCCTAACTATTTTTAGACCAACTACTTAATAAAAAAATATGAATAAATCGTTGTTTAATTGATTAGGCACACTGGTAATGATAATACGTGGATGAAACCATATACGGAGATGATCTGACAAAGATATCTCTGTAATTTATTAAGGTAAGAATATCTACGTAATTTTAACACTAGATTTTATTTTATTACATTAGAAGGTAAAGACACAAGTACAGTTAAACATTTGAAAACAAACAGATATAAATAATTTTATTCTTTATATTGCACTAACCCGTGCTGAGGACAATTTTAAAAATCCTGTCCAGAGGTCGAAAATTCCACCCATGCCGGGACTTGAACCCGCGACCTCTGGCTACCCGTGCCAGCGCTCTCCCAACTGAGCTAATGGGCAAGTGCAGGCATCAGTGAAATTTCGAGCCTCTTTACAAACTTCTCTGTATTACGTACAGGCAGCGACATCTGGCCGAAGCAATTTACATCACTTGCAGCCCCGAGTAACCCATTTTGCAGTTAGGTTTTTAAAATTTCCATCAGCACGGGTTAGTGCAACAAAAAGAATATAATCATGTAGGTACAGCGATATCATTTCGATGTAAAAACCTACATAGGTTTGGCGGCATTGTTGCATGTTTGCCCACTACAATGCAGGCAAACAACGGAGCAACTAATGTTTGGCTATTTCGCTTGGTATCTCAATAACGATGAACAACAGATGAAAAAGACCTTAATTATTAAAGATCGTAAAAAAAGCAACAAAAAATTATTTGATCAAAATTTTCGTATCTCAACGGAGAACCGAGTTATTGTAAAAAAAACTGTATTTAACCCTTTCTTCAAGATGGTGGAAAATGCATATAGGAAATCTCGGTCGACAATTTGAAGATAAGCTTTTCTAGACGCACCCCACGTAACATCCAAAATTTAGCCTTCTTCGTTCACATGCATTTTTAACCCGTTTTATCCGACGTAATAAGTGGACAATTATTGTGACAATCGAGGTCCATTGCGTAGCAGAGTCTATTTGTTAATCCGTGGATTAATCGACTTTACAATGTAAATCGAAGTGTCATAGTAAACCACTAGTAAACCATGAATTGTAGCATTGAATTTTAATTGTAGTTATATGAAACAGGCCCCAGCACGCCTCCTGCACCTATGTCCAATTTGTAACGTTCATTACTTTCGCAGTTTCTGCGCTACACGGAATCATTAGTTTTATTTAACTAACTAGCTGTGCCCGCGACTCAGTTCGCGTACATTTCGATTTTTACGAAGCAGCATTTGTGTGGGGGCCACGTCTTATCATAACTGGAGCTAGAATTTAAATAGCCTATCCTGTGTCCCAGATGTCTATATGTTTTTATACCAAATTTCATCAAATTCGGATAATTGGTTTAAGAGTTATGGAGGAACATACATACATACATACACACATACAGAAAAAAATTCTAAAAATCGTGAAATTAGTTTCAGTATCATATATTGAGCCTATAAACACAATATCTCTGAAAACAAACTAACTTACTCCATGACCGACCCTTACAGATTTATTATTAGTATAGATCAGTTCGAGTTAATCAGTGACTCTGGCTTAAATCTATATCTAATTAAATAATTGGCATATTATGTGCCTACTTCCTCTTCGACTTAAATATGGCGACATCGACATGCGTTTATTTTAAAGCGTTGGTCACTCTCATTGCGTGTGACTCTTTTCACTCGTGGCATGAATGTCGATGACCGTTCAAAATAAAATTGGGACAGTAAAAAACGTTGCTTACTATGTTCGGCCGTAGGATATGGAATGCTTATGTAAGTAACTTTGAGCAAGTATATTTATGTATTATTTACGATGTATTTTATTATTTTTTTACAGGTAGGTTCATACCTATTTAGTCTATCATCATCATCATCATCAGCCTATGATTGTCCACTGCTGGACATAGGCCTCTCGTATTGCACGCCACTGAGCACGGTCCTTCGCTACCCTCATCCGGCTCTTGCCAGCCGCCCTGCGAAGATCATCGCTCCACAGAGTCTGAAGACGTCCTACACTACGTTTACCGATCCGCGGTCTCCACTCGAGAACTCGTCTACCCCATCGGTTATTAGTTCTTCGGATGATATGGCCGGCCCACTGCCACTTTAGCATGCTAATTTGGTGAGCTATGTCGGTGACTTTGGTTCTCTGTCGGATCACCTCGTTTCGTAGATTTAGCCTATGTTACGTATTTATTTTTTGCTTAATGTTGGTTAAGGATTTTTGTAGTTTATGTAGTCTATTTCTTACACTTATTAAGAACCGTTTTTTACCGCTGTTCCGACTCTCCAAGGTTTGCTGGAAAATATCTCTTACAGAGATAAGTTCGTCTTTGTACATGCTATTTCTTATGTAATGTCCTGTTCAATGTTTCGTGTGCAAAAAAGGATATTTACTTTCTTCTTTACAGTCCAATAGAACAGACAGTAGTCTGTACGATACTGTACAGAATGGTATATACAGTGGTCGACCTATAGGAACCTACATTTTTGTTGCTACTTCACCCGTGTACAGTGCCCGGCACATAACTTGACCAAACGTTTGTTAATATAAATGTCACCCTACCATTTTGAGTTTTACTTAGAACATTTGTACGCCTTATCGGCTAAACATAGTGCACATTTGATATTTATAAGACCATGCATGTATTGTGTACCTATGTTTAACAAATAAAGTATATGTAAACAGCGATTTCGCGAATCGCGATGGAGCAGCAAAAAAAATTTTACTTTATTGATTCGACTTAAATTTTTAATTTGAAAAACTAATTTTCAAGAAATTGTAAAAATTGTAACTGTCACAACTCGCAACTGTTCCGCCCGCCAATTATACCTGAAATACTTCCATGTGCATTTTCATACAGTAATTTGGTGAAGTGGTATGCCGGGCACTGCAACTAATTATGTTATTAAGAAAAAGCTTCTAATAACGCAAAACGTGAAATCTTTTCTATATAATATCGATAAATTAAACAGCTTCCAATCAGCAAAAGCTTAAAATTCTTAATTAAAGTTTAAACTTTTCGTACCTATGTAATCTTCGTCAAAATTAAAGATTGACGGTCTCATTTATGAAAAACACGATCCAAAATAGTCTGCGGTGGAGATCTTACAAGGAAAACTGGCTCTTAGCGCTTTAGAGGAATCGTGGTTTTCAATCAATTAACCAATCGTGACGACCTCGTGGCGCAGCGGCAGTGCATCTGCATACCATGCGAGAGGTCCCGGGTTCGAATCCCGGCTGGGGACAAAAAAAAACCCAGGTCTTGGATGTTTAGTGTGGGGCCAGAAGCAATGTATGTGCCTGTATGTAAATGTTTATGTTTTATGTTAAATAAGGCCGTAAAACTTCGCCCTTCGAACGACGTTTACGGTACCTTGAGCTAAACATCTGGGCCGAGTTTCAGAACGGGGTTTACGGCGGCGGTAGCTCTTGAGCTAAACATGAGCCAAACAGTTTCGTACAACTACATTTCGTAGTGTATTGTGACAATTCGAGGTACATTGCGTAGCAGAGTCTATTGTTAATCTGTGGGTTAATCTACTTTGCAACGTACAAGGGCGTCGCCAGCCGATGGCGCAGGGGGGGGCAAGTTGACTTTACCTACTACAATTCATACTTTTCTCATTCTCTATGAATGAGAAAAGTATGAATTGTAGGTAAAGTCGACACCACAGGAAGCTTTTCACTTGTACTACGAGCCTTACATCTACAGCGATTGTAATTACAACAGTATCTTAGTACTATATACATATATATTCTGTGACAGTACAGAGTCCAATGTGTAAAGCTTCACGAGCACGAGCTGACAGAATGACAGACGCTAAAACAAAGGCGGCTGTGCGGGGGGCGCGAGCGCTGCGCGGTTACATGTTGCTTCCCCACTCCCCCTCTCCCGCTTCAACGACAGAGTAGAGCAGAGCGTAATTGAGCGTACGGAATATTAGGAGTGGAATTGGTAAATTCATTCGAGTTTCGACGTACGGGAATGATTGTTCAAGGCTTGAACTTCAAGCAAATTAACTCAAAGACTTAAGACTTTGGTTGCATTATATTTGGCAACTTTTTTGGAATCTCTAGGGGGGGGCAACTGCCCCTCCCTGCCCCCCCTTGGCGACGCCCTTGGCAACGTACATCGAATTGTCATAGTAAACATGAAATTGAAGTTCTATGAAACAGGCCCCAGCAGATCACTCACTAAAGAAACGCTTCTCAGGTTTCGCCTTATTTCAATACACGTAGTTACTATACCGTTACCTATGTTGTCTGTCGCTCAGCGTGCTATAGAACGGGCTATGCTCGGTGTCTCTTTGGTGGATCGCATCAGAAATAAGACAATCCGCCAAAGAACTAAGGTGACCGACATAGCCTATAAGATTAGCAAGCTGAAGTCACATATGCCGAAGAACCGATTGTCGATGGGACGCAAAGTTTCTCGAGTGGTGACCACGAACTGTCAAACGCAGCGTAGGACGCCCACCAGCTCGCTGGACCGACGACGCCGATTCCACAATTTCACAGTCAGACGATTGGAATCACTCAGGATTTGGTGCGCGTAATGTAGGGACTGAGGCAGATTGCTGGAAGTGACTGGATGTGGGTGGCTGAGGACAGAAGAAAGTGGCGTGCCTTGGGGGAGGAGTATGTCCAGCAATGGAAGAGTACGTACTGATTGATTTATATTACAAGAGCTACGAATAAAAAAGTCATAGATGTATTTCTTCCTACAAAATTCACTCTCAAAAACGGCCCCTGTCCTCTCGATTAGTTTGAGAGTGAACTAGAGTTGACGAGGAAGTGTTTATGAGGAAGAGGAAGTGTCAAGTCCAAAGTTAGAGGATGCGGATGAGGATGAGGACACATTTGTGAGGATGAGGGTGCGAATGAGGATGAGGAAGAGGAAACGGATGAGGAAAAGGAACAATGAGACAGAGAGCGAATTTAATCTGAATAGTTTTAGTTGTGGAAGTTCAAATTAAACAAAATATTTATTTAGCTACTGCTCTTTTTTTTATTAATCAAAATCAACGAATGGGAGATTAAATTTAATTAAAATAAGTTTGGATGCTGTTTCCCCTGACAAGCGATTTCATAACTCTTCAAACACTAGTCCAGCGTTACTGCTTTACTTACGCTCATGCGCTATGAAAATTCCTCTTAAATTAATCTTGATCTAAGATATTTTTTATAAGGGCTATGCTCGGAATGTCTCTACGAGATCGAATCAGAAATGATGAGATCCGTAAACGAACGAAAGTCGTCGACATAGCCCAGCGGATTAGTAAGTTGAAGTGGCAGTGAGCGGGGCACATAGCAGGCAGAACTGATGGCCGATGGGGCCGAAAAGTTCTCGAATGGAGACCACATATCGGCAAGCGCAGCGTAGGACGACCAGCCACAAGATGGACAGATGACCTCATCCAAGTGGCAGGAAGGCGCCGGATGCAGGCCGCTTCCAACCGGTCTTTTTGGAAATCCATGGAGCAGTGGACTTCTTGTGGCTGAATGATGAAGATATTTTTTTTAACTTTCTTTTTTAAGAAAGCGGTAACGATTGAGGAACTCCAAAAAATTCGGAACTTCCGCATTATGAGGAAGCGGAAACGGAATCCACATCAACACTAGTCTGTACCACCATTGAAATGAGCGCAAGATGTGCTGTAGAGTAAATCACTCTGAGATTGGTTCATTCTGTGCGCTCTGCGTGACGACGTGAACGCTGAGTGGGCGATAGTAAATGACAGCGTAACTTCAATCAATGATTGGTTTTCTACAAAAACGTCAAACCTTTGAGCTCATGATTTATAACCCGTCTAAATATCTAGGTACCTCGCAAGATGGCGGCCTGACGGTGCCATTGCATAGATATTTTGCTGGGTAACACTAAACTCGCTCCGATTGGTACCACAATTGACAAAAACCCTCCCGCCTCCACACAATGAACGTGGGGCCATTTTAGCGCTAGTTAGACATCTATGCTTTTAATTATCTAACGTACAAGAGGCAAGTTTGCAATAAGCGAGTTGAATTTCCTCCAGACATTTCACCCTCTGCTGCCCCCAGGTGGGTGGCGGTGTGACCCGGTGGGTGGGAGGTGGGTGGCTGTTCGCCAGCACGCTGCTGCTGACAGCACTGGCCCGCGCCGACTTCGTTACCGACTTCAGCTCGTTCGTCTCGCCGACCGAGCTAGTCGCCGGCAAGGCAATCAACATCTTCACGAGGTAGGTATATTTCATATGGCAATATATTTCTGAAATTATTATTTTCTGTTTATATTCTTTTTGTTGCAATAACCCGGGCTGAGGACAATTTTTAGCCTCTAAATAGGTTTTTATTTTTTTCTGTGTTTGTACATCTAGGTACTTCCTTCTTGAATGTATTAGTCTAGCACATCCAAAGGTTGTCTCGAAGAGATTTCTTTTAGTGATAAGACCACCGCATGTACTTTTAGGTTAAGAAATATCAGTTTAATTTCTTTTTTTATGTTCAATAAAATGTTCTCTATCTATCTATATTTCGTTAAGATATTATATTACTTTTGCATGCTGCTACTTACCTACGTAGGTACAGACCTTCTTCGACCAAGTAGGGGACATCGTTCGGGACACGTTGCAAAGGGCACGAAAAACAATTGCCGTATTGTAACGATTACTAAGATAATAAAATATACACGGCTGAATAATTTTTTTACTTGATTTCAATCTAAATGTAGATAAATGTGATTTTGTCCATTTTCTCCCGTGGATGTCGTAGAAGGTGACTAAGGAAATAAATTACCAGGAGACGGGCAGCAGCGTCTTCCTGAGATTCACACCACATACTGCGATCGCCAACCCGCTTGTCAAGCGTGGCGATTATGGCAAAACCCCTCATGGTTATGAAAACCATGAGGAAAGCCTATGTCCTGCACTGCAGTAGGCGTCAAATGGCTGATGATGATGATGATGATGAAATGTGATTTAAAACACGTAAAAGGTTACTCTCTCTGAGAGAAGGTCTGCGCCCTGCAGTGTGACGTATATAGGCAACATATACAATCTATTATGTATATGAATATGTAAATAAATGTATATTATACTAGCTGTGCCCGCGACTCCGTTCGCGTACATTTCGATTTTTACGAAGCAGCATTTGTATGGGGGCCACGTCTTATCATAACTGGAGCTAGAATTTAAATAGCCTATCCTGTGTCCCAGATGTCTATATGTTTTTATACCAAATTTCATCAAATTCGGATAATTGGTTTAAGAGTTATGGAGGAACATACATACATACACACATACAGAAAAAAATTCTAAAAATCGTGAAATTAGTTTCAGTATCATATATTGAGCCTATAAACACAATATCTCTGAAAACAAACTAACTTACTCCATGACCGACCCTTACAGATTTATTATTAGTATAGATTATACATCACCTGAGTATGAAGGAACAAAAATTTATGAAAGAAATATACTGAGTGTATGGGGGTGGAGGGGCTGGTAAGGGACGTCCCGGGTGGACATCAATCAATCAATCAGCCCGTACTTGTCCACAGCACAAGCCTCCCCCAAGGCACGCCACGTCCGTTTGTCCTGGCCATCCTTATCCAGCCACATACATCCAGGCGGACATACTTTCACAAAACAGGGGATTTTAATACATTTTATTAATAATAATTACTTATTATGTTTCCGATAAGTAAGTAACTTACCTACAGTGTAAAATTTGTCATTTTTCTCCAACTTACGTTGGTTCACAACTATACTTTGAGACTAAGTAACAGCGTGTAAAATAAATAAGAATAACATAGCAAACACGCCGCAAAATCACTTGTGCTGCGCTTTAATTACGCCGCCCTATACTTATAGGATGCCCATCAGGATATACTGTAATATAAAGACAATAAAATAGATGAGAAGTCCCAAGCTTTTCTATCAGCAGATATGGCTACGTCAACCTATTCTGTAGACGCGTGGCGCCACTCAATGATAAAATACATCAAATAAAATAAAACATTCACAGAGCAGTCACTTGACCTGTGCTTCAACAGATACTTATCCTGTGGTATATATACCTAAAGACCTTAAAATACATTTAAAGGTTCCAATTGCTCTCTATCCGCAGTAATGGCTACCTCATCCTCATCATCATCATCATCAACCCATTATGTCCCCACCGAGGGGCACAGGTCTCTTCCCTGAGGAAGGTATAGGCCATACTCCACCTCATCATAATATGTAGGTATTCATGTTCTGAGGTATTCAACTAGTGAGTATTCCTTTGGGGCAATTTGACACTGGTCGAGACAATATTATACACTAGTTTGATACTCTAAGTACCATTTACAGTCGACAGCAAATCAACTTTTACACCCGCGCACTCTACTCAGTTACGTTACGGGCGAGTTTGCAACTAAAATGTAAGTGTGCTGTCGACTGTACAGCAAAAATTGTACGAAACAACCCACTGCCACCTTTCGTGGGTTAATAGCGTTACGTCCTGTTCTTGGAGAGTCAATGCATGACAAAAGGGGAATGTGCGTGCTGTGCGCGCCGTTGTCCGCGTTTTAGTTATACAAACACAACTATAGATGACTCTGATTACAAAGTGTACATCGCGCAAACGAAACATTTTCCTAACCGATTATAAACTCTTAATAGCTCTTGCAAATTATCGCTTCTCGGCCTTTTGGCTAAGATCAAAGTGTAGTATCTGTTCTTTTCAGCTTAATATCTGAAAGTTCCCCCACTGGGGGACCAGTATATTAAACTGATTTTTGTAAACCGACGGGATGTTCGGGGCTCGCTCCACTCCCGTCACGGGTCGGCCCGGCATTGCAGTGCCGCCGGGATCGGCCCAAATAATACTCTAAATGCTTGTCTTAATAATAATAATAATACTCTAGGTGTCTTCAGTTATGCTGCCAGCGACTACCTACTTATTCTGTAATGACCCTCTGGAGCAGTGGATTATAGGTTAGGCCTCCCCCAAGGCATGCCACTTCGGTATAGATACTATGTAGATACCTATAGATAACGTAAAATAGATTCATAAATACCATCAAATAGATTTTCTATTTATCCGCAGATATGGCTACTTCATCACTTCTATGCACGTGGTCCCACACGACGATGCCAAGACCTGGGTGTTCAGGGAGCCCACCTTCAGCGTATTCCGGGACGTGCAGTTTTTCAGCTCGGGCCCGAAGCGGCACACGAAGCAGCTCTCCGTCGAGGACTTCCACATAGAGTTCTGCGATAACATGACGCAGCTGCTGCAGGCCTACTTCCACGACTTCAGCATCGAGAGGTCAGTTCTTACTATAATTTGGTTGATATAAAATTATTAGAAATGAGACTATGGGTAGACTAAAGCGACAACACTGAATTTAACTTGTCTATATTTTATCTAGGAAGATTAGGCCTGAATCCCATCACAGCACAATTTAACAGAATGGCTGTACAGTTTTGGCGCGAAACACAAGAATGAATGAAAAACTTCGAAGTAGTCTGTCAAGCAAGAGTGACAACCGAGAAGGCAGTGTTGCTACTGAGGAAAAAATATTTCTCCCAAAGACACGAAGATTGTGTTTTTGTTTATATTCTTTTTGTTGCACTTGATGAATGAGGCCAGAATATCGATCGCTGCCTGTACATAATACAGAGAATTTTGTAAAGAGGCTCGAAATTTCGCCGATGCCTGTATTTGCCCATTAGCTCAGTCGGGAGAGCGCTGGCACGGTTAGCCAGAGGTCGCGGGTTCAAGTCCCGGCATGGGTACAATTTTTAGCCTCTAAAATAACTATGTTTTTAAAAATTGTGTTTTTGTTACAATATTCAAGTAAATAATCAATTAAAATCGGTAAAAAATAAAAGAAAGATAGTAGCGACAACAAAAGAAGAAATAAGCAGTATGGTTAATATATTTAAGAAAGCCGAAACTGAGGAGTCAACTTATAAGTAAGAATAAAATTTACTGTGACAAAACCTTTGGAATCACAAACAAACTATCTGCTAAGTATTTTTCATACACGATTCCTACGCGCGTGGTAACTACAGTTTGGAACAGGTGAATTTTTTTTCGCCATTTCAAAGTTTTCATTGTAAAAGTGGTCGGTGTAGAACACATTTTGGCTGTATGTGGGAATTTCGTCATCCCCTGTATGTTGAGCGAGTTAGACTCATCTTGCTGGGCAAATCGACACTGACATTCCAAACCCAAGTTCACTCGACATCACTTCGTCGGCGGACGACATTTTGGACATTAGTCGCGGAACCCAGCATTTTCATGACGCCGCTCCCGAATATTCCATGTATAAATACGTGCATAAACATAGACCAGCCCCTATATTACGAGCAACAAGTCCTGAAGGATCCCAATAGTCTGTCAAATTCCATACTAACTACAAAAAGTGAGGATTCCGACAGGATTTGGTGCGCATAAGTGCGCCCTGAAACCGGCGAGGCAGAGATCAGGCTTTGCCACTGGCCACGGACCTGATCCTGAGCCTGAGGCCCGATAAGGGATGTCCCAGGCGGACATACTTCGATCAAGTAGAGGATGTGTGGGCAAACGGAAAAAAGCACCCACCCGAAACCGGCGTGAGACTAATGAAGGTCGATGAAGCCTCCATGTTGCTCCTCTTGAGAGTTCGAATACCTACCTACCCACCGACTACATTCTTCCTGCAATCCACTCCATCCAAAGGTTGTCTGGAAGAGATCGCTCTAAGCGATAAGACAGATGGATAAGATTTAAGAAATTAGAGTTGTAAGCTGCCTTTGACTCTATATGCCTCACATGTTCTCTTCACGATTGTTTTGTTTTATCTCTGTTTTGTTGACGTTCGTGTCTTTTGTTTGTGTACCTTTATGTTTACTTTGTGTTTCTGTGACAATTTAAATAAATATCCTCTATCTTTCTCATTATTTTCTTCTGTTCGTGCAATAAGTGCTCTCTATATATCTATCGACCCTTTCGTAATCACACAAATCATCGAACCTACCTTAATGACCCTTTAAGTCGTGCTTACCAGAGTAGAGGAACCGTGGCGCGCGTTCGCGACTGGCTGGGATGCGACATCGACTGCCGAAGAAATGGGCATCGCACCCTGGTACGCCCACGGGGACCACTGTTACGTGCTGGTCAGGGCTTCCAGGTCAGTACCCTTTAATTATGATTGATCAAATCTAACA
Source organism: Yponomeuta evonymella (assembly GCA_963969515.1). NCBI lineage: Eukaryota > Metazoa > Arthropoda > Insecta > Lepidoptera > Yponomeutidae > Yponomeuta > Yponomeuta evonymella. Next base: position 15,110,255 of record OZ018358.1, on the reverse strand, counting down.
TTATGGCATTGATCAAACTAGGATGGACATCACGATTTTCATACTCATACAGCAAAAATGTTTATACAGTAAAATGGACGGGCTTGGCTATAGACAAACTTTACACCATTAAAATAGAGAGAAAGTCAAATTGGCTTTTGTTTTTGGTCAATTTTAGGAACAAGATTATTTGAGAAATTGACATTATTGGATAGTGGTAATTATAAGAGGCACAACGGCAAATTGTCTTACCAAGATGTGGCCAATTTAAAAATAGGCTTTTAACGTAAGCTACGACTACTCGTTCATCAACGGATACCAATGTTAGGTACGGGGCTTTCCAGGTCAGTACCCTTTAACTATGATTATGAGTGGTCGCTCTGGGAAATGGTCTTCCCAAGATTTAGTCAGTTTGAAAATAGACAGGAACCTAGGCTAGAACTACTCATTCATCAACGGGGCACATTGTTATGTGTTGGTCAGGCACAAGTAAATTGTACTTCTACAATGTACAATGTACTATTGTAGAAGTACAATCTTCGTGTACAATGTACTATTTGTGTAATATTTATATGTATTATTTGTGTACAATGTACTATTGTAGAAGTACAATCTTTGTGTACAATGTACTATTTGTGTAATATTTATATGTATTATTTGTGTACAATGTACTATTGTAGAAGTACAATCTTTGTGTACAATGTACTATTTGTGTAATATTTATATGTAATATTTGTGTACAGTGTACTATTGTAGAAGTACAATCCGAGGGGAGAAACTATCTATTTCTGCTCGAGAGTATGTTTGAGCCCGACGCGCAGCGGAGCTCCAGCTCCAGCAGGACAGTGGAGTCTTAGTAATAGGGACCTTTACCCATTGGGTACGGAACCCTGAAAATGAGTGTGTCCTTCAAGCAGTGAGAATAAAAGTATACTATTAACTCCAGAGAACATTGTATCGGATGCTAAAAATGTATTACAAACGTTCTATTCTATTATAATTCATAAGTTGCACTTACTTATCTTTTCATAGAGGGTGATAAAAAGTAGAGTGTCCACCTCGGGAGCAACGCTAATTTAAGCTCGAGTGGTGTACTAATAAAACTAGTTGTTTAATCCCTAGGTAAACTATGCCAGTTATACCATTCAGACTAACCGCCTTTATAATCAACCTAAATAAAAAAAATCTTTGAAGTTAAGTTAATGAGCGGCGGCAGCCTAGTGGGTAGAACATTGGACTCGCAAGCGAGAGACCCAGGTTCGATTCCCAGTGCGGGCATGTACCTATGACTGTTTTCTAAGTTATGTACATTTGTGAAGTTACACTAGCAATACCACTCGCTAACTTTGAAGGAAAACATCGTGAGGAACCCTGAGTGTCTGAGCTATCCACGTACCTCAGCACTTGGAATCGCCTATCCGCGGTGGGCATGCGTGGTGATTAAGCCCATACTCTCTCTGAAAGAAGGCCTGTGCCCTACAGTGAGACGTACATGGCTGCTTATGATTATGATGACTCAAAATTATGTCTGTGTATAACCACCGAAATTTCAAATGTATTCTACATTGAAATGAAAATTTCATATTTAACTTCATACAAATAAGCAGCCTATATACGTCCGACTGCAGGGCGCAGGCCTTGTCTCAGGGAGAGAGTATGGGCTTAATCACCACGCGTGCATGCTCGTACACGCTCGCATTGGGAATCGAACCTGGGCCTCCCGCTTCCGAGTTCAATGTTCTACCCACTACCACCGCTCTTCATAATTTAAATTCTTAATTTTAAGTAGGTATTTGGTGTGAAACCTGGTTTACCGACAAAAGGAATCTTTGAGGAGTCTTCTATCTCCAAACCTACCTCATAATCAAAGCCTTAATTAACTTACGAGTAACGACTAGAGTAATTATTGACATTGCGTTCTACAAACAATAGGTATGTTGTCTCTCTTTGAGACCTATTGCTGCCTTTTGTCAAGAAAGTGGGTACCTAAATCTGAAACGGTATATTCAACTCAGTCTTTCCTCAAAACCCCTTCTCAACCAATATGTTTCCAATCTTCCAGATACAGACAGTCGGAAAGACTCCGAGACCTGCCCAACAACATCACAGTAGAAGAGGCAGTCTCTGAAGCCATAAGGAATACCACGGTCGGCGACGGCAGGTCTATAGCCGACTTCATGAAGAAATACGGGTCGCACTACATTTCCTCGTATACAACGGGCAATTCGCTGTACCAGGTGAGGGGATGCAGTTTTATAGTGGCATAGTATCCGGAAGGTCAAGGTAGAATCTACCTTAATAGGCCTGGTAGTGTATAGAATAATGTTTTTTCTGTGTAAAAAAAAAAGTAAAAAAAAAAGGTTTATTTTCCATAAAAAAGTTTACAAAATTTAACAACGCTGTGGATCCCACACTAGGCCCACACTATCTATTGTTTTGCTGTTCCTAATGGGCGTATCTTTAATTTAGAAGAAAAAAAAAGTGAAAGAGGAAAACTTATATTAAATAATGCATGCGTACATAACTTCCGCAAATTAGGTACTTAAACTTAATCTAGAGTAAATAAAAATGATCTTTAATAAATAATTTAACAATTTAAGTAACTATAACTAGGAGAGATTCCGTTTCGGAGTAATTCAGTGAGGCTAGCCATTTAGACACACATTTTTTTGCTTCACGATAGACATGAATATGTTTTTATATCACAAGACTTTAGAACTGCATTGTAGACAAAAGGAGCCGCGAAAGCAAAGAAACGCCGAGAGTGTGTTGTAAGTATTTTGGGCAATATTGCTCGGAATACTCTTTTCTGGAGCATTTTCGTATATTTTGGGGAACCTAAAATTAATCTGTGTTCCAGTAAGGTCAAGCGCATAACGTAGAGCTGACGAACAGTGTAAGCCTAATTTATCATGCAGCGCCACAAATAAAATGTTTTGTAAGTAAATCAGTCATACAAATGTCCTCAAAAGCCCTGTGCGCCGTCGTACCTGTACCTTTGAGAGATTGCCGACTCTGGCGCCGCGAGTCATCAATTAAGTAGCAATTATTTTTTGTTTTTGCTTTACTTGCCCTTTTCCTGCTGTCTATTTAATACTAATTTAAACATCAAGCCTGGCTGGAAGAAACTGGAAAACGGTCCGCGTTTGCTCATAATCTAAGACAATCCCGTTTTTTAGTGCAAAATGTTGTATTTTGTGCAATAAAGTGTGACAAACAAAAGTTTCCGTGTGGCGCCGGATTAAGAATAGCGTCACTCCAGTTCCTTCCGTGGAGGTCGCAGAACTAAGGAAATAAATTTCCAGGAAACGGGCAGCAGCGTCTTACTGAGATTCCAACCACATACTGCGATCGCCAACCCGCCTGCCAAGCGTGGCGATTATGGCAAAACCCCTCATGGTTATGAAAAACACTAGGGAGGCCTATGTCCGGCAGTGGGTGTCAAATGGCTGATGATGAAACAAAAGTTGCTGTAAATGGCAAACTCTTACCGGCACGTTTCAGGAATCTGCGTAATCTTTTATCATACGTTCCTCTGCAGGACACAGGCCTTCTCTCGGAGAGAGAGAGAGAGTATGGGCTTATTTACCACGCGTGCCCACCGTGTTTAGGAAATTTCAAGCGCTGAGGTATGTGAACACCTTACACTCACGTTTCCTCACGAGGTTTTCCTTCGCCATTAGCAAGTGGTATTGCTACTACAACTTTACAAATGTGCGTAACTTAAAAAACGATATTAGTACGTGTCGGGATTCAAACCCACGACCTCCCGAAGGTGAGGCCGGCGTTCTACCGCTGCGCTACTGCCGCTTACCTACTGTAAGCTGAGAACGGACCTCTACAACCAGCCAGTCAAATAGTGTCTTGTGGCAACTTCTACTACAATGAAGGAGCCGCTGGACTTTGAGTTCTGGGAACGCTAGTCTATCAGTAAGCAAGAGGGGCAAATAGATTTTGATGGAAAGGATGAAGAAAGGACTCACCAGGGAACTGCAATCCACGAGCACACGTAGTTTTTGCGTATATTGTGTCACAGGCGTAGAAGTCCTTCGCACAGCACAAATCATTGACTGTTACGTTGGCGCCCTCAGAACGCAATGTTCTGAGTTGGCGCCAGACAAGACCGAGTTACATAAAACTACAATTCATGGACGATTATGACGATTCTATGTATATTGCGAAGCCAAATAGTGCAATTCGTCTTTCTACTCGTTTATCTGTGCGTTAATCGGCTATGCAAGTACGTCGAACTGTCATAGTTAACCACGAATTGTAGAAAATCTACTTCTAATTATTATAAAAATTCTATGTAGTGTAGTGACCACTCAGTAGTGTCTTTCTATCTATCTAATCAGCCCATAAACAGAGCCCACTGTTTAAACGGGCATAGACCTCTTCTCTTTCACGCCAACCCATCTGGTCCCTTGCCAGAGTTGCCAGTCTCGTCCAATGTTTCCCAGCCGCTTTCACAATGTCGTCGGCCCACCAGGCTGGTGGTCTGCCAACCGACCGTCGTCGAGCCGGTTTGGCCTTCACTCAGTGGCTATCTTTGTCCACAGACCGTCTTTCCATCTAACCAAATGCCCCGTCCATCTCAATTTTAACCTTATGATTCGTGTGCCTACGTCTTCCACTTCTTTGACTCAGCAGTTTAACGGACATATTTTGAGAACTAGAAAATACTAGACAATATGTCACCAGAAGTTATAGAATTCAATGCATAGACAAGTAACTTTACCAAATAACTCTGTCTTTACATGGACGAATGAAGTATCGTCTTATGTATCACGTCTATTTACCAAGCGGAGGTCGTCGTTCGATTCAATCCAATCAATCAATCCATAGACTCCCACTAGGGGGCGGGCTCACTCTGGGTGTATTTCCATATTTTCCATGTTTGTGATGTCCTCGCCTGGTTACCATAGCGATTGTGTTGTGTTGTGTGGAAGTTATTAAGTTAATAATTACTGTAAATAAATTAATTGATCTGTCTTATGTAGTACACCTACCTACCCACTCTTATCTTCTTTCAGTCCTGTCCATCCTAAGGTTGACTGGAAGAGATCGCTTTTAGCGATAAGACCGCCAAATTTATACTATTAAGAACTAGATATTAAGTACTTTGTATCTCTGTAAATTACTGGTGTGCAATAAAATGTTATCTATCTATTATCATACAGGGAACTTTATCTAACCTAAATCTCCACAGGTAATCGTGTTCAACCGTGGCGTCTACTACAACATAAAGGACCAATTGCAAAGGCACGGTATCACCAGGTTTCCCCCAGCCAGTATGAGTCCGTTCATCTCGCGCTTGGGAACGCTACACATCGGTGATATCAAGGTTGGACATGGCAGGAGGTGCTTGGCCTTTTGTGGTGGAAAGTGCGAAGTTTTAGCGCTACTTTCAAAAAACTCACGGGCCTATTTATAAAAACACGATTCTTTAAAACACTCCTCAGAGGCAGTCTAAATAGTCTGCGGTAATGGGAAAAACGTAACCACAGATTAAATAAACTGCCTCTGAGGAACGTTTTAGAGGAAGTGTTTTTATAAATGAGACCGTTGTTTTTCTAGCTCTCTTAATTCCTTCACGTTTTAGTTTGGTTTGACCTGAAAGGGGTTTTTACACGTGGGGCTTGTTTATATGATGATTTACCGTGTACTTTTTGTCATTGAAAATGGTCGTTTTTGCTAGTATTACTGGATTTGAGGTTCTTTTAATGTGCTCTAAGCTGCAAATGGCGTTCACCTAACATGGTGAAATTAACTTTCTGTCGAATTGATGTTTTGCCATAATCGCCACGCTTGGCAGGCGGGTTGGCGATCGCAGTATGCCCCTAACCCCTAATGGTTAGGAAAACCATGAGGGAGGCCTATGTCCTGCAGTGGGCGTCAAATGGCTGATGATGATGATGATGATGATTGATGTTTCTTATAAATTAAATTAAATACAATCCTGAAAATTAAGTGAGCTATGAATGCTGTGTAGATAATGCCATGAGCTTTTCATTACTTTCCAAACTTTCTCTCAAGCATCTTGATAAGGCATTAGTCTTTTTACTTTTCTATAATGATCATGTTCATAATCAAGCCTACACGCGCAATCAATTTTACTCCCAACTCATCCTTTAACAGATTAGTTCGTTTCAAAACCACAACATTCATGAAAAGAAAGGTACCAACCTGCATTCATGTCGTATCATGTTCAACCTTTCGTTCATAAGGATACGCCACGTACTTAACCATTTTTAACTAAAGACCATTCATATTTGTAAATAATATAATTGGATATAATTTCTCATTAAATTCCTTTACACACTATTGAAATACATAAATATTGTCATACATTAAACTACCTAGTGTACGAAACACTTGTTTCAGGCTACCCTGATTTATCGTGAGCAAACTTAATAAAATTATTCATTGCATTAAAAAAGTTTTGCACATAGACGAGCTGAATGCTTCTTAAACTATATTAATGAGTTAATGATAATAATTTAACAATTTAATTAAAATTAAAAAAAAAACAAAATTACTTTGCAGTGACATCTACCATTGACTGAATGAACCAATTCTCACTTCGCAGGTGGCAAGTGGCAACAAGACTGTGGAAAGTTGGGCGCTTAATCATCTCACGGACCACTACTACAATGACTCATGGCCCAGCTTAATAAAGCTACACAGTCAGCCATCTCTGTTGAGGGACCTGGACACCTTACTCGGGAATGAAGCCTTATTACAATTGGAACTGAAGACATTATCCCCTGCATTCAAAGACGTCAAGAAAAAACAGTTGTTCGAAGAGGTCTTAGACAATAATTTGAAACTGTGGCAAACTAACCTATCGGAGTAAAGTACCTATAATAGAAATTCAATGAAGAATTGAAACTGCCACAGAAGAAAAAAATACATACGAAATTTTTCTTGACTTTTTTAGCTTCCCGTTACTTTTATACCACTTAGCTTTGTCTCCGACTTGATCGAAAAATCATACAACGAATACAATTAAGTTAGGTCATGATTCATCAAAGACCGTCCCTGAGTGATATATTTCATGATTCATCAAAGATCCGGCGTGGTTTTTTTTTCAAATAAGTACGAGTATTACTGGTTGAAACCACATTTTACGTTTATATGTGCACGAGCTCATTTTTTCTCGCAATCTTAGACTGAAATTAGACCAATCAGGTCTCATTTAATTATAATAATTATTTCTGACGCTATTTCCAAATAATTATGAATGAATTATTAATATAATTATTAATTATGTATTATTTTTATAAGAATTAATTACTACAAGGTAAGAGGTTTGCCATATTGTCGGTAGTTTAGTATACCTTTGTAGGTTGCTGCAGCTTTGATTCAATACCTAAATCAGTTCAATACCTCACAGTCGTGCTGTTTCATTACCTTCGGCCGCACTCGTGACTGACCTTTCGTAACTGGTTACGGAGGAGGAAAAAAAATCCTTTGCACGATACCAGTTTCGAACAAAGCATTATTTTTCCTCATACCACCTCATACCATTGGCCCCGGGTTCCGCGGTGGAACAGTAGAATTACAACAGCCATCATATCAATTCAGTCTACTATGCCACCCTCCTACGTCATTGGTGCGAGTAGTTTTTAATATTTCTTCATCGTATTTAGGTAATATTTTTATAATCGGTCGGTAAGGCTTTAAGTTTTCCTTTTATAATTTTGTCGACTATTACTCGTTGTGACAGTTTTCCTTTAAAGTTCATTATATGATGTGCTACTGCCCGGAATTTTTTCACCGTTTAACTGGGAGAAAGAGAGGACGCCCTCTTAATATTTCACAAACGGGTCCCTATGTCGTACTGATCCCTGATTCTAATATGTCGTCTCTGTGCTAAGCCGTTTGAAGTATGTAAGTAATTTAAAATAAACTACCTAACTGTGTTTAGACCAACTAATTAATAAAAAAACACGAAAAAATCACCGTGTTTCATTGATTAGGCACACTGGTAATGATAATATGCGGATGAAACCATATACGGAGACGGTCTGGCAAAGATATCTCTAATTTATTAAGGTAGATATATCTACGTAATTATTACACCTAATGATATCATTACAAGCACCTCCCAAATTTTTACGTATTGTTCACAAAGAGCAGCAAACAATCGTTTAATGAAATAAAAGAAAAACATCGCATCTTTCTTCAAAAACTCTGTTTTTTTTTGTTCTATCAGATTTTCTACCCTTATAGTTTCGCCATGCCCGTCCGTCTGTCTGTCTGTCTGTCCGCGGCTTAGCACAGAGACGGTAAGTACTAGAAAGCTGAAATTTAGCTTAGATGTCCATGTACATATTTAAAACACCTCCCCTACACCTAAATTAGGGATGCAATTTTTTTTTTCGCCTACACCATAGTGTGGGATATCGTTGAAAAATATTATGGGTGTAAACCATTTTTTTATTTAGGGTTCGGTTTGAAAAATATTAAGCTTTATAGCGCAAATTTTGTCCGAGTAGGCCACACCCCCCCCCCTCTCCTGGTTAAACGGTTGATTGTAGAAACTTGAAAAAATTCAGGGTAGTAGCACATATATTAAACTTAAAAGGAAAAGTATCACGGCTAAGTAAGCTTTACTAATTAACGATAATAGTTCGTACAAATCCATTGAAAATGACTTCGATGAAGTTTAAAAACCTATTTAGAGGCTAAAAATTCCACCCACGCCGGGACTTGAACCCGCGACCTCTGGCTCACCGTGCCAGCGCTCTCCCAACTGAGCTAATGGGCAAGTGCAAGCATCGATGAAATTTCGAGCCTCTTTACAAACTTCTCTGTATTACGTACAGGCAGCGGCATCTGGCCGGAGCAATGTACATCACTTGCAGCCCCGTGTAACCCACTTAGCAGTTAGGTTTTTACATTGGAATGATATCGCTGTACCTACATGAAGTTGAATGAAGTTGTTAGTTCTGATTTCTGAACTCGAAACAAGATTTTTCAGCTATTTTTTTTATTTCCGTCTATATTTAAAAGTAATAGTCAAAATAGATGCCATTTTCCTTACTAATTACATAACCGCGGCTTTCAACACCCAGAAATGAGCCAGTTTGAAACAAAACCAGCCAAGTGCGGGTCGGACTCGCGCACAAAGGGTTCCGTACCATTGTCTATACAACATTAGGCACAAAGATCGAGAAAAACGGCAAAAAATACCCTCCTTCCACTTTGATCCACAGTGGCGCTCCACATGTGGATCCTTTGAAACTAATTGTTCCTCTTAAATCCACATGTGGATCCTTTGAAACTAATTGTTCCTCTTAAATCCACATGTGGATCCTTTGAAACTAATTGTTCCTCTTAAATCCACATGTGCATCCTTTGAAACTAATTGTTCCTCTTAAATCCACATGTGGATCCTTTGAAACTAAATATTGATATTATCCAAAATATAAATATAAATATTGATTGATATTATCCTTTGAAACTAATAACTATAATAATAATAATAAAAACTAAATATTGGTTTTTTTTTTAATATCGGCATTCACTACATGAATGATAAAACAAAATTTTCACTTGAACTAAAATAAAAAAAACAAGTCGTAAACTTAAAATTAAAATGATAAAATTAAAATTTTAAATTCTTCCCCTATCAAATCATTTTACTTTTTCTAAAAAAAGAGCAACTGTGATTTCTCCAGTTAACAATTCGTTCTGACATTGTAAATAATAATTATCATTGTCTATGTTTTTAATTTTTCTTTTGTTTACTATATTTGCTTTTTCGCGTATTACGTTATATTTCGCCTCCCCTTTTAATACGTGTATAAAATTGACGAAGTTACTATATTTTTTTCCCAATTTTTTGTTTAGCTTCCTATTAAAACCTTCTAAACAGTTATTGGTACGATGTCGTTCATTTGCTATTGTCCACATGTTTACAAAAAAAGTGCTCTTGAACCAAAATCTTTCCATATACTGTTGAAATTTAATGAGTTTTGGACATTCCGTCTTAGCAATTTCAGAGCATATATATAAGAAGCCGTCACATACATGGGACTCTGGTGTTAGTGGTAAGGAGGCACAAAGAGCCACTATTCGTTTTCCTCGTTTAAATTTCAGAAGTCCCATTTCTTTTCCATGTTTCCATATATTTTTGACATAATGGTAATAACATCCTTTAATTGAAGCAGTTGTAAATACTTCAGTTATGGCTGTGATAGCCGCTTGTTCGAAATCTAAAGTGAATTTATTTGGATAATATTTACCAGTCCCATGTATGTGACGGCTTCTTATATATATGCTCTGAAATTGCTAAGACGGAATGTCCAAAACTCATCAAATTTCAACAGTATATGGAAAGATTTTGGTTCAAGAGTACTTTTTTTGTAAACATGTGGACAATAGCAAATGAAAGACATCGTACCAATAACTGTTTAGAAGGTTTTAATAGGAAGCTAAACAAAAAATTGGGAAAAAAATATAGTAACTTCGTCAATTTTATACACGTATTAAAAGGGGAGGCGAAATATAACGTAATACGCGAAAAAGCAAATATAGTAAACAAAAGAAAAATTAAAAACATAGACAATGATAATTATTATTTACAATGTCAGAACGAATTGTTAACTGGAGAAATCACAGTTGCTCTTTTTTTAGAAAAAGTAAAATGATTTGATAGGGGAAGAATTTAAAATTTTAATTTTATCATTTTAATTTTAAGTTTACGACTTGTTTTTTTTATTTTAGTTCAAGTGAAAATTTTGTTTTATCATTCATGTAGTGAATGCCGATATTAAAAAAAAAAACAATATTTAGTTTTTATTATTATTATTATAGTTATTACTTTCAAAGGATAATATCAATCAATATTTATATATATATATTTTGGATAATATCAATATTTAGTTTCAAAGGATCCACATGTGGATTTAAGAGGAACAATTAGTTTCAAAGGATGCACATGTGGATTTAAGAGGAACAATTAGTTTCAAAGGATCCACATGTGGATTTAAGAGGAACAATTAGTTTCAAAGGATCCACATGTGGATTTAAGAGCAACAATTAGTTTCAAAGGATCCACATGTGGAGCGCCACTGTGGATCAAAGTGGAAGGAGGGAAAAAATCACGTTTGTTGTATCGGAGCCCCCCTTAAATATTTTATTTATTTATTTTTGAAGCGAATATAGAACTAAATATTCTGTGAATATTTCAAGCATCTACGTGTTGCCGATATTAAAATCGAGCAAAAAAACCGCAAAAAAAAAAAATACGTTTTTTGTATGGGAGCCTAACTTAAATATTTATCTTATTCTGTTTTTAGTTTTTGTTGTTATAGCGGCAACAAAAATACATCATTTGTGAAAATTCCAACTGCCTAGCTATCACGGTTCATGAGACACAGCCGGTGACAGACAGACAGACAGACGGACGGAGAGTGAAGCGTCCCGTTTGGCACCCTTCGGGTACGGAACCCTAAAGAGGTATGTAGCGACCAATGAATGCTGATGAAGACAAAGCGAGGTTTATCAGGATCATGACAAGTGACAAACCCTGGTCTCTGCCTACCCCTCCAGGTTACATGGGTGAGTTTATGTACCTGTTTACACCCAGACAAATTTGAATGAGATGAAATACATATTTTATAATTTAAAATAAGAGAGATACCTCGGCGTTTGTAATCCGGTAATTATTCGCCGCATTTCGAAACGCTGCACGCTGATAGGACGTCACACACACAGCTACAGGGTTAAGCGGGTTATCTGCACAAAACGTGCCGTCTTTTCGGACCTTCTTGCTGAGTAATACGATTATTAGTAAACTTCACGCTAACTGTAAAGGAAAACATCGTGAGGCAACCCGTGGCTTGGTTGGCTCCTTTCCTGGCTTGTCTTGCCTGTGGGTTAGGCCGACTAAGCTGTCAGGATGGTATAGGTGCCGGGCAAGCCTGCTCCATCCAATAAAACAATGTCCCAGACACTGCAACGTCCGAGTGGTCCCTTCACCCATCTAGTGTGAGTTATGGTGCCACTGGACGCTGCATAAATCATCTCATTACGTAGATGCAAAGGCCAAGTTTAATATGATACTAAAGCTACAATTACTAATTAAACTTATAAATAAGGCAGGCGAATGCGTGTGATGGACGTATGTAGTTTTACAGAATTTGTTAGCCAGGAAGATAGATAGATAGTAAAATGCGTAGAGATGCGAATATTTATCAAGCGTATCAGATCAATCGAACTGACAATCAGAAAACCATCTGTCATGTGGTCACGCCTGACGTTAAACATCGAACTGACGAATTGTAAGGCTAGGGGCGAAAATGACTTAGTAAGAACTGTCGAAGTTTTAGCTTTATGAAACATGGCGCTGGACTATCTTTACATGTTTTTATATAAAATTATAAAAAAATCCTACGCTGTAAAGGTTTTTTTGTGCACATAAGTAGGAGAAAGGTGTTTGCGATGATGACCTTTTGTTTGTGACTATACATAAGCAGCCTATATACGTCCCACTGTAGGGCACAGGCCTTCCCTCAGAGAGAGAGTATGGGCTTAGTCACCATGCGTGCCCACCGCGGATTGGCGATTTCAAACGCTGATAGCTGAAGTGAATAGCTCAGACACTCAGGTTTCCTCACAATGTTTTCCTTCACGGTTAGCGAGTGGTATTGCTACTATAACTTCAAAAATGTACATAGGTAACTTAGAAAACAAAGTCATAGGTACATGCCCGCACTGGGAATCGAACCTGCGTCTCTCGCTTCCAAGTCCAATGTTCTACCCGCTAGGCTACCACCGCTCGTGGTAGCCTAGTGGGTAGAACATTCTTCGATCGTGACTCGTGACTATACGAACAGTACTAATTGGAATGCCCAATTAAATCAATTTTATTCTTTAATGTTTTTTTGCCACAAATGAAGAGAGAGCTACAGCCTAAGAGAGCCGAGTTGGCGCATGCACCGGAAGAACGTCTCGCATTCGAGAGGTTTTAGGTTCAAACCCCAGCATGTAGCATGTATTTTCGCTACATATTTTATACGTAAACGTAGGTACTAATTTACATAATTCGAGCTGTAACTAATATTACCTACCAATGAATTGTGTCTATGTACTAAAGTATGCTGTACAGCTACTATTTCCTCATGGAAATAATATTCTTCAGTCCAACTAATTAACATTTCTAATTAGACTGTGTTACGCAGAAACGTTCCAACATACAATCAGTAACATTCGAGAAAAACGCTTTTTTATGAATAACATGGTCATGTATTTGCTCAGACGTTTTATAATTTTATATACTATCGGTCTTATTTATGAAAACTCGATTCCTTAACACTTCAAATACACCGATTAAAATAGTCTGCGGCGGAGATTTTACAAGGAAAAGACGTAGCCACAGATTAAACAAACAGAGTTTTAGAATAGTTTTAGAGGAATCTTATTTTTATACATAAGGCCGTACAACTTTCAGCAAATCTGAACAAAACCAATCTTTTTTATGTAAAAGAAAGCCTTTTTTTCGAAGGTTAAGCACTTGATGTGCGTTGGAATGTTTCTGCGTAACACGGTCTAATTAAACCCAATTTGCTTAAAAATTACACTGAGTGAAAACCCTTTGACACACAATAGACAATATTCAGGCCATTGGCCCCATTCAAGCGACCTTGTAAGGAATGCGTATGAAGTGTTTTATTCGTTTATAATAGTCAATTAGTCGTTAAGCCATTAAATTGCTTTATCTCGAGATGTGAGTGACCTATTTAACACTTCGTATCAAACATGTTAGTAGTAGTTTAAAAAATATAGCTTGTTGGTTTGTCTGTAAAAGCAATAAGCAATAGAGTCGATAAAGAAAAATATCAGACGACGGAAGAAATCCTTAACACATACTAAGTAAAGATGTACCTACACTTTACATCGGCGTTGCTGCCAAATCCTGTATAATTAAGAAACTTGATCATAGAAAGAATTCCGAGCCAAAGTGGGACTCAAACCGGCGCTTCTAGCTAGCTTCTAGTTTCTATGTGAAGTTTTTGAAGCAAGCCTAACATGGATTGTTGAAAATCCCTTTAAAAAATTCTGTATGATTGGTATGTATGATAAAAAGTACCCGAAACCGGCGTGCGTGCATGCAACGACTAATGAATGTTGAGGAAGCGAAAGTGATCTGTCAGGATCGTAGCAAGTGGCAGTCCCTGGTCTCTGCCTACCCCTCAGGGATACAGGCGTGAGTTCATGTTATGTTATGTGTATGATTGGTACAGTTGACAGCAAACTGACCTTTGCATGAGTGCAATCTACGCAGTTAAGATGCGGGCGACTGCAACAAAAATGTAAAGGTTCACATGTACCTTACTCAAAAAGTTTTTCTTTCACAGATAGTGAGACCCGCTTGATAAATAATTTGTACAGGCATAATACCTAAAACTAACACAAAAAATTCTTTATCATAAAGTTAAACACTGAATCAACATAAATAACGTTCACTTAGGTACACCAAACGGAAATAACAAGTTGGTATTATCGGGCATTTCACCCATTCAGAGCGCTTATTGCAGCACCTGTAAAAATATTTTGAAACAGGACTTTGAAAAATATAATTTTTAGAAGGGGACTAATCTCTGATGAATATAATTTTATTATGCAATGATTGCCCTGTGGCGCCGGATTAAGAATAGCATCACTCCATTTCCTTCCGCGAATGTCGTAGAAGGCGACTAAGGAAATCAATTACCAGGAGACGGGCAGCAGCGTCTTCCTGAGATTCCAACCGCATACTGCGATCGCCAACCCGCCTGCCAAGCGTGGCGATTATGGCAAAACCCTTCATGGTTAGGAAAACCGCGAGGGAGGCCTATGCCTTGCAGTGGGCGTCTTGCAATGATACTACTAAATGGTATGCAATACTACAAATGGTAGGTCAATGTACCTGATTACGTAACACACAGCATACATCCCGGAAAGAGAACATAATGGCGACCAAACGCGGGGCACAAACCTAACGCCAGCATACTAATCTCTTAGGTCAAGTTCAGAGCATCAGTGTTTACTCTAAATATTAGCGAAATGAACGAGAAAAAATCTCAGTCGAAACGTTACCGCGATGATGTGCGGAGACTGAATCATCTCACAATATTTTGGTAAAAATGTATTGTCATCAAATACCTATAGGTACCTATACTAGTTTCAAAAACAGGCAGCGCGACTAACTTAGGCTGTAGTGATTTGTGACGTGAAAAACGAGTATAGGTACATATTCGGTGATCTGTGAGAATTGTTTAAAGAAAATGTTGTTAATTTTCTGTGTGTGTTTTTGTTTGAGCGTGTGTAGCAGTGTTGGGGAGGAGGGTGATGTGGGGTACAGCTTGAAAATTGGACATGCCATCGACGTTTTCGCAAAGTAAGCATAACACAACATAAACTCTCACCTGTATCCCCTAGGGGGAAGCAGAGATCAGAGTTTGCCACTGGTCACGATCCTCACAGACCTCTTCGCGACATCAACATTCATTAGTTGTACTTAGCATGCACGCACGGCGGCTTCGGGAACTTTTTATTTTGCCCTTTGCTAGTATATTCCCTATTTCATAGAGTAGATATAGTTATTATTTTATTGGTTATAACCCTTTGTAATACCAAGATGTTAAGACTAGCGAGTTAGAGAGATGCTAGGGCAACGACAATTTGTTATTGAATCATTGGATTATATTTTACTGTTAGCTTAAAACTTTGTTTAGCCTATATACGTCCCACAGGCTTTCTCTCAAAGAGAGAGAGTAAGGGCTTAACTACCACGCGTGCCCACCGCGGATTGGCAATTTCAAGCGCTGATATATGTGAACACCTCAGACACTCAGGTTTCCTGACGATGTTTTCACAATAAAACTTTAATTTAAGTCAAATCATGCATTTGATACCTGGCTACGTAAAATAAAAGTGGTTTGTTGGTGTTTCATAGCCTTAAAAGTTTAGAAACAACCGTGCTAGGAAGTACTATTATTATCTATGCACTCTTCATATAGATATGAATATTTTTTTATGGATTTCCTCTAGTCTTGGTATCATTGTAAAGCCGGCTCCAGACGCGTGTAACGTGTAATGTAATCTAACGGGTAATGCAACGCGAGTGGACGGCATTACTACACAGCGTCGCACCACCTTGTAATATACACGTCAATTACCGCGGGCACTGACTTAAAACTAGCGCTGAGGGCACCCTCAGCGCAATACTGAGTCAGATGCCCTTTGTGGTAACTTTGACACACCACAGGATGCACTCTGACGCTCTGCCTTTGCGTTGTCCTATGTTCTATTTGTATTTATGTGACTTGTTATTCCTTTGTATTTATGTTAGGTACTTGTTATGCCTTTTTTCTCGTGATGTGTTAATTTTTTTCCAATAAATGTCTTTCTTCTTCTTTACATGCAATGCTCGTAGTGCGGCCACACGCAGGATTCGTTATTACGTCTTATATTACATTAAAATTAAAGGTGACACGCGTCTGGGTCCGGCTTACAGCGGGTTTTGTATAGAAAAAAGAACGAAACAAAATGTGGAACTCCCTCGACACCCTATAACCGCGCTGGTCCAAGACAAGTTGAGCTATTGCGTTCCGTCTTGCGTGGCGAGAGTACGGGGACATATAATATTTTCTTCCAGCTTACCTACTTTGATAATATGGAGAATGGAAAGAGTAAAGATTAGCACCTGAAAAAAATATAGGAGTGATTTATTACACAAACTGAGTGATTATATAGTTTAATGATAAATATTGCTTTCTTCGGCTAAGAAATATCCAATTAAATAAATTACATAATTTCCATTTTTATGTGCAAGAAAGTGTTTTCTACCTCTATATATCTACCTACATCATCACCATATAACTACGTAGATAGTGGATATCTCTACGGTAATTCACATGAACTTGACTGTTAAACACGTCGACTGTTGCAGCCTAGCGAATGTTCAGAGGTAGGTAAAGCGTTCCATAGATGAACCGGTGTCACAGCGAAGGAACTCGAATAGCCTGCCTTATTGTGCTCGGTCGGGGGTTAAGGCTGGGTTTTCAGACATTACCCCTATATGTAGTGTTTTGAAATACATTTTACTCTCTATAGTTTATAGGATAGTTTTTTATGTAGCATATACGTCCCACTGCAGGGCACAGGCCTTCTCTCAGAGAGTGTATGGGCTTAATTACCACAAGTGCCCACCGCGGATTTGAGGCGATGAAGTTTTTGCTAAAATAAAAATAAAATAGTTGAGAAATCCTGTTTCGAAAAATTCGCGAACAATTAGTACAGCCTCTCCGTCTATCAGAACAATTAACCGCGGACCCGCGACAGGCACGCACCGCTCTGGCCGTCTACTTATGGCTCTCATAGATTCGAGTTTGTGTCGAGATATTTCGTGGCTTTTTGAAAAAGACAAACTAGCGTATTTGATAGCTATCGTTTAGGCACGTTCAATTTGCTAAGTCTTTCTAGAAAAGACATGGTGTATTTACTTAGTGGAATTCTCAATACGGGAACTTAACAGAAAGTTAATTTTCTTCGCAGCTACGGCGACCTATGCTTAGTATCACAAGTAATCTCAGCCGACGGGGACGAAGACAACTCTGAAGAAATCGAGCCCTTCAGAGAGAAGAACATACGCATCTTCGAGCAGCCACACGTTATTGAGACGAAGGGTCAGGCGCTAGACACCAATATGAAGATCGTATTCTGCGACACATTCCAAGATCTGATAGACTACTATTTTCAAGAGTTCAGCATTGAGGGGTACTATTTACTTAAAGGCATTACTCTAGCGCTCATATTTTTTTGATATTTGAAAGAGAATGACTGTATTTTCAATTCATAAGGCTTTGGTCTCCAATTCTCCATGTAATTAAACCGTTGACAATTCGTTAAAATACGGGAAGTAATGTCTATCAAGTTCTTTGCTCGGCCTAGCTAGTTCGTTCACTCAATAATGCAACTTAACCCCTATTATAAATCGATTTAATTCAATTTATAGTATTTCAAATGAGCAAACTTTAATGAAATAACCTTTTTATATACTTTTGACAAATGTAACCTATGAGTTATTAAATTACGGGCCTTTAATCTTCGTTTAAGTATGAATTCATTTATTAAATCAAACATAGAGACCACTTAAAAAATTGTATAAAAAATATTGCCAGAAATAAAACTTTTTTAAAAGTTTTACAGTGTTAAAAGTTTATAGTGTAGGCCTGAAACAACTCAATATTTGTTATACTGGTTATGGGTAAATACAGGGTAAAAAAATACTAGAACACGCTTTAGGAATGGGCATTGTCCCTAAAAAAATTAAGTACCTATTGTTTTAATTTTTTTTTTTTTCACAAAATAATAATAATATGTTATGTCGAGGCCTGGACTGAATATTTAAATTTGGGCTGCTTTAATTAACTTTTAAAGCGTAAAAAAATAATAAGAGTCTAAGAAACCGGAATGACGCCATGCCTGCCCGGAAGTACAGTCGACAGCACGTCAACCTCTACATTTTAGTTGCAAAGTCGCCCGTAACGCAAAGGAGTAGAGTGCATTGATTTATACCACGATGTGCTGTCGACTGTACGTTATCAACTGAGTTCCTACGAGCTGTCAGTTTCTATTGATACAAGAACTCTTTGAATAAACAAAACTAAAAAGACTCTTAATTTGTACAAACGTAAAAGTTATAATGTTTTTTATGGACGTTTTTCATTGAGAAATAATAAAATGTACTTTCATTCACGTGTGAAACGAACGTTAGAAGGTCGAATTAGTAAGACATTTATTAAAAAAAAACGACAAGAAATCAGTGAATATTATTAATTGTACGTTAGGAAAAATATCACTAACTTTAAAACTGTAGGTAGCCAACACAATGTAAATACTAGAAATAGACATAAACTTTCGTTCCCAAAATTTAGGCTGGCAAAGGTTAATACATCCTTGCTTACGTTTCGACTATAAGATCCCAGGATATAATAAGCTTGCCAGGAACGCGGTTCAAAAAATGTGTAAAGCACACTTTGTGCCAAAAAAGCTACTATAACATTAAAGATTATTTAGATGACAATGATGTCTGGAATTAAAGCCAGTTCAATGCATGAGTTCCAGGTTTTAGAATATTTACATAAACTCTATTAATTAAGGAAAAGACTAAGTTTGGAGTATTTTGTCCATTTTTTCTCCAAAATGATCTAGATTTTGAAATGGACACCTAGTTTAACTTGTAACGTTCATTAAGTCACAGTGCCTGTGCTAATTAGATTTTTTTTTTATTTCATTGATTTGAATTTATAATTGTATATTCACTGATCTTAGGTACTATACTTTTAAAATGAAGTATCATTTGTAACTATTGACAATATTTAGGACAATGCCCATTGCGTGTTTTACGAAAACACGCAATTACTGAAGCGTGTTCTAACAACATACCTATTTTCTTTTTCGTTAGTTGGTCCATTTAAAAAAATATATATTTTGATGCGACTTTTTGCTGTGCAATGGCGCTATTTAAAAGATACTGCTTAAAACCAGAAATCCCACGCTTGTATCCCGTGGGATTGGCAGAGATCAGGGTTTGCCACTGCCATTGCCACGATTTGTAATACGATTATTTATTTCAGCACGACGAAACCATGGAAAGCTTTCATGGGGGATTGGATACCGGAGGAAATCATGCGCACGCTTGGGATGCCCCTCAGTGTTGACACGTACCTTGACAATTGCTGTCATGTGATTGTCAAACTGACCAAGACCCACCGCTCTGTCAAGGTGAAGTTTGCTTTGTACAGTTTGTGTTGAAAACCTTCGGTCTTATTTATAAAAATACGATTCCTTAAAACACTCCTAGGAAGCAGTTTAAATAGTGTATGGGAAAGACGAAGCCACAGATTATTTAAACTGGCTCTGAGGAGCGTTTTAGACAATAGTGTTTCTACAAATAAGACATCTTATCTTTTCAAAAAGGAGAGTTCTACTCGTTGCATAATGCAGCGTAAAAATAACCCGGTAACAATATAACTTATACAAGACTCGGCCATCCCTGCCGACCTACCTGTAGAGTTAATGCTCAGCAGTCAGGTTGTTGGTTATTTTTTATTTCAGTTTTTTACTATTCTTTTTCCCTTTTTTATATTTGTATATTTTAGGTATGCTGATTTCATTTAGCCTATGACACTCGCGCAAACACAAGGAATGGATTGGATCTTTTTTTGTCAAAATTTGACCATTGGTCAAGGAGTTATGAGGGAACATAGAATCGGACATATATACATACGAGCCAAATACATTACCCTCCTTTGGTCTCCGCCGCAGTCGGATAATAAAAACTTTAATTTGCGCAGCCTCCTTATTTTTCGTTTATGTATTAAAATGTAAATACTTTAATTCGTTAGGACAATTTCATACGAAGCAAATTTTTAGGGATCCGTAGTCGACAAGGAACCCTTATAGTTTTGCCATGTCCGTCTGTCCGTTCGTCTGTCTGTCCGTCTGTCTGTCCGCGGCCTAGCTCAGTGACGAATAGTACTAAGGTAAACTATCAGGGCTAAGTAAGCTTTACAAGTTAACGAGTAATAGGCGATCAACTTACAAAAGGAAAACTTCGTACAAATTACATTGAAAATTACTTCCATGAAGTTGCTAGTTCTGTAAATAAACTCCTTCCACAGAACCCTATACTGCGCGTGACCCGACACGCACTTAGCTGTTTTATTTTTTGTTAATTTTATTATGAATCAACTAGTGTATTCCTGAAACTTCAATGCCGCTTCGGCCCGGAATTTTTCTTTTTCTGTGAAGTTTTTTCATCAGGACCAACATTGGGACTCATATTGAAAATCCATTAAAAAAATGTCTTCTTTTTCAAGATGGCGGAGCACTCAGGCCCTGTGGTAGTGAGGGAGTACGTCAAACGCGCGATGAGTCGACTCACAGCTACTGAGCCAGAGATACGCAAGTTTATGAAGAACTACGGAACGCACTATATCGACTCTTACGTCACTGGGAATTTTATCTATCAGGTTAGGTACCAAAGAATTTTATTTATTTTAGGAAGACTTGCACCGACGCTGTCTGACATCATTACTTATCTGTTTATCCAGGAGTAAGCTTCCTTTATTTTTTTTTCTCTAAGACGCTTGGACCACCGACTAAAATCCATTTAACTTTAAGTTATAAGGAATTTTGACAGTTCCGCCATACACTAACTATCTGTCAAAATTCGATTTAACTTAAAGTTAAATGGATTTTAGTCGGTGTTGCAAGCCGGCTTAATACTTTTAAAAGTAATTCTAGTCACGTGGTACCAGAACGCGCCATACAATTCAGGAAAGACAGTGTCAATATACGTGCGGAACCAACTAGACGACGGGTTTTCTTACGATGCTTTCCTGTAAAGTTTGCGAGGCCTTGCCTGGCCATAACACACACAGGAAAAACGACTTAGTATCTACTTACTTTTCGGCTTTGACTGACTGCACAGCGCACCTAGACGCATTAGCCTTCAAAATATTAAAAGAGCTTTGTAGAAATTTACTTCCTTATTTATAAAAACTCGATTCCTCTAGAGCACTCCTTAGAGTCAGTTTATGTAGTCTGTGATTACGTCTTTTCCTTGTAAAATCTCTACCACAGACTATTTTCATCGGCGTTTGTCGAGTGTTTTAAGGAATTTTGTTTCTATAAATAAGACCAGTAAGTTTTTGTTTTTTAAATAATACAACAACTTATGTTGTTGTAGTTTATACTCACGCCTGTATCCCGGAGGGGTAGGCAGAGACCAGGATCTGACCCCGATCCAGACAGATTCATCAACATTCATTAGTCGGTGCATGCAGTACGGCGGATCCGAAAAAAAAATTTTAGCTGTACCTACTTATAGCTCAGATTATTTATAACCCCATTTTTTATATAATTTTTTTCTTTCCAGGTGTTCAAATACAAGAGAACTGGTTACACACTACTGAAGGAGTACATGAGACGTCGAAAGAGAAATAGGAAGTCCTCGGATGACCTACGGTTCTACTTCTCGTCATACTTTCTGAGAAATGTCGGCGATATACGAGTAAGGAACTCTTTCGAAGTAGCGTTTTTTAGAAACGTACCTACTAAGGGGCTCCAAAGAGTAACACTAGCGCCACCGACGAAAACAAAATATTTTTTTAACAGACCGAATTCGCAGTGTGTACAATCTCTCAATAATGTTAATAGTGATTTTTAGGACATGAACTCCTTTATTTAAAGCATTTATGTAGCCTATATACGTCCCACAGAAGGGTACAGGCCTTCTCGCAAAGAGAGAGAGAGAGTATGGGCTTAATTACCGCGCGTGCCCACGCGGATTGGCAATTTTAAGCGCTGAGGTACCTACGTGAAAACCTCAGACACTCAAGTTTCCTCACGATATTTTCCTTCAGCGTTAGCGAGTGAGCATATTTATTCAACAGAAACCTTTATTTTGCAGATAGCCAGTGGCAACAAAACAACAGAAGCTTGGGCGCGCGACAACTTGAAAGACGGCCAATATCTCTACTCAAGACCCAGCCTTATGAGGTTGAAATACAATCCAATTTTGGTTAACAAACTGAACGATTTATTGAGCGACAGCGCCTTATTAGCACTTAACTTGAAGACGCTTCAACCTATTTTTAAGGATTTGGAAGTAGGTGAAAAGTTTTCAGAAATAGTACAGAATGATATGTTACTGTGGGAGGTCAATGGTTGATTCATGTCTTGCTTCCTAGGTTTACTAGCAAATTTTGCTTTAGTCTGAGTTTTATTTGCCTACCTCATTGTTTAAACCGAGCATTTATTTTTCTGTGTAAATAAAATGGTTTTTCAACCTCCTAAGTCTTGACCTTGAAAATAAAAATTTTCGTACAACATTTTGCACACTCGGTCTTAGGACGCTAAGTAGGTATAAGTAGAGATGCCTGACCCACTTTTGGGCAACTCATTTTATTGTATAGTAAAGGCATTTATTGTAATTTATTAAAATTTTATTTTCTGTTAGACATCTATTACACTGAAGTTATTAGTGATGTTCACATGAAAATATAACGATAACTATAATTATTATTTTACCGCAACATGTAACAAGTGTTTTATTTTTAATTTGCTACAACAATAAGATTTTTTTCAATATTTTCCACATGATTATATCTTATCTTGTCATCTTGAATTCTCTGTAGTTTTCTCTCATAAAGTAATTACATTTTAGACGAACTAGGATACTTTTACGAGATATTTAAACACTATTCTATCACAACTATACACATATGTATACGGACAGTCTTTAGAAGAATACACACAATAACTTTAAACATGCATGGCTGATATAATTACACGAACAACCTCAAGGAAACAAACCAGCTTGGCTTCAACGCTTCATATAGATATCGATAACTGAACATTAGGATAAAGATAAACTGACTTATTTATAAAACACGATTCCGTAAAAACCGGCCAAGCGCGAGTCTGACTCGCGCACGGAGGGTTCCGTACCATTATCTGTACAATATTTGAATATTTCCAGCGGCTACCTGTTGCCGTTATTAATATCGAGCAAAAAATCGACAAAAAATCACTTTTGTTGTACCCCTTAAATATTTATTTTATTATGTTTTTAGTATGTGTTGTTATAGCGGCAAAAGAAATACATCTGTGAAAATTTCAACTGTCTGAACTATCACGGTTCATGAGATACAGCCTGATGACAGACGGACGAACGAACGGACGGACGGACAGCGGAGTCTTAGTAATAAGGTCCCTTGCCCTTTGGTTACGGAACCCTAAAAACACCCCTCAGAGGTAAGTTTAAATTCTGTGGTTACGTCTCTTCCTTTACAACAGACTATTTAAACTGACTCTGAGGAGTGGTTTGAGGAATCGTGATGCTGTTAATCTTTATAAATAAAAATCTGTTAATTTCTACTCTTTTTGGACAGTGACTGTACGTATACCCAATGATTTCGCTATGCCTATTTGTCTGAATGTTACTCACATAATCATATAAGAATATAAATCTAAAGCCATTATTTTAGAAAAATACTAAAAAAAAATACTGTGCCGTAGTTAATGGTCTGATTTTCGGCAAGAAAAATTTGTGAAGAGTCAATTCCGGTTCCTAGTGTCTTTAGTCAACGTATAAACATAAAAAAGAACATTTTAATATTTGCTCGTCAGCTCGTTTGTATGAAAAATTACACAAAATTGAGATTTTGCTTCATTAGTGCGGAGCCTCAAGTCAACATGGCATAATTAAACTCACGCCTTTGTCCCGGAGGGTTAAACAGATATCAGTGTTTTCCACTATATTGATGAATCTATAAATATTTGTCTGGGATTGTTTGAGACAGAGCACGAAAAAGTGGCATGGATTTTTTGGACCTTCAAGCGCTGTGGTATGTGTACACCTTAGTCACACAGGTTTCCTCACGATGTTCGCCTTCACCGTAAGCGAGCGGTAATGCTACTACAATTTCACAAATCTACGTAACTGACAAATACCGTACCGTACCCAGGTACCGTAGCAAAATTCTTATATTTTTAAATTTGTAGTTTTCGTGGAAATGTAATCCAAATAAATTTGGACAACTGCGTTTAGGGCCAGTTTCTGAATTGAGAATTTCACTAAGTAAATAACTAACTGTAGTGCTGTCTCTTCGAATTTCTCAGAAAAGAGCGTGACAGAACGTTACTTAAGTATATTTTACTTAGTAAATTTCTCAATCCAAAAACTGGCCCTTAGTAGACTTGCGGCCCAGATCTTTTGACACGAATCCCGTTAGAGTGAAGCACATTACAAAAACAACGCGTAACACTAAAAACGCAATTATGTTCATTTCCTTATTTGACAAAAAAGAAAATCTAACGAGTATTGAATGAGATCGATATTTTGCGCGTTATTGTTTGTATTACAGTGGGTACAGAAGCCCAATTATGCACGCCAAATCCTGTCGGAATTAACAATTAGTATGGAATTCGACAGCGAGACCCTGGGAATATTTAAGGATTTGGTGCGCGTAATATAGGGGCAGCTATTAATTTCTAATGAAAGTAGCTTTATTGTCAAAACAAACAATGGCATAATTGTACAATTAAAAGTAACTCAATTGAAAAACAAACATGCCTTCTCATTTTAAAGCGACAAAGGGCGAGCTAGTCAGCTGGGTTAGTTTATCTTGCGGACTAATTTATTTTTCTTTCAATATTTGAAAAAATATTATTCCTTTTGCAGAATGTCGACTGCGGAAGTATCGATTGGTCTAAGGGACATTCTGGTCGAAAGTTTTTGTAATATATAATTTTTCTTGGATTTTTACCTCTATCGGATGGTGTTTTCAGATTTTTGACACAAATTTTCGACCAGAATCTCCTTTACAGCAATTTATACTTCCGCAGTCGATGTGTTAAATATTCGTCTAATTTAGCCAACCCTGTAGTATATTTGTGTCACTGCTAAAAAGGATTTTATTGATATAAAAATATAGGGTATTTATGTGTGTCAGAGACTTATCAAACAAAACAGATGAGATGTATGCAACTATGCATAGATCGACATGGTGTGTTGAATGAAATGTTCAACTGCCATCCTGCCGCCCGTCAATCACAAAATAACTGCCATTTCTGTTTCGTTTTATGAGTTTCTGGTATCCCACACCGAATATTTGTAAAATTTTAGTAAAAATTGTATACCCTCATTAGTAAGTGTTTTAGTGAAATAAGTTCATACTTATTTATTTATCGAAAGATTTTTTTTTTAGACAAGCTATCTTTAGTTGGCTCTCATCTCCATTGATAAGTCAATAGACAGTTTACGTCTGTGTTCTGCGGACTAGTTCCTACTTAAGCCCAAGATGACATAGCACCACATCACATTGTGATACTTGTAGTTCTTTTTTCAAAGCTTTTCTCGCAGGCTTAAATAAACATTGGAGACCTGATGGCATCCATTCGTGTACTTATTTCATTTCCCACAAATATCACACAATCTTTGTGTGAATATTGTGTCGTCTTCGTGTAGATATGTGTCAGACGGTGGCATTCGGGTGTCCGTTGTTTTAACGACATCCCGCGATGATCAATTGCTACTGACAACGTCTACGTCGACTCCAAGTGATTGACGGAATTATTGATGCTTTTGAAGGCCCATTGACAACTGAACAGTCGTCAATGGGCGGCCGGGCCCGTCAACAGATCTGTTTATGATATAACAGATAGCACGTCCGCTGCAGCAGATATTTCCAAATTGACGAGCTCTTAAATTAATTGTTTAGCAAATCCTAAGTTATGTTTTCCTTCCTCCCTTCGTCAAACGTCGTACTCATTTACAATCAACTGATCATCTCGAAGCCCTTTAAAGAGCTCCACGAGGGTTAATAGCAAAACCAAAGAAAAAAAAACATATCTTTTACAGATCGCTCTTGCAAAAAGTGGCTTACAAATAGCTCAATTTACGATCCGCGATCGATCGAGAACCTAATGTAAAGGTAAACCACAAACCTAGGACAATTATAGCAATTCTTTTAAAAACAGCCGTTTCCGGCATAAACTCTTTCTAGTCCTAGGACTGATCCAGGATGATCCTTGAGCTTAGGTCTTCGGTTGGATCACAAAAATCATACACATCATGAAATAGAAAATCATAAACAATTTGTGAGTGGTTGACCAAAAAGGGACCTGAAGGGATTGGAAATTGTTATTTTTTTAGCGCCGTGTGGCGCCGGATTATGAAAAGCGTCACTCCATTTCCTCCCGTGGATGTCGTAGAAGGCGACTAAGGAAATCAATTACCAGGAGACGGGCAGCAGCGTCTACCTGTCATTCCAACCGCATACTGCGATCGCCAACTCGCCTGCCAAGCGTGGCGATTATGGCAAAACCCCTCATGGTTATGAAAACCATGAGGGAGGCCTATGTCCTGCAGTGGGCGTCAAGGGGCTGATGATGATTTTTTTTTGTTGAATTTTTTAATCTGTGATATTTTAGCTTTGTTTTGGTCTAACCAGAATATTTTTAGGTGCCGTAGTTACTTTTTTTACGATTTTTTTTGTGAGCCGAGGTTGATCGAAGCCTGAAAAACGAAACTTCAACCGCGATTTTCTCGAAATCAATTATTTTACCTTGAGGTCCCTTTTTGGTCAATCGCTCACATTTTTTTTGTATGCACTTCGGCAAACTGCTCGCTGTTAGCAGTAGATTTACATAATGTTACTGTACGAGAAACCGGGGGTGAGAGACTTGTAGGCCACTTTGCAAAATCGATCTGTAAAACTAATACGAAGCCTTTCTTATTGCTTTGTAATTAACCTCACGGCGATCTAATCTAACCTTAAGGCGATCCCACAAGGTGCAGTTCCCATACAAACGTAGGTTGGTTTTATTTACAAACGACATGCCGGATCGCAATGAAACCTTACCAATACGTTTAGAGGACACACCTTTTCGCGATTGTATGCAATTTACTATTAATTATACTACCAAACCAAGCCGTCGCCCATCGGCGCGTCTTATCGTTTGCTCAAACTAATTCCAGATGGAATAGAATAGGTACTCAAGTTAATACAGTGATTTGTCATTTAAATCTACATACATAAACTCACGCCCGTATCCCAGAGGGGTAGGCAGAGACCAGGGACTGCCACTTGCCGCGATCTTGATAGATCACTGTCGCTTCCTCAACATGTTAAGTTATCTTTGTATTTTTTTGTGATAATTAAACCGTTTTTCAATTTCAATTACAATTTCAACATTCATTAGTCGTTGCATGCACACACGCCGGTTTCGGGTACTTTTTATCTTGCCCTCCATCCCCTATTTGGTCGAAGTATGTCCGCCTGGGACGTCCCTTACCGGCCCTTCCACCCACATCAGCTCGATATATTCGTCTCGTTAATTCCTTCATCCTTTCCACATGTCCAAACCGACGCAATATTCCATTCTCAATTCTAGCCACTACATTCTCTTTCAGTCCACAACGTTCTCTAATCAAACTAATGCGTATCCTGTCATTCAAAGTAACACCACAGATACTTCTCAAGGACCTCATTTCTACTGCATTGATCCTACTTTCTTGATTCTTTTGCTATACCCAATAAGTATTGGAATCAGCACTCCATTAAGGATAGCCAATCTTGCTCTTCTTGAGATGTTTTGGCCACTCACTAAGGAGTGCAAGGCACCGTTTACACAATTTTCCGCCTTTACTTTTCTTTCTATCACTCGTAAATTTAGAAATAGAAAATAAAAAGCATTTATTGCCATATCACGACAAAGGGTGAAATAGTAGATTGTGTCTCAAGGGAGCAAAATGATATATTTACGGCGAGGGCGGTATATTCCCTCGCTACGCTCGGGATTCTATTGTAGAATCTTTCGCTTCACTCAGGATTCAAGTGTTTACGCCCAAGACGGAAATAATTTTGCTACCGAGTGACACATACTGCTTTTCACACCTGCTATAAGGAAAATTTAAATCAAACACAATTAAGATATCGAAAGAAGTTTATGATCGATTGCAACAAAATAAAAATCGAATTGGAATTACATTTTGTGAAAATCTGCACACGGATCATGCTGAGGGCAATAAAAAAAAATAGAATATCAGGGAAGAAAAGTACAACTTTGATCCCTCATTTGAGGGAATCAAGGGATCTTTTCTGAATAGCAGGTGTGAAAATAATAATTAAATCTATTTAAATCTATTTGCGAAATATTGCCGAACGCACCATAGGACGATCAGCTCACTACGACAAATTGCTGATAGCGGCTGAATGAGTATGGCAGAGACCAGACAGATATGGGGTTTATTAAAACTTCAAGCGCGAAATATCATTTTTTACATACTTCTGACGTGATATCGCGTCCGGCGCGACGTCGTCGCATCGTTATTCTCTAACAGTCAAAAGTAAAGAATTTGACATGACTTTGTGCACATAGAAGGTTTTGTATTTTTCATGACAAAGACGATGATTCGATAAAAATCATCGTGACCGTTCGCCGTCTTGCACACACAGTGTTGTTCGTTTTCCGTAAAGATTACTCAAAGATCTTCAAACGTACCGCCTCATTCGGTAAACTTTTTTTAAGTGTGTCAGCAATACATCAGAAATATAGTAGATTATGTACTAAGGGAATAAAACCATGTATTATGTCATGGGCGGCATATTGAACCCTGAGCGGAGCGAAGGACTCCGAGTTAACTCGCGAGCGCAGCGAGGGAGTTAAATTTTAACTCCTGAGCGAAGCGAGGGAGTTATGTAGAGTCCTGAGTGAAGCGAGGGGTTCATACCGCCCGAGACTAAGTCATGTTTTATTCCAGAGGTGAATACTCTACTTTTCACACCATCTGGGAGACAATAAAAAGACAGGGCTGCATAAGTTGAAAATATGTATTAAAACCTGAAATTAAATATAAAGTCCACACTCTTTTACGGCTTAGCAACTTAAATTGAATATAACTTTTAAATTCGTATTTGCAATTCGCGCCTTTTTTTCTTTTTTTTTGTTGGTGTTTCGCGCGGTCACAGGACACAGTATTTCAGAAAAAAAAGAAAAAAAAGAGGTGAGTTTCGAACAACAATTCGAATTTCGAATTGCAATGCGGGGCTTCTCCATAGTTTTCATGCGAATTTTGACATTCTAAATTCAAATCACTTTATTCCCTAGGGAAATTCTTCATTATTATTGCCCTCGAGAGACAAGGCCATGCTTTACGATGATATTTGACGGTACGTAATAAGGCATTGTCGAGCAGGAGGTGTGAAAAATAATTTACACACCAACATAACAATACTAATAAAAAAAAGTACCTATACTACATTCCGAAACGTAAAGATTTGACCCCCGTTTGTCTGATGCTAAAAAACCGAATTCAAAAATACAATATACTCTATTAAATGTAAAATGATAAGGAGTTTTTTATGTTCTACGCAAATATAAAACTATGTGTGATTGTTCGTGGTGTTATAGTTTCAAGAGATGGTGTAGACTTTTTTTGGTCATAGAAGCTTATTACGATTCGGAACGCAACTGTCGGTAGTTTTTTTTTAAAGTTCATTCAGTTCTTTAAACATGTGCTATTTACTTATAATGCATTCGCAGTTTTTTTTTCTAATTGCACATGAATTAACGGCGAAACAATTAACAGACATTCATAAAGAGACTCCGAATGAAGCAGACTGCTTCAAAATTCTCACGTAAGCCTTATTGTCATCTAAAATCAGTACAGAACTGATTGCTTCAAAATTCAGACCGGGCCTCACGATGATTGGCTAATAGTCTTGATTGTACTGGATAATCAGTGCAGTGACTTCATAAAGCAGAATTAAAATATAAAATAGTTTCACCGTTAAATCAGTTTTTTATAACCCCTCAATAAATCGTATACTAATTTTACTTGAAATTGTATTAGTAGTTTATTTTATAATGCATGTAAGTAAGACAATTAACAGTCTGTGGTAGCCATTTTTTCCGACGGGCAGTGTACACTGGCTGGTTCATCATAACCTGGTTAATTGTATCCGTCATCGTGGAAAAACCCTTATTCCATGACCTGACAGCTTATGGTGATTTTTTTACCCCCCTATGGACTTAAGCGTGGTAACGTAGCCTATAAGTTACACGGGAATCCGTGCTATAATCAGGGTAAGTTTTATTCAATTCCGTTCGGTGGTTTATGCGTGATGCGCGCACAAAGAAATAGAGTGAGACAGACATAATCAGACAAAGACAAAATATACAGATTTATTATATGTATAGATAATTTATTTTTTATTCTCTTATTCTCAGTTGTAAGCACGCGCAAACCTTGATTTGTGCCCTCTAAACGTATCGGTGAAGTGTCATTGAGTGTCACGTTATGTCGTTTGTGAATGAAAACCAAACTACGATTGTATTGGCATTGCTCCTTGAATGAGCGGCCTTAACCCCTCAAGGCCGGACAATCTAACCCGTTACCTGCCCAATTAGTGTATCTCGTAGGTACTCCGGAGCTGTGTACCCGCCACCTGGTTTCGACCCACGCCCTTGCCGTTCACGAGAAGCACGGTCGGATTGTTCACTCGTATCGACTTGAACTCGTACCTCTGGAATCAACGACGCACGTGATCATATTTTTTTTTAACCCAAAACGGTACATGTTCAAAACTACGACGAAATCGATAAATTCGTTGCAATAAAAGCCGCGTTTGATATAAAATCGCCGCCATACTGGCCGCCAATGCGACGGAGTAAAAAAGTAAAATCCTCCTAGTGTCGTTATATTCTTTTTTTTTTTTTTGTTGCACTAACCCGTGTTCCTAGTGTCGTGTTATCAATATTTAATATCGATAAAAAGTTATTTCCTCGGTGTTTATGATTTTTTTAAGCAGCAAGCGCTCGTCATAGACTATTTGAATTGCCACTAATTGGGTGCAAGACTTATGTAAATGTTAAATAGAAGATGACCCCGCGGCCGTCAGCCCAGTTGTACACCGTCACGCTCACACACTTCGTTCACAAGCGCGAATACAATAAAATACTAGAGTACGAATAAAATACCATACCGCGAAATTACGAACAAGATACTAAAAAAAAGGAAAAATACTGCTACCATAAATGAATTAACCCTACGGGCTTCATGCATTAGGGCTCACCTCGTCATCAACAGTGACGTCATTTAACGTCAGCACGCGGTCGCCCATGATGACCCGGCGGCCGTCAACCCAGTTGAACATCGTCATGCTCACACACTTCATACTTGAGTCCACAAGCGCGTATACAATAAATTACCAGTACGAATAAAAAACCGAATAAGATACTATACTTACTACGAAGAAAATACAAACAAGACAATAAGATACGAATAAAATACTATACTACGAACAAAATACTGACACCGTAAATTAATGAACCCTATTGCAAGCACTGGCTTGCAATAGAGCTCACCTCGTCATCAACAGTAACGTCATGTAACGTCAGCACACAGTCGCCGATGATACCGCAGCCGTCAACCCAGTTGTACACCGTCACGCTCCCCTCGTCATCAACAGTGACGTGATGTAACGTCAGCAGGCGGTCGCCGATTATGACCCCGCGGCTGTCAGCCCAGTTGTACACCGTCACGCTCCCCTCGTCATCAACAGTGACGTGATGTAACGTCAGCAGGCGGTCGCCGATTATGACCCCGCGGCTGTCAGCCCAGTTGTACACCGTCACGCTCCCCTCGTCATCAACAGTGACGTGATGTAACGTCAGCACGCGGTCGCCGATTATGACCCCGCGGCTGTCAGCCCAGTTGTACACCGTCACGCTGACACACTTCATACTTGAGTCCACAGGCGCGAATACAATAAAATACAAGGTGGGCCAAAAGAAGTCATCCGATGTTGTTTGGCTCTCTTTTTTTTTCTAAACGAAAAACTTCGATTCTGTTTTTTGATTATGTTTATTTGAACCTTTAGAATTTTATTCGTCAAGTCGAGAAGATTATATCGGCCAAATGGGCACCGTCACAATTGATTCCCATACGGCCTCGTTTTATGGCATTTTTCATCACTTCGGCGAGAACTTCGGGCCACAGATTCTCGCATTCGTGTCGAATGTTGTCCTTGAGGGCTTCCAGAGTCTCGGGCTTGTTCACGTAAACACGGGACTTCAAAAAACCCCACAAAAAAAAAGTCTGGAACGCTTAAATCGGGCGATCTGGCGGGCAACTGCAAATCGCCAAAACGAGAGATGAGGCGACCCGGGAACGCTGCCTTCAGAATATCGGTTGTGGCTCGCGCAGTGTGTGCTGTTGCTCCGTCCTGTTGGAACCATATGTCCCTCAATCCTAATTCGTCTAATTGCGGCAGAAAAAACTTGGTCAACATGGCCCTATAGCACGCACCGTCCACTGTTGTCGTTTGGCCAGCGGCATCCTCGAAAAAAGATGGCCCGATGACTCCTCCAGCGTGAACAGCGCACCATGTAGTCACTTTGAGCGGGTGTAATGGCTCCTCGTGCATTACTCGTGGATTTTCGGTGCCCCAGAAGCGAGTTTTGCTTGTTCACGAACCCGCTGAGGTGGAAATGAGCCTCATCGCTCATTACGATTTTAGTCGCGTAGGTTACGCGCGTTTGGCGGTCGGCAGGCAGCAGCTGATGCACGAACTGGACTTTGTACGGGAACATGCGCAGGTCTTTGACCAAAATTCGCCTTAGGGACGTCCGGCTGATGGCTAATTGCGTGGCACGGCGTCTGGTCGATGTATCCGGCGACAGCTCGACATCTTCGGCAACGGCGGCGATATTCTCGGCAGAACGGGCGCTCCGGGGCCGGCCACTCTTGGCAACGTCTCGTGGGGTCCCATACTCTTCAAGGTTGGTGGCCAAACGGCGCAGTGTTTGCGCAGTCGGTGTCGGACGGCCGGAGAATCGGCGACGGAATTCGCGCTGCGCCAACACCACAGACGAATTGTTACGCAAAAAAATAGACACGATTATTCCGCGTTCTTGGGGAGTGTATCGCTCCATGGCTTGTTCACTTGTATTCTGCATCTGTCTAGTCCACAAATGTCAAAACAGATTTGACATTGGCGGCCAATTGCAAAAATGAGAGCATCTTCCAATTGGGTGATTTCTTTTGGCCCACCTTGTACTACAGTACGAATAAAATACCTTAGTGCGAAGAAATAACGAACAAGATACTAAAATACAAATAAAGTACTGCCACCATGAATTATAACCCTACGGGCTTGCTATGGGGCTCACCTCGTCATCAACAGTGACGTCATGTACAGTCAGCACGGGCTGCGGGATGGCCACGCAGTCGCCGATGATGACCCCGCGGCCGTCAGCCCAATTGTACACCGTCACGCTCACACACTCCATACTTGCGTCCACTAGCGCGAACGTGCTGGAAAGAGACGGAGATACCTTTAATAAAGAATGGGGTAGATTCAAATTTTTACTCCGAACTTCACGAGGGAGTTCGGCATTGAAGATAGGTACGGTAAAGAATACGTTTCCAAATAAGTTTCTGTATTACAAGGAAATGTTGGTAAATACCGACACAGTTCAAGGCCGTTAACTTTTCATTCATTAAAAGAATAGTAAATAAGTAAAACAACGTATTCGGAATTGAATAGCGCTGCATTCCTAGGCCTGCATTATTAGATAGAATGTACAATACAAAAAAATACAATGCAATGCAACGTAACGCTCAGTAATCGCAATTCAACGCAACATAATGCAATGCAATAGAAATACATTCTTGGGTGATGCTATACGCTTGGAGGGTGCTACATTCTTGGATTGTCCTACATCAGTGGATTGTGCTTCATTTTTGGATTATGTTGTGTTCTTGGAGGGTAGTACATTCTTAGATTGTGCCACATTCTTGGATTGTGCAAGTATATATACTTGGGAGGTGCTATTCTCTTGGAGGATGCTAGACTCTTGGATTGTGCTAGATTCTTGGAGTCTACATTGTTGGGTGGTGTTATTCACTTGAAGGGCGCTACATTCTTCGGTAGTGCTGCATTTATGCTACATTCTGCAACATTGTTAGATATACTCACAAGGGTACAGCTCCCTCTCCGTGCACGGAGCCGACGACCCGACCCAAAGCCAGGACATCGCGGTTCTCGCCGGCGACTAATTCCGCCAAAGGCCGCGGAAGCAGCTTTCCCGAGTATTTACCCGCGAGTTCCGGTTCGATGGACTGTGGGGAAGCGAATCATGTGTTGTTCAGCGGTTCTCCATTGTTGCTTAGAAGCGAATTTCTATTTCCGACAAAAATTTACAGTAGACTTTTAGGGTTCCAAACGGGACCCTATTACTAAGGCTTCACTGTCCGTCTGTCTGTCTGTCTGTCACCAGGCTGTATCTCATAAACCGTAACAGCCAGGCAGTTGAAAATTTCACAGATGATGTATTTCTGTTGCCGCTATAACAACAAATACTAAAAACAGAATAAAATGGATATTTAAGGGGGGCTCCCATACGACAAACGTATTTTTTTTTTGCTCGATATTAATAACGACAACAGGTAGACGCTTGTTCACATAATATTTAGTTCTATATTCGTTTCAAACAGAAATAATTAAAATCATCATCATCATCATCATCATCATTCAGCCACAAGAAGTCCACTGCTGGACATAGGCCTCCTCCATGGATTTCCAAAAAGACCAGCCACAAGATGGACAGATGACGTCATTCAAGTGGCAGGGAGACGCTGGATGCAGGCCGCTTCCAACCGGTCTTTTTGGAAATAATTAAAATAAAATTAAACAAATATTTTTCATAACCCTTCATGGTTATGAAAACCACGAAGGAGGTCCTGCAGTGAGCGTCAAACGCCTGATGATGATGATGAAATATTTAAGGGGGGCTCGTTTGTTGTATCGTGATTTCTTGCCGTTTTTTCTCGATCTTTGTGTCTAATGTTGTACGAAACCCTTCGTGCGCAAGTCCAACTACTTGGCCGGTTTTTTTTTATATGTATTTTTTTAACAAACAATTTTTATTAAATAAATAATATGAAGTTCCACACAACACAATCACTTGTCCTTGTCCCAAACCATGATAACCTATGCCATGTTACCATGGTAACCAGACAAGGACAGCACAAACGTGGAAATACACCCAGACTGAGGCCATTTGTACAAATCAAGTACGGCGGCTTCTAGTGGGATTCGAACCCACTATCTCTGTTTTGGTAGTCAAGCGTGTTAACCGCTAAACCAACGAGGCTGTCAAATTTAAATTCAGTTTAATGGCAATGAAATGTAAGCTGCCATCGGGTCATTTATAAAGGAGAAAAAAATCAGCGAAAAAATCTCCACTGTGGCCATCTTTTCTCAAATCATATATTATTAAACATAAGACATCAGTTGCTTCCTAACATAATATAAGACATGATAAGATTCCATGAGTGCCATCAATAAATTTCTTACAACGGTAGGAAAACATTAACGCTGCACCCACACTTCTATTCTGTCAAGAAGTTTACTCTCCAGAAGAAAAACACCGCGGGCGTAGAATTCGGGTTTTACCAAAAAATGCCCGAGATACCAAAAAGTGACAGGTTACAGTTTTTTTTTACACATGATCTTGCCCCAGGTAACCTGCGCACAGATATGCCCCCACCTGCCGCAAATAGGAGCGCAGGCGCGCGCTTTTCTATATTTTCGCAACGCCTGCACCATCTACTGCCATTTTATCGTAAGACTGTTCTCACGTGGAGCATGCTGTGTCTCTCGCACAATTTATTTTTTTGTGATTGTAATAAATTGAGTATACTTTTGATAAATGTGGTGGGAGGGTTTGATTGACAATTCAATTGCAGATTTCCAAGGCATATGTTCTTGTCCTGTACTAAGTTTTTGATTGAGATCATTTGATTCCAAAATTAATAATTTTGGGAACCACTTTTCTTTATTAAACACTACGTATAGGAAAACAAAAATATATTTAAAATGTCCGTAATTTAATTATGCATCAAACCCTCAGACCACATTTAACAAAAGTTCACTCATTTTATTACAATCACTAAAAATGTTAAATTGTCCGAGCGAGACAGCACGCCCCACGTAAGAGCAGCCTTAACAGCGCAAACAGGAGCGCAGGCACGCGCTCTCCCGGCTTATTTAAAGATCCCTTTAAAAACCATTTAAAATGTAATTTGATTTTCGTAATTGTCGTCGCTAATAATAATTTCGTTATATTATGTAAATGCAAAAACACGAAATGCATGATATTGTTCTCTTTTATAAAATTAGTATTTATGCATGTGGTACCCATCTGTAATCGGAGGCACGATTTAATAATAGCAATACAGCTCGGAAGTAATTTAATTCAACCACTGTTGATGGATCAAACAAACAAATCAAATCAACCCACCTGCACCATCTGCTGTAGTTTTTTAGACTTGATCTTGCCGCGGGTGCGCAAAAGCGCCCCCACCTGTCGCAAATAGGAGCGCAGGCGCGCGCGCTCGCCGGAAGGCACGTCCCACGGCGGGTCGAGGCGGCACGCGCGCGCAAAGCTCTCCAGTGCCTCCGTATACTGCTCGTTGTATTTTAGAGCCTGGAAAATAAGTCACTGATGTAGTTTATACCTTCAAGCCCCATTTAGGAAAGCCACGCGTAATCCTTCTGTGGTGAATAACAATAATAATCTTTATTGACACAAAACACATACAAAAGCTAAGGAGAATGATCAAAAACAGTCTATGTTGCGCTTTAAGCATTTATACCTCAAAATGTTTCTTTTGAAAAATGATTTCATAGTTCTATTTGATAAATTAAAAGAATCAGGGGTTTGAAATTAATAATTAAAAAACATCTGTATTGATTGTATAACTAAAAACTTCAGTCAGTCAATACAGATTACAAACACAGATTAGATTATATTATTGCAAAAATCGCAAATCGTGTACATACATTAATATGCGAAAGTGCAAACTGCAAACGGGTTTTTGACGGGAATTCAAACGAGCGGTTTGATTACGCTTTTATTTTTGCAAATTGATTTCAGTGGATTTTATACTGTTAAAATGACCATGTGTATGAACAATCCAACCGGCCCTTCTGGAAATCGTTGGGGGAGGCTTTTGTCCAGCAGTGGACGTCCAATGGCTGAAATGATGATGATGATGATGTATGAATAATATGTGGAATAAATAACTAAAATAAACCGCCATTGTGGGCTTAGGATAGTCTTGTCTCAATTGTGCGCAGGACCTAAGACTGTTTGTGCTTATTTATCAGAAATTATCTCTTTGTCCCCCATTAGGCTCCTTAAACACTGCGACTTTTTGCAGCGATATAGTCATATATTTTGTATTTTATACAGAATTATTACTTAGCACTAACTAACCATACCTACCTAATAATGACCTGTTTATAATTCAAACTGACTAGGGGCCAATGCCAACCCAAAATAACACCAAACCACCAAAGTTGTCATAACCTCAAAACATGGGCTCAAAATTAAGATTTCTCGAAACTCCCATCTAATATTTTCATAAAATTTTTCCTGCATAATCCAGAGCTAATTTCTCATAGTTTACCGTTGGTCAATGCGCAAGAAGACGCAAAAATAGACTAACTCCTATAGTAAATTGTTCATTCTCCTTTTACATCTTGTTATAATATGGTATGACGTTAAATTAGAGTTACAGACATGTTTGATGCGTGCTTCTCATAACTGTGCTGGGAAAAATCCTGTATTACAGATATCAGTGCCGTCCAATAAATGTGTAAGCAACTTCGTAGTGTATACATAAAAATGTGGTAAACTACATTAAAATTTGAGAATCCCTAAGAACAATTTTATAATGCTAAGCAAAAATATAGTTTTAAACCTTTAAAAATTTAACAATTCATTTGAGAGTCCCATATACGTCACCAGAATGTACGCAGGCGTCTCATTACATGCCACTCAACCTCCTCCTCCTCCTCTAGCCTCCTTTAACTAATTTATGGCAGTTATTATTCTGTTAATTAACGAAAGGGGCTGGATCATTATTTGCCTCTCATACAATATTAAAAACCTATTTAGAGGCTAAAAATTCCAATTTTAAAGACCCTAAATAGGTTTTTAATAGGTTGTCCTCAGCACGCATTAGTGCAACAAAAAGAGTGTACGATATAATCATACAATATTGCCGTCTGTATCATGTGAGCGAGAGGCAAATAAATTATTTAATCCCTTTCTTTAAGTTACGTTACCTTCCTTACCGTCATCAGCGTCAAACGCAATGCCGGCATTTTAGTATGGCCGCCAAATCCGATAAGGACCGCCAAGCAACATGTCTCTTTGAATAAATTCAGTTCACACTCACCACTCTGCAGTTATAATGCAGGACGAGCTGCCCCCGCGCCACGGGGTCAGCGGTGGCCTGCTTATAAGCGCTCATGGCGGCTCGCAGTGGTCGGGTCAGGCGCCACGAGAAAGTAGCGGCAGAGGTGCGCGTTGCCATTATATTGCCAACAGATGGCTTTTGCATTGTTGCCAGGTATATTGCCAATAGGTTACCGTAACATTGCCAAGTTTCTATAGAGTTGCTTTATGTTTCGACGTTGCTATCTAGTTTTCATTCATAACCACAGGATTTTACAATGCAGGGTTTCATTGTTCAACATTGTTTTTTATTTATATTATTTCAGCACTGCTATAACATCGTCACCGTATTTTAGGTTGTCGAAACAATGTCTCGCTCGCCGCCATCTTTCAATATGGCCGCCATCTTTCAATATGGCCGCCAAGTTCCAAAATGGCCGCCAAGCAACGCATGTAGTTCGCGCACTCACCACGCCGCAGTTATAATGCAGGTCGGGCTGCCCCCGCGCCACGGGGTCTGCGGTGGCCTGCTTGTAAGCGCTCATGGCGGCTCGCAGAGTGGCCGGGTCCTGCGCCACGAGGAAGTAGCGGCACAAGTGAGCGTTGCCGAGCACCGACCACGATTGTCCATCCTGGAAATAGTTTAGTTCATAAATCAAGCAATTCCAAACACTACTTCCCAGTAATAAATATTTATTTTGCGTAAAAAGTCGATCTATACTCCGGTCCACGAGTCGAACTCCTAGGGAACGAAATACTCGCGTCTCAATGGTCAATGTGCGCGGCTAACGATAAGCGAAACAATAAGCGAAGATGGTCCGCTTCATAGGATAGGTTTACGTAATGCAGTGGCTATTGGAGGTCACGCGCATTAACCAATGGGCGCATATGGACGATTTTCTTTAGGAGCTCATTTCGTGGAATGGAGTAAAGTCACCTTGGTTTAAATCTGAGACGCGGCAGTTGGCTCTTTGTCCTCAAAGAGCCACCTCTCTAGGTGGTGCAAAAATAAACCTAAATTACAGGTCCAGGTTGCTATTACGCATGGCACGCTGTTGTGCTAAATGCAAAAATTTTTCGTGACTGTACAAAAATGCGGGTAGAATAATGGACTCGGAAGCGGGAAACCCAGGTTCGTTTCCCAGTTCGTGCATGTACCTACGACTTTGTTTATTTTCAAAGTTACGTACAATTTGTAGTAGGAATAGCACACGCTAACGGTGAAGGAAAACATCGTAAGTTAAAGCGCAGCTTGGTTGGCTCCGCACGTATTGACTTGTCTTTCCTGTGGGCTAGGCCGACTAAGTGAGGATGATATAGGTGCTGGGCAAGCAATCTGAAAAACAATGTCCCAGGCACTGCAGCTCCCGAGTGATCCCTTCAGGTATCTAGTGTGAGTGAAGGTGCCACTGGACGCTGTATAAATCATCTCATTACGTAGATGCAAAGGCCTTTATGAAAAACTAGCTGTGCCC
This sequence comes from Yponomeuta evonymella, assembly GCA_963969515.1. NCBI lineage: Eukaryota > Metazoa > Arthropoda > Insecta > Lepidoptera > Yponomeutidae > Yponomeuta > Yponomeuta evonymella. The sequence goes on along the minus strand of OZ018358.1, from coordinate 15,069,978 downwards.
GCGACTCCGTTCGCGTACATTTCGATTTTTACGAAGCAGCATTTGTATGGGGGCCACGTCTTATCATAACTGGAGCTAGAATTTAAATAGCCTATCCTGTGTCCCAGATGTCTATATGTTTTTATACCAAATTTCATCAAATTCGGATAATTGGTTTAAGAGTTATGGAGGAACATACATACATACACACATACAGAAAAAAATTCTAAAAATCGTGAAATTAGTTTCAGTATCATATATTGAGCCTATAAACACAATATCTCTGAAAACAAACTAACTTACTCCATGACCGACCCTTACAGATTTATTATTAGTATAGAAGATATAGATAGATATAGAAGAAGATATATAGTTTTTTACAAACACTAAAAATATTAGATTGTGCGAGCGAGATAGCATGCCAGACGTAACAGCAGCCTTAAGTTCCGACCAAGCGAGATAATCTACAAGGTGATTTTGAATTCGTTCATCGTATTTTAAGGGGACATTTTAACCATGATTTAGAAACGTATGGTGAAAGATTTGGAAAAAAAATCCCATAAAAAATTGTTTTTTGTTACCCAAAATTACTTCACTTAAGCATAAACGAACAATATCAGGACGAAACGTAACGAAAATTAAAAAAAATGCTTCGAGCGTCTTATGGTCGGCGCCGACTAGCTCAATTGTATTTTTAATTGTTTAATTATATAGGACGACAGACTCTTAAGCATTTAACATATAAGAAGAAATTTTTCAACGTCATGGTACTTCCTACCACTTGAAATTTGGAATTTCAAATTCTGTGATTTAAGAGATGATATCATATTTTTTCCATTTGTTAGCTCCTTAACAGCTGTCAGCTGGCCAAAGTGTATAAAAAAATACAACTGACAACCGTCAACAGTCTGAAAACAGCTTCTCTGTTCCGGGCGTCAGAGCAGAAGTGTCAAATTTAGAAATAAGAAAATTGCGTTACAAACATCTGTACAAAAATTACATTTCTTGAAGACAATAGACTTAGTAGGTAGGCGTGTAATTGAATTATTATGTTTTCACATCGACAACCATGCTAGGCACCCTGACGCTTCTCTTCGAGTCTCAGATACATTTAACTGTTGTGGGTATGATCATAAAATTGTTTTATGTGGAGTGCCGATTATTACAGCCTTATTTTAAAAAACGGTCAGTTTAATACAAGCGAAATTACTACACAGCATACGTCAAAAGCACTGCTACAATAAATAGTTTAACCAACTATGTCAGTGAGGTTCTAATGAAAGTGCTCTGATCACCTTCGGGTCCTGTTCCACAGCCTCCTTGGCCAAGTCCTGGCTCCGCTGCATGAGCTGCGCCAGCTCGGCCGGCAGCCGCGAGCCGTGGCTTGCCTCCTGACGCAGGATGATGGAGAGACAGCGCAGAGCCACCCGGTTCCGCTCCTGAGGACACCGATCAAATTAGAACTTTTTATTGCACACACTGACTGGCTTACATAGTATCTAAGTTCTGACATATCTATCACTAAGTCCACCTCTTGTGCACTGTCTTTGTGCAAGAAAGAATTAATAATAATATCTTACATATCTAAGTGACATATACAGGGTATACCTCAATAATGAACGGCATAACGTATTGCGGCAGCTGTGACCGTGTGTTTAAAAGCAAATTCAGTTTGCATCACACGTCGGAGCGCACGCTCGGGTCTAAGATGGGTCCTTGTCGAGGTGTCGCCGGAATGGTTGTGGAGGACATCAAACATTTGCATTCTATTTTTTTTTTTCTAGTCTGAAGATTCTAGTCCTACCCTTCTATGTAGGGCTACGATTTGCCGGAGACTGCGACATTGGTAAGGCTCGTAAAGCGCGAATTTAATAAAATTATGCATTTCCCTGATATTTCGTTTGACCCTGATATAATAGATAGATAGAGTTAAAGAACACTTTATTGGACAAATAGGAAAAAAATATAATTACAATATTATGATTTCTTATATCAAAGTAATGTTATACAATTAGCTTAGAGCGATTATATGTTTTTATAAAGTTCTCGAATGGAGAACACATATTGGCAAGCGCAGCGTAAGACGACCAGCCACAAGATGGACAGATGACCTCATCCAAGGGACAGGAAGACGCTGGATGCAAGCCGCTTCCAAACGGTCGTTTTGGAAAGCCATGGAGAATGCCTATGTCCAGCAGTGGACTTCTTGTCGCTGGATGACGATGATGATGATGTTTTTTTTTTTGTTTTGTAACTCCAAGCGTCACCTGTTTGAGAGCTCCCTCGAAGCAGCTTCTGGCATCTTGAACGTTTTTATTCTTCCAGTAGCACTCGCCGAGCTCGTTCCAAGCGTCGACGAAGCGCGGGTTCAGTTTTACGGCCTTACTCAGGCACTGCGTGGCCCGCGGGTCGTACTTAGTGCTCACGTTGTATATACGACCTTTCATGTACAGGTACTGAGCCCTGTGCGATATTGGGACGTCCTCCTCTGAAAGTTATATTTAATTCAAATTTTTAATTTATTTAATCTGGTGTGTAATAACAATAAATCGGGCAATATCGTAGAAGGCGACTGAGGGAATACATTACCAGGAGACGGGCAGCAGCGTCTTCCTGAGATTCCAACCGCATACTGCGATCGCCAACCCGCCTGCCAGGCGTGGCGATTATGGCCAAACCCTTCATGGTTTTAAAAACCATGAAGGTGGCCTATGGCCTGCAGTGGGCGTCAAATGGCTGATGATGGGCAATATCAGCATAACGTCGCCGACGATGCAGGCTCAGCCTAGTGTGTCGACACTAGATAGTGTTAACACTAGACACTGTATTCATCATTCTATTAGTTACTGTCGACACTTAACTAATGTTATTTAAATATAATTGTTAATATAGTTCTAAATTTCAGCTAAGATTAATAATTATATTGCTCTGTACGTAACTTGGTACATGCCGGGATTTGAACCCACGACCTCCCCGAATGAGAAACCGCTTCGCTACCACCGCTTTCTTTAATACCTATGTCAATCCACAGCACCTCATTCCTTTTTAACCGACTTCAAAAAAGGAGGAGGTTATCAATTCAACGCGTATGTGTATTTTTATTTTTTTTTTGCTATGTTCCCGCATCACTCCGTCAAATCTTATCCTATTTCGACAATTCTCTTTTTGTTCAACGTCCCATTGGTCCCCTTTTATTTTGGTGAAGATCCGATGAAGACTTTGGAGAACGGAACTCTTCAATGAACAGCAGTAAATAAGGCCTAATGGCCACCCTTTACTAATATCCGTAATGTTTCATAAAATAGCGTAAAAGTTCCAAGGTAACTTGGTGATGTTCTGGTGAAGACTTTCGGAGATCGAAATTGAGAACTTCAAATTTTAAAGCAACGAATTAAGTAGGGTAAATTATGGTTATAATATACTTTAAAGAGATGAGACGGTGATATTCTTACACTTGATACTACACAGGATATTATCATATTTCTTACCATCAACACCATATCTATGCTCTTACCATCAATGTTATTGAATTTCTCAGCTAGAGTATTCATTTTCGCCTCTATGAGTTTGGTTTTGTCTGTAGCCATCTCAATTGGGTGATTTTCAAAAAACAGATCTCTGAATGTGTAAAGATCTATCAGTTCTTGCTGGAATTTTAACAAGAAAAAAATTTAAAAAGGTCGCTCAATTTCTAGGGTTGGCTATAGGGAGTGTCTAGCAGACTTTAATTAAGATACCTATTAGTATACAGGGTTTCTCGAGGTTTAATTAAACCCATTTAACGTATCTTTTAGTACCAGCGCCGCGATGTTAATTTATTAAGATTAAAACAAAACATACCTACGAAATATGAGCAAAAATAAAACCTCTTCCGTCAAAAGCTGTCGACAAGTATGACGACAGATAAAAAAAACAAATTAGAGCGAGCAAAAACGGAACGCAATTAAGCTGCGACTTTTTTTCGCTGTGAAAAACCGTCTTTCTCTTTTTCGTTCTTTATTGGTGACTGTTAAATGTGAATTTGACCATTTTTTCTTCCAGCGTACTTTCGAATGGTCAATATTCAAATGGCTTAAAAACAGGTTTGGCACACTCATCATTCGGTTGCTGATAGGTTGAAATGGTTTGAAAACAATCTCAGAGCACCCTATTTCCATGCAGTGGTGGTGGTAACCTCCCTAGAGTGTATATAAACAGCCGGAGGCGCGGACAGCCCCCGGACGCTGTAACAAAGTGCAGGCATCCATGCAATCCTTAGCGGCTGAGGCCGGTCTGCTGAAACTGCAAAGGTGACCAATGGGTCTTTACCAACCAACTTTGTTACGCAAGGGCGAAGGAGCTGCACTTCCCACAGTGCCGGAGCTGTTGCCAAGTAAATTCAGTCCATTTACAAAGAGTAATTCAGTAAGAGTGTCAGAGAAAAAACTGATCATAAAACTATACCTTTCCCAGAGATGGGGTCTTAAGGCGGGACATTCCCACCCCTGCCCTCTCCCCCCTCGCACCTCCATACCCCCCTAACTTACTAGACAATTTCTATAGTTTAACCAATTTCTAGATTGCTTCAATGGAGAACTTGCACTAAAAACAGTTTTAATGTAATCAGTTAGAGAGACCATGTAAAAAGATAAAAAAAACTTTTTTTTTCCATATGACCAATACTTTCACAATATAATCTGTTGAAAAGTCAATATAGAAATGTAGTACTAAAACCCACCACACAAATCGATCTTCGACTATGACATCGCTCCCTAACCTAACGCTTATAATGTGTGATGCGTTTATTTGAGTCATTTCGTAAAATAATGTTTTTATGCACGTACACTCTTATATGAAAACATTCAGAATTCAATGACAAAATGAATTCTAATAAGTTTCATGTTAGTAACCTTATTTTTCGCGTATTTTGTGACCCTGAAAACCCCAAATATTTTTATTGTTTTACTTGTCTGTTGGATTTCTATGGTATAAAAGCAATGTCACTCCAATCTCAGTTAGACGCAAGTTCCCCATTTATTGCTTCCTGCATTTTAACTTTTTTAAATGTACACAATGTCATGTATTTATGCTCACCAAATCCTGAACGAATCCAATCGTCTAACTGTCAAATTCCAATGCTGTTTATGCTGTTGCAAACGTCTGGATTCCGACCGGATTTGGTGAGTATAATTACACCCCTGGGCTCTGCAGAGGGACGTAAGAATACAAATCTATAGGTCACAAAAAATACTTACCGACAAATCTTCTAATAAAGACACCACGTCTATCTTGTCATTCTCTTGAGCTGGTTCTTTGGCCATGGCGATTATTTAGTTGTACGTGTTATTTTCAAATCGCATACGTACATACCTACTATGAACAAAAACAGCAAATCTTGTAAAAGGAATACCCACTTTACATTCCTTGCAGCAAATGCTGAAAATCCAAGTTTTGTTTTGGTTGTCGTTGGACCACAGAATAGTGACGTGAAACGTTTCGGGAAAACCGGTAAAACCCGGTTTTTGAGACAACCGATATTAACTAGTGTATATAAAACGTAATCGATTACTTTTTTATAGAGTAATTTATAAGGTCCGGACCTATAAATAACTTGTGCTGTGGGCTTTGTATTAAAATAAAATTAAAAAAATAATAATTAAAATAAAACCCTTATTTTCCAACTAAGACATGTATTGTATAAAAGCTAATTTAATTCTGTTTATATTTTGGTAACCTCTGCCGACAGTTTTGGTATTTTTAAGGTTGACAAGATTTTAATATTATGCCGGTTTTGCACTAAAATTATGATTTAACTAGCTTTTGCCCGCAACTTCGTCCGCATGGAATGAATAATTGCGGGATGAAATGTATTCTATGTCCGTCCCTGGGACACAAATTATCTCCATAACAAATGTCATCTAAATCCGTTCAGCCGTTATTGCGTGATTGAGTAACAAACATCCAAACATCTTCACAAATATTCATAATTATAATATTAGTAGGATTACAAAACAGACATTAGTTTATTTTAAGTTTTTAACAATGCATTTTCATAAACTATAAGATTTTAGTGATATACCTAAAAAACCAGTTTATTGTAAAAGTAATTGGAAAATACCGGTTCTTAGTCGATTACATCACTACTACAGAACAATACGACGCAACAACAACCAGACCATGTGTTCTGTGACCAGACCACAGAGTATGAGAAACCATAGAGGTTAGAGCCTTTAGAGGGGCCTAAGCGTACCACCCGTAAGGGACAGCAAATTTCCTGGGGCTACCAAACTAATAAAATGAAATACCCACAATAACTGATTTATTATTTGCGTATCAATAATTATTATATACTAGCTGTGCCCGCGACTCCGTTCGCGTACATTTCGATTTTTACGAAGCAGCATTTGTATGGGGGCCACGTCTTATCATAACTGGAGCTAGAATTTAAATAGCCTATCCTGTGTCCCAGATGTCTATATGTTTTTATACCAAATTTCATCAAATTCGGATAATTGGTTTAAGAGTTATGGAGGAACATACATACATACACACATACAGAAAAAAATTCTAAAAATCGTGAAATTAGTTTCAGTATCATATATTGAGCCTATAAACACAATATCTCTGAAAACAAACTAACTTACTCCATGACCGACCCTTACAGATTTATTATTAGTAGTATAGAGTATAGATAGATAGATACAGCATTGCAAATTGGTACTTTGAGTTGTCTAATCTAATCAACTATCCATTTCAGATAGGAATTGTCGGTATTAGTATTAAATTTACGAGAGCTTCTGCTAAAAAATGGATTGCAAAGTAAAAGAAACATGTTTTGTAAGTTCCTATAAAACATATTTTTATTATTAAAAAGCGGTTTTCTTATTTATTAGTAATTAGAAGACCTCCCGGACGTTATATTAAACATTTTTTTTTTAGATTTATAGTATTGCCTACATTCCTAATGGCTTTGATCAACATTTTCCGAATTAAGTAAAGCCGACTCGAGATAAAAAAATAAACACCTTTAGCTACAATCCAATTAAATAATGAGAAAATAATCTATATCTTCTTATCTTATCTTATCTTCTTCTTATCTTCTATACTAATAATAAATCTGTAAGGGTCGGTCATGGAGTAAGTTAGTTTGTTTTCAGAGATATTGTGTATATAGGCTCAATATATGATACTGAAACTAATTTCACGATTTTTAGATTTTTTTTCTGTATGTGTGTATGTATGTATGTTCCTCCATAACTCTTAAACCAATTATCCGAATTTGATGAAATTTGGTATAAAAACATATAGACATCTGGGACACAGGATAGGCTATTTAAATTCTAGCTCCAGTTATGATAAGACGTGGCCCCCATACAAATGCTGCTTCGTAAAAATCGAAATGTACGCGAACGGAGTCGCGGGCACAGCTAGTTAACTATATAAAACTAACTTGCCTTGATTGATATTTGACGGATCGGTTCAAACTGATTCAGGATTGAAAAAAAAAACAAATTCGCGTGCTTAATCTATACATAACGAAGTCGGGTTAAACTATTCGGGTTAACTCAAGAACGGATGACGCGATTTACGCGATCTTTGATTTGTTTGATTTGATTGTACGAAGTTTGGCAGGACTATTTACCTATAAAAAATATGCAACCTAACGTAGTAATGGCAGCTTCAGTAGTCATAGCAGTTCAACTATCCCAAAAATAAACAGTTTAATTTAAGAACTCAGCTGTCCCAAAAATAAACATAATAAGGGACATTTTTTTTTAAAACCGAGTTACTTCCACTATTGGTTACTAAATCAATAGGGGTGTTTCTCAGTTTTGAAAAAAAAAATGTCCCTTATTATGTTTATTTTTGGGACAGCTGAGTTCTTAAATTAAACTGGAAACTATCTGTAATATACTTTTTATGTACTGCAGAAACAAGCAACTTAAGTAAAAAAATAGTAAAAAGTAGTTTAGTATAAAAGGAAAATATTTACTTCCCAATTTCCATATATATTTTTTAAATTATATGGAGAAGAATCTGACAAAAATCCTGCACAGTATGTTCATATTAATAAAAAACAATCATCGTCACGTGTTGAACACTAAATATATTTGGACCGTGTTACACAGAAATATTCCACTTAACCTACAATAAGTAACTTCAAGAAAAGCATCTTTTTATGTATAACTTTGTTTTTTGCTCGTTTTTGTTTTGACATGTTTAATGTTGTAGTGATTACAAATATAAAAAATATGGGTTGGAATGTTTCGGCGTAGCACGGTCCGATTGTCTCCTAAAAGTCCTTTAGTATTATTGTACCTACTGTTTAAAGACCAGGAACCTGTTTCATACATCTCTCGTGGTTTACTATGACATTCAATTCAATGTATATAAAGCCCATCAATCTCAGTAGTGTTTAAGGAATCGTGGTTCCACAATAAGAAAGTTTATTTCTAGTCCTTAATTAAAAAAATATATACATTTTTACAAGGGGCTGCAATGGCCTGTCCGAACAATAAAGCAAAAATACTAAAAAACTATCTTAAAAATACTAACAATTTACTTAGGGATCGATTGTTGCAAACTCTTCCATTACTTACCGATGACTAGGAATAATAATAATTAATTGAGAACGACCTCTGTACCTGCGCACGTACGAAAGTAAATAGTATGTTATATGATATCATCGACCTGTCGGGTCACTGGTCTGCCTACTGATCGTTTAACTAACCTCGGACATACTATGTGAGCGTCTTAGTCCACCGATCTAAGGCCACATGCCCTGCCTAGCTATCACGGTTCATAAGATACAGCCTGGTGACAGACAGACAGACAGACGGACAGTGGAGTCTTAGTAATAGGGTCCCTTACTATTTGGGTGCGGAACACTAAAAAGCAATTTGTTTACAAATACATAGGTACCCAGCCCATATTATTTATCCGTTATTAATACATGAATTAAAAGAGCATCCGCTAATAATTATTTCGTTGGTATAAAATTTCTTACTAAAGGAAAACTTATACGTACACAATAATGCAGAGAATAAATGCTATTGTACATATTTAAAATCAATTATACTGAAAATATTCCCGGAAAGTGTCTTGTAAAATAGTCTTATGAAATAAAGTTGTGATTTTCCCGTGATTTCGGTTTTTTTTAAGGCATCACTGGACCCCGTGTAATCTAGCTAAACTACGTATGTATAACTCAAGTGACAGCTCGGTTCCGATCACATTATGATGCGTTTGAAATCGAAACCTACGTAAATTGTGTGGTTAGCACCGTAAAACAGGTGTTTGTTTTTTAGTCGATTTTACTGTTGATTTTATTTGTTCTCTTTTGTTTTCTCTTTTTTTTTTCAAAGAAAGAGGTTAATACACTGTACAATACACTTAATACACTCATTGCGGATAGCAAACAGAGAAAAGTGTAAAAATAACGTAGGTACTTACCCATGGGAGGTAGGTAGTTTTTCCGTAGGTATTTTTGCTCCGAGAGACCAATTGTAGCCCTTTCCCTAACCACTCGCCATAGTGCCACTTGTAACACACAACTAATTCACTTTAAAAATATGTAGTAACAGAATGCTCTTTACATAGCGAAAATAATTTTTTTTTTGTCGTGCATCATATGACCTTTTGTAACCAAGGGCTGGTGGCCACCTGGTGGCAAAACTGAGGGCAAATAAACGAAAAAGAGGAACTCTGACAAGGACAGAAGAGAAGGTACTGCTATGCTATCTATTCTATCCTCATCCTATTGACAACTGTATTGAGCTATCTCTTTCTACAGTAGTAATAATAATTACATGTCGGCCCCTTGTGAAAAACCTCTATGATGAAAACCGAATTAATCTGAGATAAACACCAAACATAATAGTTCCTTCCAACTGAGTTGACCTCTCTTCCCAAGGTGCTCTTTAATGGTATTGCACTTCCCTACTGCAGCAAGGTGAAAAATCTTGGTCTGCACATCCAGAGCGATCTTTCGTGGGATGTGCATGTGGCTGAGATAAGTAGGAAAGTATTTGCCTCAATGCACTCCCTTAAGCGTTTACAGAAGTTTCTTCCATTCTCAGCCAAGGTTACGCTTGTTAATTCATTGCTACTCCCCATTATCGATTATGCTGACGTATGCTATCCTGACCTTGGTGAGGAGCTATTAAGCAAACTCGATCGACTTCTCAACTTATGCATTCGATATATTTTCGGATTGCGTAAGTATGATCACGTCTCCCAATTTCGCTCCAAGCTCAAGTGGCTTAATATCCGTTTCCGCAGGAATGCTCATATCTTGTCCACTCTCTACAATGTGTTGAATAACACTTGCTCCCCTTCCTATCTCAGGGAACGCTTTGTTCATCTCCACAGTGACGCCCGCTCTATGCGGTCGTCCCGGATTCTTCATCTCCGCACCCCAGAGCATAATGCGGCGGGATATTCTAATTCTTTTACCGTGACTGCGATTCGCTTGTGGAACAGCCTGCCTCTGGACATTCGTCAGGCTTCAACCCCGGAGATTTTCAAAAAGAAAGTTCTTTATCACTTCCTTGATCTGCAGAATAGGCAGTAAACGATCACCAGTTATTTTATTTTATTGCTTTTTTGGTATGTAAGTAATCGTGTTTAGTAATTGTAATTATCTTCAATATGTATGTACGTATTTTTGTTGTTATTTATTTATTTATGTACTATCATTTATGTAGGTTTATAATAATTTCTATTATCCCCCTCCCCCCCCCCCACTAAAGTTATTTCCCTAGGTTTACGTAAGTTTATTATTGTATTTAATCCTCTTCGTGCACTACCCGTCGCCAGTCTCTTCAAACAAAGGTTTGCTGGAAGAGAATGCTTCTTGCATTAAGCACGCCCTTGTACACTTACAATGTAATTAGTGCAATAAAGAATTAAAATAAAATAGTTTTTATTTCGCTGTCGTTGTTTCCCCTGAACTGCCCTCGCAGAATGGAACTTAAAGGTGGCCCATACTAAGTTGGACACAGATCTGTGTTGCGGCAGACGAGTGGCTAAAGCGATAACACATCGATTCGATTCTAGTATTCATTTCATATCCGTCACACCAGCTATTTACATACCTCAGCGCTTGAAATCGCCAATCCGCGGTGGGCACGCGTGGTGTTTAAGCCCATACTCTCTCTCTAAGAGAAGGCCTGTGCCCTACAGTGGGATCTATATAGGCTGCTTATGACGGAGTTTACACGATCAGTCTGGCGTCAGTTCAGTCCGTGACCTTGATCAAGATCGGATTGACACCAGACTGATGTAGCCAGGCGAGGTATTACACGGTCAATCAAGACTAATGGACTATAGGGAAGAGCGGGCTCGTGATCTTCCACTGTAATGGAAAATTTCCCGCCAGGCAGATCGTATGCCCGGGGACGGCCGGTCCGACTAATGGTTTTTTTTTTTTTTTAGCCTTAAAAAGGGCACCCTCCGGAGGACACGGGGGAGGGAGGTGGTGAATGCTCATGCATAACAGCACGGGCCCGGCCGTGCTGCCAATGTGGGACTCACAGGAAGTGCGCCTACCCACTAAACACCACCTGGGGGCTGGTTTGGTCCTAAGGACCCCTAAACCTACATCATGAGCGACCCACCTCGAAGCCGAGGAGGGCGCGCAGCGGAGCTCCTTAAGGGAGCGTCCGCTTGGGACGGCTCGTCACATCGTGACCGCGGCTAGGAGGGAGAGGTGGGGACACCGGCGGGGACACCGGCGGGGGCGGGAGCGGGGGCTACGTCTGACTGGGACTGGGCCTCTAGTAGGCGGTCCAGATCAGATGAAAGTTTATCGGGGTTGACTAATGTTCGTCGGACGTTATATTTATGGTATGTCATGTGAAACATTTTGCTTGCGCGATGTAGGAATGTTGGAGTTTATAGTGCGCGTGCAGAGTTGACATGTGCTCGCCACATCACTCCCCTTCAAGACCGTAGCTACGCATAGCTAGGTCTGATAGGAATCGAAGTCTGTGCTCTAAAGCCTGCAAGTGCCAGGAGGCGCTAAGTCAGTGAGTCGACTAGCGGTTGAAGGTGTTCGGCGGCTAACAGTCACTTCACCGGCGACAGTACCATGGGGACCGCGCATGTGGTAGGAACCGGTGAAGGCTGCTGTACCACTGGCAACGTGCGCTGTTGCTGTGTGGCTGCCGTGCCAAGGGGTTGGGGGAGATCACCATCAGTACCAGTAGTCGGTGCGTTGACTGTAGTGGAACTGATGAGGTGAGAGGGAAGAGGATGCTGGCCTTGCTTTGAGACTGATTGTATGTGGGGCGCTGCGAGAGCGAAGGAAGGTTGACATCACGTCGGGGTCACCACTATAGGGAAGAGCGGGTGATCGTGCTCTTCCACTGTAATGGGAAATTTCCCGCCAGGCAGATCGTATGCCCGGGGACGGCCGGTCCGACTAATGTTCGTCGGACGTTATATTTATGGTATGTCATGTGAAAAATTTTGCTTGCGCGATGTAGGAATGTTGGAGTTTATAGTGCGCGCGCAGAGTTGACATGTGCTCGCCACATGGACTTTGCATCATTCCGAACGAAAACACCAAGCACAGATCTTTATCTGTGATTATAGATTAAAAATAAGCAGCCTATATACGTCCCACTGTAGGGCACAGGCCTTCTCTCAGAGAGAGTATGGGCTTAATCGCGTACCTATCCACCACGCGTGCCCACCGCGGATTGGCGATTTCAAGCGCTGAGGTATGTAAATAGCTCAGACACTCAGGTTTTCTCACGATGTTTTCCGTCACTGTTAGCGAGTGGTATTGCTACTATAACTTCACGAATGTACATAACTTAGAAAACAAAGTCATAGGTACATGCCCGCACTGGGAATCGAACCTGGGTCTCCCGCTTCTGAGTCCAATGTTCTTCCCACTAGGCTACCACCGCGTTCCGTGTGGCGCCCCATTAAGAATACCGTCACTCTATTTCCTTCCGTGGATGTCTTAGAAGGTCACTAAGGAAATAGATTACCAGGAGACGGGCAGCAGCGTCTTCCTGAGATTCCAACCGCATATTGCGATCGCCAACCCGCCTGCCGTTGCAATAATAATAGCTAAGGCGATGAAAAAACGCCAAAAGAGGAAGTGGTGTAAACATAATGGTTGTTAAAAAGAGATTCCTCCTCAATGCTGCCTCACGATTATAGTATGCTGCCTAAAGTGCCTGAGTGTTGACCTAGCGTTGACTGGCGTTGACTGATGCGAGACTGATAACACATTCAGACGATCAGTCTGGCGTCAGTCTGTGACTGACGTCGTGACTGACGAAAATTATCAAAATATTCAAATATCCGTCAATCTGATCCATCAGTCCATCAATCCATTGAATAGACAATCAGTCTGCCGTCAGTCTAACCAGACTGATGGAATTGACTGACGCCAGACTGAACGTGTAAACTCCGTCTATTATCCGTCACACCCTAAGGTCACACTACACAGGATTACCATTAAATGCTTGGTCTGTGATTACAACAATTTATTTTGCTTTAACGTAGTCGACCGTTTTCTTTTAACATAAAACAAAATAGTTCCGGGAAAGTTAGGAAATCCCCTGTCCGTCCATAGACAAATCGTACAGGTTTATTTTTCTATGGTTCATATTAAGCGTGATATACTTTATTGTAAGTGAATAAGACACAAAATCGCCAATTCCATTTAATAACGATAAAGCCTGGTAGTAATCAGCGTTGCCAGATACACTGCTTTTCCGCTTTTTACCTCGCTTTTTTGACAATGGATCCTTTGCGGTTCCGCTTTTTTCAAATCTGCTCGAACCTCAGTATGATCGACGGATAATGACGGGATCGATATAATACATTACTGCAGCGGCCAGCAAAATAGGTATTGATGGACGAACGTGTAAATGTGGGCCGAGGCAAAGCCGACTTTTTTTTTGTTGTGTTTTTTGGAAATTATATTTAGATACGATGAAAAATGGGGAACAAAAGGAAAAAAATTATCGGCCTGGATGGAGACAGGCTTGAACCGGCGTCTTCTAGCTTCGAGTCCGCCCGATTTCCCACCTGAGCTAACACCACCTTATAGATGGTCGCGAAACTTACCTTCGTATTCTAATGATATATTTTAGCAGTTTTTCATTGCCTAAAAACACGAATAAAACGACGTTTTCTAAAAATTTTACCTAGCTAGATCGATTTATCGCCCCCAAAGCCCTCTGCGTACTAAATTTCATGAAAAACGTTGGAGACGTTTCGGAGATTTATGTTTTATACACCTTACATACTTAGTTTGTTGAATTCATAAGACTATGTTAGATTCCGTCTATCTGTGGTTGCCAACCATGGAGGGGCTAGTTCTTCGAAATCAATGAATTTTGAAGAACGAAAAAAAAGCTAAGGTATTTATTTGTTTACTCTTTCCTAAAATGGATTACTAAAGTGATAATAAACGTCTTAGTTCAGGTGTAACCTTATGTGATACTAGTAGTATAGGAAATATTTAAGAAAATATAAAGTGGTAATGGCAAAATGATTGCGGATAAGGAATTGTCGCTTTGAGACAGGGCTTACGATAAAGGTTTTTTTGAAAAGAGATGAAAAGTTAAATTTATAATAATGTAACAAATAATATTAAGTCAGAAGTTAAGAGAGGAGTCTACAGTCTAACTCGTTTATTTAAAATTTCGCAAGAAAAATGATAATGAAAAAGATTTGTTTAGAATAACATTTTCTACAATTTTGTTTGTAATATTTTTTTTCCTAGGATCGATATTTTCTGATCTATACCCCAAAAGTGGGCGTGAATTTTTGTTCGATTAACAACTCGTTTAAGTATTTTTAATCTTGCATGAAAAATCGTAATAAACAAAGTTGCATTTACATTTATGAAAATATAATGTATGTTAGAAAAAACATCAGCAATTTCGAAAATGTTGGTAGCCATCACAATATTGATACAAGGAGTAAACATAAATTGTCATTTCCACGTTTTAGACTTGCAAAAGTTAATACATCCTTAATGGGGCACTGTGTACGGTTCTACAATAAGATTCCTCAAGATATATTAGAGTTACCACCGACGCGGTTTAAAAAATGTATTAAGCATACTCTGTGCAAAAAAGCCTATTATAACATTAAGGATTATTTGGAAGACAAGGATATCTGGTATTTAAATAATTTTAACAGGAACGATTGTATCTAGCGTAGTGTAACTTTAAGTTGAAAACTCTGTTAATTAAGCAAACCTGTTTTGAAAAGAATAAATGTGGAGTTTCTTTGTTAGCTTCTTCTCCGCATAATCTATTAATTGTGAAACTAACAGCTTTGACGTTCATTAAGTAAACATTTTGTTTTTATAGTGAATAAAAATTTTTGACTTTGACTTTGACTTTGAGTTGTTACAACATTCTATTTTCTACAATTTTGGTTCTTATCTTAGGACGACCAAAATTGTAGGATTTAATTTCAAACAACTTTGGTTGTAACAATTTTTCGTGTATGATTAAAAGAAACGTGAATTCAATGATAAGACTTTATCGGGTAAAAATCGAAAAACATCGATCCTACCAAAAAATTGATAAGAACCAAAATTTTAAGAAATTTGGTTTTGAGCAACTTTGTTTAAAACCATGCTTCGCGTAAAATTGACAATAAACGTAATAATGGAATGATAAGATTTTACCGACCTCTTTTTGAGTAAAAATCGAAATATATCGATCCCATATATCATCCGGCTTAAAGGCTTCTCTCATCCTCACCAAAAATAATATATTCAAATACTTCAAGTGTTACCAAATATACTCATTTATGGCTCCGTGCATATGTCAAATAAACTCTAACAAAGAAAAAATTGCTCATAAGAAAATAACCCCAAATGGCTAATCAGGACATAGAAAAACTTATTGACACAACTTTAGATATTCCATGCCTAAAAATAGAAACCGCAGATTCATGTAAAAATATTCTAACGCCTAACCTAAATTTTAAACTCATAGCATTTAATATAAGAAGCATAAATAAGAATCTTGATGCCTTCCAGGTATGTCTTCATAGGATGAGCTTATCTTTTGACGTCATAGTCCTGACAGAATGTAGGTTAAACGAGACAACGTCAATAGACGAGATCTCTGGATACATATCTCACCATACTAAGCACAACATTAACCAAAACGGCGGAGTAGTTGCTTACGTTAAAAACACCTGGAATGCCACTGTCACCGAGCAGCTCTTTGACGAAGCTAGTTGCCTCGTGATAGAAATTCCCAACCAAGCGGTAATTTTGGGAATTTACAGATCGCCCTCTTTTAGTAACTGTAGCAACATCAACCTCTTCTTACAGACTCTAGATTTGACTCTTGACTTGTTTAAGGATAGACCATGTATAGTTGTGACGGGAGATTTAAATATAGATATTACTCAATCTGACACAAGTAAAATAAATTCATCAGAATATCTTTGTCTTCTAGCAGAACATGGCATGTTACCCGCAATTACCATCCCAACACGGCTAAACGCTTGTCTCGACCATATCTTTGTTAAGTCCAAGTCTCCTGCTATAGGTGGAGTCTGTGAAAATGATATCACGGATCATAAAATGATTATTTTGGGAATGGAAACGAAAAGAGCTAAATCTGTTCTCAATAGACTAAAGGTTACTGTAAATTATGAAGGAGTGTTACATGACCTAAATGGTATTGATTGGAGTCCACTTTTTGACATAACAGACGTAGACTCCGCAGCGAAATACTTCTTAGATATCCTCACAAACTCTGTAGAGCAACACACAGAACACAAAAAGGTCAGTAGAACCAAATTTACAGTACAACCATGGATCACACCAGGCGTGACCAGATGCATCCGGCACCGCGATAAGCTCCACTCTAAGGTTCGACAGTTCCCTAACGATCAGGTTTTGAGGCTGTCGTTCATTCGCTACAGAACTTTTTGCAATGAACTTCTCAAAAAACTGAAACAGGATTACGAAAGTAGTGAGATTAGAGCTAACACGAATAACCCGAAGGGGTTATGGAAGACAATAAAAAGAATTTGTAACTTACAGAATAAAAACATACCCGCTTTCGATCTGATCTCAACCGACAAAAATCCTGTAGAGTCATTGAATGAGTGTAACTCATACTTCTCTTCAGTAGGTCAAAAACTCGCCGACCAAATTATGCATGAAACAAATAACACAGAGGAATCACTGGCGCGGAATACGAGCTTGACAAATACTGCCTCAAATTCTTTATTTTTGCAACCAACGGACATAAAAGAA
This sequence comes from Yponomeuta evonymella, assembly GCA_963969515.1. Classification (NCBI taxonomy): domain Eukaryota; kingdom Metazoa; phylum Arthropoda; class Insecta; order Lepidoptera; family Yponomeutidae; genus Yponomeuta; species Yponomeuta evonymella. The sequence goes on along the minus strand of OZ018358.1, from coordinate 15,052,757 downwards.
TTAGATAGTATAATTAAACAACTTAAATCTGATAGTGCCCCGGGACTCGATGGAATAAGCAATCAATTAATTAAATACATTAGACATCAAATAATCCATCCACTCGTTCATATTTTTAATCTAAGTTTCAGTACTGGAAAGTTTCCGGAGTGTTGGAAAGTTGCATCTGTCTTTCCTATCCATAAGGCAGGTCCCAAAAATATCCCGGGTAATTATAGGCCGATCTCACTGCTCAGTGGACTCTCAAAACTTTTAGAGAAACTCGTAAATAAACGCATGATTAACTTCCTGGAAAACCACAATCTCCTATCAAACAGACAGTTCGGTTTTAGACAGAAAAGGTCGACGGAAGATGCAGTTAAATTAATGACTAATCTTATTTCTAGTTATCTCGACAATGGACTCAGCTGTGTAGGAGTTTTCTTGGACCTGGCAAAGGCGTTTGACACCGTGTCGATCCCTATTCTGCTAAGAAAGATGGAATTATTGGGTATTAGGGGAGCACCTTTGTCATGGTTCACAAGTTATCTCTCTGAAAGGAAACAGCTAGTCAAGGTCGGCTCCTTTAAAAGTGATCCCAAGCCAGTCCGTTTCGGTGTGCCACAAGGCAGTATTTTGGGCGCATCCCTTTTCATTATATATTTGAATGACATCCACGAAGTGAAGACTAATGACGCTGAAATAATTTGTTATGCCGATGACACAGCAATTCTTTTCCATGGAAAAACCTGGGCAAGCGCTTTCACAGCAGCAAAAAAAGGCATGACAGTAGTATCACAATGGCTCCAAAGAAATTTGTTAACACTCAACAGCGGGAAAACCAAATACCTGTGCTTTCATAAAACCTCTGCATCGAAGCCTCCTTCTGAATTGAAATTGCATGTGCACACCTGCTCTAATATATATCCGAATTGTGCCTGCGACACTATAGCACGTGCAACTAAAATTAAGTACCTGGGCATTATTATAGATGAAAACGTTAACTTTAAAGACCACGTGCTTGAGCTTTCAACGAGGGTAAGAAAGATTGTTGGAGTCATGAAAAAGCTTCGTAACACTGCCAGTAGAGAAATACTTAATATAGTATACTTAGCGATTTGCCAATCTATATTGACATACTGCATCACGGTTTGGGGCGGTGCCGCTAAAACTGTACTCATGGACATTGAAATAGCCCAACGCTCAGTCTTAAAAGTAATGCTAAAAAAACCCTTTAGGTTCCCCACTAATACACTTTATGATGAGGCAAAAGTCCTATCAGTCCGCAAACTATTTATATTAAAAATCTCCCTTGCCGCTCATAAAGCCACACTAAACTCCAACGAGTACCAGCGACTGCTGAGTAGACGCGTCTTCAGGATTCCGACTCCCACCATAAAAACCACTTTTGCCCGCAGATTCAATCCCTTCTTAAGTTCCCACATTTATAATAATATTGTCGCCCTATGCGACATTAAATCAAACTCAGAAGTAGAAGCAAAAGCCACGATAACAAAATTACTTTTAAGCCTGGATTATACATGCACAGAAAATATCTTGTACCTATAAGGAAGACACGACATCGGGTTAATTTTAGTACATGTTTCATATCCCATTGGGTTTTCCATAAAGTTATGTTTAGTCTATTATTAAATATTTTATAGTTACTGTTTACCATAACAAATTTTGTTGTTAAATTTAAGTTGGTTCCTCGCGATACAGGCTAAGCCTAGTGCAAGGACCCCTGGTAATTTTGTAGTTTGAGTTTTTAATAATAAATATATTTTTCTTTCTTTCTTTCTTTCCATCCAAAAATTTATGAAAACCAAAATTGTAAGAAATTATATTTTGACAAACTTTGTTTATAACCAGGCTGCGCATAAAATTGACAATAAACATGATAACGCAATGATAAGATTTTACCCCCGCCTCTTTTCGGGTATAAATCGAAAAATATCGATCTGACGAAAAAATGTAGAAGAACCAAAATTGCAGATCATTGAATTTTAAACAACTTTGCTAGGAACAATTTGTCATGTAAAATTGTAAATAAACGAGTTAATCAAACAAAAATTGGGGGTGAATTTTTGTTTGATTAACTCGTTTATTTTTGTGGCATAGATAGGAAAATATTGATCGTAAGAAAAAATTAAAACCACTTTTGTAATTTAATTAAAACGTGAAAATTACTTTGCTAAATTACGCCAAAATCCCACAAGCACCATGCGGTTAGTTAATGCACCACCCTCCCTCCCACTTTCTCAAGCAGAAGCAAGACACAAGCACACCACCACCGACACCAATACTTGTGCATTAACTAACCGCGTGGTGCTTGTTGGATTTTTGTGGAATTTAGGAATGTAATTTTCACATCTTAATGCTATTATGAATTTCCGCAAAGTAACGCCTGATTCCATACAATACTTTTGTAACCAGTTTTCGTGTGAAATTGAAAATAAACGAGTTATTCAACAAACGAAAATTAACCCTTAAAGTCAAGGTTGCGGATGACGCAGCGGATCGAGTACCTCGCTAAATTTAGACTGCTCCCCCTCCCCTCCCCCATAACGAATTCTGAAGGAAAACTGCTAGTTAAAATCTTAAATCATGGGGTGGTAGTGACTATAACAGTAGTGACTTTAGGAACATTTTCTTAAATATTTTGCGATTCTCGGGTTGAAACCTACCAAGAGCTTCTAATAAGAAATAATAGACAAAAAAGGTTTATTTGTGTATTATAAATTATGTTAACAAACGTTAGTTACTGAGTACTAGTAGCTAATTGCGGTAATGACTGATTTGTTACCTTGCCTGAAGAATGTGTCTGACTCTCGGAACCTAAAAGACAACCCACTTTTGTGGCACTCACTGGACGAATGGCAGCTCGCCGAACCACACAGTATTGCGTTTTGTGCGAAGAATGCGTCCCATTCAGCACAATTCGTTGTTGTATGATAATTTCGGTAACAACAGATTTTTTAACGCGTACCAAGTTACATCCAAAATAAGTTGTTTAGATGTATAAACATTGTGTTCAAAGTATGGTTCGGTATTTTTAGTGTATGTTTCTTGTGCTTACATTAATATAAATTAGGTTTGCAACGTATTTTTGTGTATAGACTGCGTCAAGGATAAAAAAATGAATTTGTTTCAGTAATATTTTCCCTTTTCTTTCCACAAAATGGCATTTTTGTGTAGTGTAAATTGATACCATGAAATTGATAGTCGTATTAGTAAATTGGCTTGTCATGACATTTTAACTGCTAATTCACTAAAAATCGTCTTACACGTTTTTTTCCCCTTCGAAAAAATAGCCAGGGCCTTGTTTTTTTTTTATTCGATTTATAAATTAGTTGCCTTTGGCTTGTTTGAATAAATAACTAGTTTTTACGCCTGAGTAGCAACTGGCACGGGCTGTTAGTTGCGAGCATATGGCGAACCGTGAGAGGGGTTCGTGGAGGCTTAGGAGTGGATGCAAACTTTGGTTTCTCCCTTCGTGGACTCCGCGGGTCAATCCAGTCAGCACTTGCGCTGGACTCCTGGCCAAACACTGTCTTTTGAAGTGACAATGACAACCATAAAAAATACAACTGACATACGTAGATATGTTTTTGGGATTGAACATAGTGATTATATACAATTATATACTCTTTGGGATTGAATTGAAAAGTCGCCTTATTGTTTTGATCCGCATTTATATCGAAGAAACGTGAACTACTTTTGGAATACAAGACGCCGGGACAATCCAGCGCCCACCTAGGCTGCCGTGATCGTCCTTCGTCATCCGCGGGTGTGAAATCCAGGTACGTCCACCCCAACCCTTACCTACTTACTTCTGGTGTTGTCCATTGTCGCTAATACAGTCCACCCAGTTGCCGCTCCCGCCGCACCAACTAGTATCCCTATATCGTCTGTGAACATCAGCGTGTTACCTACATAAAATCGAAGCACTCTCGCTTTTTTACCGACTTCAAAAAGGAGGAGGTTATCAATTCGACGATTTTTTATTTTTTTTATTTGGAAATGTTCCTTCATAACTCCGTCAAATCTTAACCGATTACGACAATTCTTTTTTTGTTCGAACAGATATAACGTCCAATTAGTCCCATTTTAATTTGGTGAAGATCTGATGAAGACTTTCAGAGATGGAGAACGGAACTCTTCAATGGACAGCAGTAAATAAGCCCTAATGGGGCCCATCCCTATAACGTCCAATTAGTCCCATTTTAATTTGGTGAAGATCTGATGAAGACTTTCAGAGATGGAGAACGGAACTCTTCAATGGACAGCAGTAAATAAGCCCTAATGGGGCCCATCCCTTAGTAATATCCGTATGTTTAATAAAATAGCGTAAATCTCCGAAAGTCTTCCCAGAACATCACCAAATTAACTTGGGACTACTCCAAGTTAATTTGGTGATGTTCTGGGAAGACTTTCGGAGATTTAGAACGTCAAATTTTAAAGGTACGAATCATGTAGGTACGGTAAATTATGGTTATAAGGGACTTGTTTATTCTTCTCCCGCTCCTCCACTAAAAACTGAAAAATAAAAAAAATAAATAAAAAATAAAAACCGACTTCGAAACACTACAGCAACAAAAAGATAGAATGAAGCCCAGTTTCATGACCAGCACATATATTTGGGCACCGACTTCAAATTATACTTCTACAATACCTACATGTATAAATACTTTTAATTATTTAAATTATTTCTATCTTTTTAGTGATGTAGTGTTTCGAAGTCGGTTTTAATTTTTTATTTAAATTTTTTTTCAGTCAAAAATCCGCTTTTTTTTTTAGGTACTGCTACCGTATTTTCAATCTCCCCATCTGGCAACACTTTGGAAAAGTTTTCTTTCTGTTCACTCAGGTGTGATTATTTTCTCTGTGACTCAGGTTGAGAACGCAGTGAAGTTTGAAAGTGTTCATATTCTTTTTGTCTAGATTTGTATCATCTGAGTCGCATTATACCGTTCCAGTCCAGTGTGTAGCATACAATACAAATAGCAAGTACCAGAGCTTTGTAAAATTACAGAGGCAAGAAAACTCATATTCAGTAGGTACTTATGCAATTGTTGTAGATTCACAATGGCCGCCGCCTACTACGAAGACATTGTGCAACTTAATCAAACCACAGTAAGATGCATTCTTTGTAACGTACATGTTCAAGACAATGGAGATATTATAAACTCTCATTTAATTGGCAACAGACATAAGGATCGCTACTACAGAAGGCTGAAAATTCGTAATAATATTATTTTTAACGAGCATCATCATTATTGCTTGATTTGTAGAGTTCCTATTTATTCCTCTATACCCGACAATACATCCATAGTAAGAAGTCACATTGAACATTACCAGCATATAAGTAACATGGAGAAAATAAATGACTTGATTCACGAAGAATTCATTGATTTGCCAGTGAACATAACTCCACATGGCTCCCAAGCGCACTGCACAATTTGCAACCGCTATATTGACTTTACATATGCTGCTATAAATCAACACACTTATGAACCGACACATTTAGGTGCTCGTTCAATTGCCGTGCAGCCTCTACATGGAATATTCTCTGTGGAAGGAAATGATGATATGTTATGGTGCAAAATATGTGACGAGTACATCGATAATTACGTCGAGGATATCTTGGATCATGTTTATGATAACGATAATCATAGCATGAGATTCGCAGAGATCGAGAGAGCAATGGGTGAAGATATCACAATTGATGAATTTCTTACTAATGTAAATGAATACAAAGCTTTTTGTAATGAGTGCCACGTCTGGGTGCCTTGTAACCCTTACAACTTACAGCAACATACTGATGGTGGAAGGCACACTAGTTAAAATAAAAACCGGTACGGATGTTTATTATGTTATAATTAATTTATAAGTTGGTATAAGAAATTAATATGGAAATTATTATCTATTAACCACTTACCTGCATGGGAGGTTTAAACTAACACATCTTAAAATTAATCTGTATTTGCTTAATTGGGTCACTGATTATTGAATAAGTTAAAGGATAAGTCGCAGAATTCCATAGCAAAAAATACCTACCAACTTCGGAACAGATAACCATATTTTATGCCCTCACTTCTACACGCCCACCTTGAAATTTTACAAAACTGTTTCAGTCAGACTGAAGTTGCCACACCTAAACCCATTGGTTAAGGATTTCTATTAAAGTTAATTATTAAAGTTGATTCTATCTACACAATATAAATGTACACACTTAAATAACAAAATATAAAAACAGGTTTAGAATAATGATAACTATCTTATATTTTTTCATAAATTTTACTAGATATTCAAGATTGCCTTGATAAAAATATATGAAATAAGTAGGCTCAATATGTAATAGGTTGAAAGGTTTTTTGTGCTACGAAGGCACTGAGTAAACTTGTACAGATAGATAGCATAGTATAAAAAAAATAAAAAGCAAAAAAAATTACTTACATTATTATTTAAAGGTCTTATTTATAAAAAGTAAAATAGTTTTTATAAATAAGACCGTGATACGATAAGGTTAAGATTATTTTATTAGCTAATATATATATATATATATAATAACTGACATGACAAATTGGTAGTATAGTATTACTTAAAGTAAAAAAAAATATATAAAAGTAAAAAAACAGAAACCGTAAAAAAAACATTGTATACCTAAAGTGTAAGATTGTTTAATTATGTGTAATATTAGTTCTTAAGTGAAAACATTGAAATGAAGTCAAAAGTAAAAATCAGCTGATTATAAAACATTACGAAACAAAAACTAATAATGTACTGAGTCTTTTCATTTAATATACATTTAAATAAGGCTGGCTCGGCGGCCAGCGCAGCGAAGAGCCGCAAACGGCGGAAATATGCAACATTGTGTAACCGATACCTACATATTCTCGACGTTTGGGGTCGAGACAATAGGGCCGTGGGGCCCACAGGGAGACGATGGGAACGTGAGGCCCAAGTTTTTTTTCCTGTAAATGTGTATACTTACTTAATTATAAATTATATTTATTAGTATTAGTTTATAAAGAACTTAGTTTTATATATTGTAGTAAGGTAAAAATAAAACATGTTTTTTTTTCAATTATGCGGTAGTTGATAAACACTTATAAGTAATTTAATTCAGCAAAAAAAATATTGTGTGAAATATGTATTTTCATCAGGCTCATATAGCTAAAGGTTTTATGCTAGAAAGAACTGAGTAAACTTTTACAGATAGATAGCATAGTATAAAAAATAAAAAGCAAAAAAAAATACGTTGCATAACTAAACTCTAGGTATTATTATTTGAAGGTCTTATTTATAAAAAGTAAAATAAGTTTTTATAAATAAGACCATGATACGATAAGATTAAGATTACTTTTATTATCAGCTGATGATAACACGTTTACGTGTCTCTATACCTAGCAATTATCCATGTCCTATAGGATAACTAGCTTATGGCGGTTTTAGGGCTGTATTTTTTCTACCAAAGTGTACGCAGTTTGAAATTTGTTCAGTCCTCTGTTCCAGAATAATCGACTTTCAAACAGAACCTTCAGCCAGCGACCACCTTTTTAATTACAAAAATACAAAACTGGCATGCTAGGTTTTAGATCTGTGCTTCTACAAAATTTTATAATTTACTTTCGATAAATCTGGCTTAATTAATATACCACGAAAACGAAACCTATACTCAGCGACGACCCCATAGGTCAATTGAAAGAATGCCGATGATATCTTTCAAAAAATCTGTCTTTCAAAAACTTTAATTCACATTGTTTATCTAGGTATTTGACATTTATTCTTTTAAAAACAAAACAGTCCCAGTTTAACTTTTGCATTTAACCCAAATTATTTTTTAAATGTAGCGTGACAAAAAAAGAGATGTAAGCCAGCTCTACAGCATGGTTAATTTAAGGAAGAAAATTACTGTTAATTTTAGGATATTACTGAATAACTGTGTCTCGCTCACACAATATATACGGCTATATTATATGACCTAGAGACGAATAGTTGGCTAGTCCCTTTCTTTATTGAACAGTCTTATAAACCAACAAGATATTTTTTTCTTATAAATATTATTAATTAATGTATTTATTTTTGTTATTCTTGCATATCTTTTTCTGTGTAACAATAGTAATAAGAAATAATAACTTCCGTTTTTTTTGTAGTAACATTTATTGATTTTTATATTCGAATAATGAGATCGATGAGAATGAGGCCTCCTCTTGATGACGTTTTTAACATGTTTATTTTTTCCCACTTAAAATGTGTTGAAGTGGTTTTTTTTTTACCTAAATTGTACCTACTTACCTAACACCTATCTGTTTGAGTATGTATTTAAAATATCGACCAAATTTCCAAATTCTACAGCTTGTTTTATTTATACGTATCCTATTACTTATAAATATTCACATAGAGCCTATAGGCCTATGTCCTGCAGTGGGCGTCAAATGGCTGATGCTGATGATGATGATTCACATACTCAATCTTGGCATAGAGCTTTGATTGCGTCACAGCAGCTTAATTTTTTTCTCTGAGTTGTAGTAACTTGGTGTTGTCTTTGATCACCACCAAGATAGGTACTACAGAGGCAAGAACAAGGTGATAAGGACATCTCGATATCACTCTGGTGAATAGGCTCTTGACTTATTTATTTTATTCTTTAAATAAAATTCATGACCTCGTCATCGTAATGATGGGTACAGATAGACCAAACAAACGAAAGAAAAAGTGTCAGTGTGGACGTTCACGTTAAGACTTCTCACGTGGATAAAGCTGTCTCGCTCGCACAATTTAAAATGATTAATTATGGTAATAAAATGAATAGGTAAACTTTTGGTAAATGTGGTCTGAGGGTTTGATGCGTAACGTAGTATAATAAAGAACTTCTTTATTAATAAAGACGTTTCCAAAATTATTAATTTTGGAATCAAATTTTCTCAATTAAAAACTGGACAGGATAAGGAAAATATGTCTTGAATGTCCACAATTTTATTATCTATCAACGTAAGGATCCAAGAAGACAGTCGAAGCTCGTGGCCCGCAATGCTTTACCAACCGCGTTGGCGGAAGCGGCACTATAAAACCACACCACGACTGTAGTGTCTAGTCTAGTCTAGTGCGATTAGAACGTCGATGCTCGAGCGAGTGCCTACTTGATGGAAATTAGAAAGATACGTAAATTTATAACATTTAATACAGATAGATAACTCTTTATTGCACCCGAGTAATTTATATAGGTACCCTTATTATACACTTCTCTTCTTATGTTTTATTATTTTCGTGGCACGCGCATATTGACTAACTCAATAAATCGTTCTTAAACCGTCAACCAAACATCATTGTACAGATTGTATTAAATACCTAAGTAAAAGTGAAAGCAGCGTCTGGTGACAAATATGCGCCACGTACATACGTAGGATAAGTGTGTATACCGATCTTTCACATCACGTAACATGTGTAACGTAAGTAGGATCAGTGGGGTTCTACCTTGAATGACTTAGGTTAGATAGATTATAACACTATTGTACACACCAGAAAACAAAATACATTAATTAAATTTTTCTAAGATTAGAAAACAACTTGAAAGGCGCTATTGCTTCCCATATTTTAACGATGTCTATCAACGGTTTGTTTAAATGTGGACCAAACCTAAATGAAATATTTCATTTATATCCTATTTCGTCAGACATATTATGTGGTGCCGATCGGCAGTATATTTCCGACTGTCACTTCATAATCTGCCTTTCCTAAATCTGAGATCTTCCCACACTTGCGGTCGTTGACCAAAAACAATCAAACCACCATCCGCTCGCGTTCGTTCGGTTGGTCTGTATGCGCAGCATTGTCCTTGCTTTGCATTCAATGGCATTGCACGACGCTATAATACCTACCTATTGTTTAAATGTATGTAGCTGTTGTAGCTGTGTCACGTGCACATGCACAATCAAATGCACGTGTAGCCTACTCACAGAACACATATTTAACTTTTGAAGCGACCGAGTCCTTTCATGAATCGATTTTTTCCACAGATTAATAGCCGCTTGGCATTGCAAAAAGAAATGAGATTTGACACTGACAGAACTTTGACAGAAGGTAGGAAAACAAGAAAAAAATATTCTGGGACAGTTTTGTTTGCACAAAAGTACGAAATTCCAAGTACTACCCTATTTAATTTAGAAATCACATTCTCATTTCAATCAAAAGGCCACCGGTTGTGTGGTTTGAAGAACGAGCCCCAGTATGAAAACTGGTCTACTTTACGGTATAGTCGCGAGCTCCAAGACGCGGGTGCGTTGCGTATTCTGCGGCGTCCACATTCCGAAGGCCAACAAATGCATCGAACAGCACACTAACGGCATTAAGCATAAGGAGAACATTGCGCTCATGGTCGGCACCGGGATCAGCTTCAGGGACGGCATTCTCTACTGCAAGCCCTGCAAGTGCGTCCTTGCTGAAGATGAGTCTGTCCTGAAACATATGGAGGGTGACGACCATGCCAACTGGATGGCGGCCGTCGAAGACCTCATAGAGGGTGAGTTCTTAAACCTAGATGCTTACCTAACATCAGATAAAAATAAGGAGGACATCCAATGCGAGGTTTGTAACTGCACAATCACCTGCACATTGTTAGGGTTGGAAGAGCATGTTAACAGCTTCAATCATAGAGCTAACCTGTCGGAAAAGCTCAAACCACTCAACGGCATATTCCCCATAGAGAATGACGATGAGGTCTGGTGCAAAGTGTGCGATGCTTATGTTGAAAATACCGTCGGGAACATATTGGATCATATTGATGACGACGAGAAACATATAGACTGGTTGTCTGAAATGGAGGACCTGATAGAAGACCAAGATGTTACTATAGCGGCCTATCTGTCTAATGAGCACCAAGAAAAAGCCTTCTGCAACAAATGCAATGTTGAAATAGTCTGCAACTTTCAGAGCATTGAAGACCATGTAAACAGTGAGACTCACCTCAGCCAATTCAGTTAGAATAGTCATTATATCAGTTTATAATTTTTCTATCGCTGTGATTACTTTTTAATGATTATTTTTGTGAGGGCCCTAATTTTGTCTGACTTTGGTATCTTTTGGTCCTAAACACTGTCTAGAAATAAGAATGTAAGCATTATGTAAGACAGGGTTTCTCAAACTTTTATACCCCTATTTAATTTGCCATATGATTGCAAACCCCTTGCAACTAGAATCAAATCAATGTGTTATCGCTTTAGCCACACGTCTGCCGCGACACAGATCTGTGTCCAACTTAGTATGGGCAACCTATATGTTCCATTCCGCGAGGGCAGTTCAGGAGTTAAAAGCCAAAAAACTGTGTATAATAACAATATGCATGATAATGTTATGCATTTACCCCAATCTGGCTTAAATCTTATCTCAATCCCCCTAGGATCAACTGATGAACCCCTAAGAGTTTGCATACCTCACTTTGAGAATCCCTGATGTTAGACATGCTTGCAAACCTTTAGTCCAACTGTCCAAAACGCAGTGTCTGACGCAAAAAAATGCATTCTGTCCAAAACTTCGTCCAAGAAATCCATCCAAAATGCAAACCATCCAACACTCTAACTTCTTTCTTAGGCCATCATTCTTCAATTCAATTCTTACAATTCATACAATTCTTGCCCAGCAACACATATGACGCTAAACATTTTTTATTTATACTTGAAAGAAACCTCTTTTATTTTTTCTTGATTAGTCAATGGCCACTTGAGTCAAATGTCAATGTATTGTAACATCATAATAAATTATCTATCTCACTGTCAGTTTGTTGTTGATGAAAATGATTTTGTCTTATGGGGCACAATATTTTGTTTCGCCGAAGATTCTGTTCCTTCCTCGTGGTCAAACTTAGTAGTCAAACTGATTTGACCACGAGGAATTTTTACATTCTTCGCGGTCATATTCAGATATAATCGCAATGGCAAAGAAAACAAACATGGCAGCTCTTTATGGCCAATCTATTAACCATCAATAGATCCGTTTGTTCAGCTTCCGTTGCTCCCGTTACAGTGTGGTAAATAAAAAAGTAGAACATTAAGGTCCTATTGTTAACTTATTGGCCCTTCTCCCTCGTGGTCAAACTATTTTGTCAAACTGGGTTGTCGTTTGCGGGTTTGCATGTTGGATGGTTTGTGTTTTGGACGGTTTGTGTGTAAACGGTTTGCGTTTTGGACCGTTTGCGTCATGTAGACGGTTTGCGTTTTGGACGGTCTGTGACTAAAGGATTGCAACTGGCCATTTTCTGCAAAACAAAAAATCTACTAATGTTGCCCTTGAAAAAAGTGCTATCTGTACAGAAGAAATAAATGCCGAGGTACTCAGATAGTTTAATCTTTAATTTAGTTAGCTTATTATAAAGTTTTCCTTTGATATTGTTCAGTGTAATATTTTATGCAAGTCCTATGTACCTCTTATGTTACACAGTCGTTAGAGCGACATTGAGCGCTTCATTATCTCCAGAGTTCATTTACACAAAATATTATACTATGAGAATCTTCATATCTACTCGTATTCACAGAATCGCTACATAATTATTTTTATTTTTAGAAGAGTTCAAGTGTTTGAAATTGTATTAAGCAAGTAATAATGTTATTAAGTTTTAAGTCATGTCACTTCAAAACGTGCTGGAAATTCACTGAGAAAAAAAATGTAACATTGCAAAAACGGGGTTCTCCTCGACACAATAAGAACATTTTTTACATAGCAGGAACGTCGAAATCCCGGAAAAGGGGTGTTCCATACTAATCTTACCACTTGTGGCCTTATTTCCGGAATAAATAATAAATAAAATAAATAATTTTCAAACAACACAATCACTTGACCTGGTCCCAAACTAGGATACCCTGTGCTATGGTACCTAACCAGGCAAGGACATCACAAACATGGAAATACACCCATTTTTTCGAGGGTTTCCCCATAGCAAAAGTTGTTTGTATTGACGATTAGAACCCCACCCATTTTCGGATGTACATTATGGGGATTTTAACATGTACATCCTGTAATAGTTTTTCCGACATATAATTGTGACTAGCATCGACATCTTATTGGGACGCTGGATGTGACTTAAAATTCTTCAGACTTTAGTTTAAAGCCAAATTACAAAATTAATATACACACAATGTTGCATAAACATTAATTATGTATTGTTACAAAAAATTTTGCTCCTAAGTGTTAGTCGCAAACACATCCTGATTGCGCGGATTTTGCTCAAGTTATCTGCCGGGCATTAAACTTGCTTTAATAATCCCAAAAATGTTGTTATTAATTTGTACGAATCCTTATGCTATAAATTGATATGATGTATTCTAGTTACTGATTTAATTTATTTATTATATAGTTCATATCCGAAAATTATAATGTACTTTCAATTTCAAAATCTGTTTTGGTTTCATTAAAAGAATAAACTAAACAATCTGTCGTATTTGGGTGCTTTATCTCCACAAATTATGGTTAACCTAAATACCAAGTTACATAATATAATCCGAAAAAAAATTAACTATAAACGTAGAAAAGGCCACTAAAAATGTTTTAACAGTTATAAGGCAATTACATTAAAAGCGAAATAGCGAAAGAGATCAGGATCGTGGCAAGTGGCAGACCCTGGTTTCTGCTTACCCCTCCAGGATACAGGCGTGAGTTTATGTTATGTATTACACTACTGGGTTTATAAAAATAATCTAAAACGTAAGTAAACAATGAAATAAATAAGTAGGCAACTAAGCAACAAGGTGTCATTATAAAATTAAATATGCATAGTGTGGAAAACAAAAAAATTGTTCTTTCAATAGTCCAACGGGTAATCAGCAATACTGTCATAGTCTTCATCCTCATTCTCCTCCATTATGGTTTGTAAGGAGGAGGAGACCGATCTCAAGAGTCCAGCGGTTTGTGAGGCTTCAGGGTTTGGAGACAACATCGGTTCTGGCGAGGGGGTGTACAAATGGTCACCATTCGCAGCGCCGGTCTCTGCACCACATTCGCCGCCTTTCCGCGCGCATATGCGCTCAGAGTCCAGGGTTATGATCTCTGCCAAGTCCGTAGCCGAGCAGTCGAACCGCGTTATCGTGGCCGATAGGGTTTTCTGCAGGTCTCTGTGACGAAAAAGTTACTTAGTCAATCAGACGCAAAAATAAACTTGTTTTGCCCGTGATTGCATTCGCAAGGGAATCCGATAAAGAATAGGGAGCTATCACTTTTAAGCGGTGTTAGCCTAGTGGGTAGAACATTGGACTCGGAAGTGGGAGACCCAGGTTCGATTCCCAGTGCGGGCATGTACCTATGACTTTGTTTTCTAAGTTATGTACATTTGTGAAGTTATAGTAGCAATACCACTCGCTAACTGTGAAGGAAAAAATCGTGAGGAAACCTGAGTGTCTGAGCTATTTACATACCTCAGCGCTTGAAATCGTCAATCCGCGGTGGGCACGCGTGGTGATTAAGCCCATACTCTCTCTCTCTCTCTGAGAGAAGGCCTGTGCCCTACAGTGGGACGTATGTAGGCTGCTTATGATGACTCTTCGGTCGGCCCATAAATTACCTTCACAAAAAAAACACATTTCCTTTGTACTTTTTAGGGTTCCGTAGTTGACAAGGAACCCTTATAGTTTCGCCATGTCTGTCTGTCTGTCTGTCCGTTCGTCCGCGGCCTAGCTCAGAAACGATTAGAGAGCTGAAATTTGGCGTAGACATACATAGTTTTCACGCCGACAATAATAAAATTTTTTAGGGTACCTCCTGGGCACCTAAATTAGGGATGAATTTTTTTTCGCCTGCACCATAGTGTAGGTTATCGTTGGATTGGTCGTATATTAATAATATTTAGTACTACTTTCGCTCAGCGAGCTATGGAGAGAGCTACGCTCGGTGTTTCTCTGCGGGATCGAATCCGAAACGAAGTAATTCGCCAGAGAACTAAAGTAATCGACATAGCTGAACGCATTAGCAAACTGAAGTGTCAGTGGGCTGGTCATATCTGCCGCAGGACCGATAACCGTTAGGGTAGACTGGTTCTAGAGTGGAGACCGCGAATCGGCAAACGTAGCGTAGGACGCCCTGTGATCAGGTGGAGCGACGACATTCGCAAAGCGGTGGGCAGTGTCTGGAAAAGAAGAGCCGAAGATCGGGCTCAGTGGCGTGTCACGGGAGAGGCCTGTGTCCAGTAGTGGACTGACACCGGCTGATTATGATGATGAGTACTACTTTATACTATTTAGTATTAAGCCCGCCAATTGTAAATTTTTTTCCGGTACAATTTTTTTTTAAATAATATTAGTAAACCCCTCGTAGGCTCTTTTGCAGCAAAGGAGTCACAATAATTAAGCGATTTAATGACAAATGTGATTAGCGGAATCCTAGTGACATTTCCACGGAACTCTTGGGTTCCACGAAACCCACATTAGGAATTGCTGGATCAGATTCAAACTGGACAAGCAAACGCATAATCTTGAACCAACTCACGAGATCTTATCCAGATTCTCGGTCAGAACCTTCGAGAACTGCCACAGCCTGCGCAGTTCGGTATCCAGGTTCAAGTCTAATTTTGTAGCCGAAGAATGATTTAACAGTCAAAACAATCCAACGATTTAGTGACAAATGTGAACCCCAGCGACTTTTCCACGGAACTCTTGGGTTCCACGAAACCCACTTTAGGCACCGCTGGACCAAATGAAGACTGGACAAGCAAAAGCATAATCTTGAACCAACTCACGAGATCTTATCCAGATTCTCGGTCAGAACCTTCGAGAACTGCCGCAGCCTTCCCAGTTCGGTCTTCAGGCTAATGTCTATGTTGTCCTTGATCACTTCCTTCAGCGGTTTCCGGCTCCGCTCCTCTATCCTCGCCTCCACCAGGCGTATCTGGTCCATGTTCACCATGAAACATTCCTCGGTCGAGCGCTGCTCCTCTTCTAGGCTCTGAAGGTCTCTTACTGCCTGTTTTGATTGAGTAGGTACGGTATTAAAAGGTGTTATCCACCTTTAATAAAGCTATTCCAGAAAGAAACGTGTAGATATTAGATGCTATTAGTAACTATTGTAAAACACATATTATTATGTATTTTGGAAGAAGCCTGGCTACCCATAGCACAGGGAATCCTAGTTTGGGAGCCAGTAACCACTTTTTTAACCTTTTTCTAAATAAAGTTTTTTTCATTTTTTTAAAGTCTGACATTAGTGGTGATCTACTTACTGGGCCGCGTTTCACAAAACTCTAATTCACAGTTCTATTCATTCAGTTTATTTTGACAAATCGATGTACATTGCGTAGCCGATTCCTATTGGTTAATCAGTGGGTGAATCGGCTGCAATGGACATCGATATGTCATAGTAGGTATACCATGATTGCAGTACAATATACTTTCACTGGTTTCCGGCTCGGGATTGGCACTGGATTCATGTACACGTTTCAATCCAGTACAGCGTCCAGCATGCAGCGCTAGATCGGAATAGAGCATGTTCCTATTTTTCAATCCGGGGTCCTCCCCCCACACGCCGACCACCCTGTGCCAGCGGCACTGGATCTGTATAAACACTCAGGCCGTTTACATAGGTCCAGTAGATATTCTTCTTACTGCGTTGAGGTGACACGTTCGTAGCAAAACATAGTGTTATGTAAAAATGTTGTACGCTACAGCGACTGGACTGACGCGGCCTAAACCGTTTCTACGGATCTAGTGCCACTGGCGCGGCGTGCGGGCGATGGACCCTGGACTGAAAAAAAAGTATTATACCGGGTGGCATTTTAGTCAACTGCCAAACTTTAACGGGGCTTTTTACTCATAAATATAAACAACTTTTACTATGGGGCCAAACGAATCAGAGCAAAAAATAAATGAGCTGTTTCATACATAAGATAGAAGCAGTGCTGCACCAAATGTATGAAACCGCTGATTTATTTTTTGCTCTGATATGCTTGTCAAAGTTTGGCAGGTGACTAAAATGCCACCCGGTATTCCGATCCAGCGCTGGATGCTGGACGCTGTTCCGGCTTGAATCATGAATCCAGTGCCGATCCAGAGCTGGAATCCTGTGACACTGGATGCAGCTACTGGATCAATGTATAACGGCCTTAAGTTGCCTACCTCCTCCCGCTGCCATCTCATTTCCTCGAGCTGCGCCTGGTTGGCGTGAAGACGTTTGCGCAGCACGCCGTCGACGCGCGCCGCGTACGACTGGGCTGCTATCGAGAGCTGCACGCGCTCCCCTCGGATCTGTCAACGTTTTAACTGAAGCCTGATTATGCGCACCAAATCCTGTTGGAAGCCTGACGACTGCGATAGCAATCAGTATGGAATTTGATAGTTAGACGATTGGAATCGTTCATGATTTGATGGGCGTAATATAGGAGGTGCACCTATGCGCGTAATCGGGACCAGATTATGCGCACTAAATCCTGTCGGAATCCTGACGTTTGCGATAGGAATAAGTAGGGAATATGACAGTTTAACTGGCGCATTTATAATCTGGCCCCCGATTACGCGCATAGGAAAAGCTTCTACATTACGAGCACCAAATCCTGAAAGATTATAATACAACAATCTTTGCGGAACGCACTAGCGCAGTGTTCCGCAAAGAAGCGAGCGAGCACGTACAAGCTGAGATCCAACCTATTTGTTTCCCTTTGCCCGGCGTTAAATTAAGTATGTATTGAAAATTCCATGTTATGTTAAGGAAACAAATAAATATCATCTATTTAGAGGCTAAAAATTCCACCCATGCCGGGACTTGAACCCGCGACCTCTGGCTTACCGTTTAAATAGGCTTTGAAAATTGTCTTCAGCACGGATTAGTTTCAAAGTGTGACCCGGCACCAAGCGACACGTTGGTGTACCGTGGTAATTTGTTAATGTGCCTCAGAAAAATAACATGTTATTGTCAAAAAAATTAAGTTTAGTAGCGGAAGGGTCTAGGACCAATAAACGAACCTACAGCGTAGAAACTAGTTTAGCCTAGATTCTAGAATGTGAGCTGTAGGTTCCTTAAAAAGTAGCTAATCATCATCATCATCACGCACACCGGTTTCGAGTACTTTTTATCTTGCTCTTTATACATCCTCTATTTGATAAGATAAGATAATGTTTTATTTACACACCAAAATACACATTCACACTTGGGCGAAATTAACACATCTCAACTCATCATCAACCCATTATGTCCCCACCGAGGGGCACGGGTCTCTTCCCTGAGGAAGGTATAGGCCATACTCCACCACGGGGGCCAAGTCCGGATT
This sequence comes from Yponomeuta evonymella, assembly GCA_963969515.1. Taxonomy (NCBI): domain Eukaryota; kingdom Metazoa; phylum Arthropoda; class Insecta; order Lepidoptera; family Yponomeutidae; genus Yponomeuta; species Yponomeuta evonymella. The sequence continues at coordinate 15,034,537 of OZ018358.1, read as the reverse complement.
GGTGGAGGCTTGTAGACTAGTGGCTCGTCTACTGTCAGAAGTTGTCAAGCCGCCCTAAGGCCTCTGACTTGGCTTAACGACTGCCATCTATCGACGGCAGCCGGCACCAATAGCTTAACGTGCATTGCAAAGCACGGAACCGCTCGGAAAAATGCCACTAGCGTTAGGCATAGACGGCGACCCATCCATGCACTGAACGCGCCCTGTGTTGCTTAACCTTCGTGATCGTTTAAGATCATTCAGGCAGCCAGGGCTACGAGCGATTTTACCATTAATACCTAATATTAGAGAAAAGTAGCTAATATTAGGTATTAATGAGATTTATTTAGAAGATACGACGCTTTACCCCTGAAAGCCAATTTTGATCTATATGCTAAATAGAATAATTTGAAAATTGATTGTTAACTTACCTTAACCTCAAAGGGAAAAAAAAACGGAACCCTTATAGGATCACCAGACAGACCCGTCTGTCTGTCTGTCAAGACTTTTATTTCGGGAACGCGTGGAGGTGTCGAGTTGAAATAAAACCATATTAGGTACTCAGTTCGTATTCCGTGTGGCGCCGGATTAAGAATAGCGTCAGTCCATTTCCTTCCGTGGATGTCGTAGAAGGCGACTAAGGAAATCAATTACCAGGAGACGGGCAGCAGTGTCTTCCTGAGATTCCAACCGCATACTGCGATCGCCAACCCGCCTGCCAAGCGTGGCGATTATGGCAAAACCCCTCATGGTTATGAAAACCACGAAGGAGGCCTATGTCCTGCAGTGGGCGTCAAATGGCTGATATGATGATGACTCAGTTCTACAGTTCCTTGAAGTTAGATTTTATCACAGCTTCAAAGGGCTGTAGACCTGAGTATACGGTTTTAATTGTAACTCAATACCTCCACGCGTTCACGAAATAAAAGGTCTTGACAGACAGACAGACGGACGGACGGATAGAGTCACAGACCTCAGTCCTTGCTCTGCGGTCGCTCTTGGTCTGTGACTCTATACATATTGCCACGCCCTCGCCCCACGTCCCATCTGTGTGTCTCCCGCCTAAGGGTTCCGTTTTTTTCATTTTGAGGTACGGAACCCTAAATACATTTTTACAAATTATTTTTGTAATAGATGGCTTACAAAACTCCCAATCATGCAAATTGTGAGTTTTAGGACCTGCGACCAAGAACTTAGGCCCAAAAAAGGGTAGTAAACTTTAAAGTTTGGGTTATTTGGCTTAAGGCTGTCGCTCAGTAGTGTGGTGGGAAAGTGAGGGAATAGCTTAATGGCGCCGTTTTTGTCGTCTGCCGCACGCGTCCGTCGCAGACTTTGGAAACAGCGCCATACATTTTCATACAATGACTATTGCCGCATCAGCCGCACATGCGATCAGTCGCGCGCGGCTGCCATCGGCCGCGATGCACGGAAGTCTACCTTTAAGCTACAATGATGAGTTTAATTTAGTTACAGAATTGGAAAAATATGGTGAAAATTTTAAACCCACCGCATTCGTTTCTCTTTAAGGCTGGGTTTTCCGACATTAACCCTAAATCAGGTGTTTTAAAATATATTTTATTCTCTAATGATTAGTGATTAAAATCTGAAAAAAAAATATGTTTCAATGTCCTATCTAGGGCCGTCGGTCATTATTTTTATGATTTTTTAACTTTATAGCATAAAAAAAATCGCAAACATGAGTCTAAATTATCACTAGATATGGGTTTCTACCGGTTATTTGAGCTGTACTGAGTTTTGGATTATAAAAATTATACCAAAATCACTATCATTGAAATTCTATTAATTGGATTTGTATTTCTGTAATTTCAAAAATTCCTACTATTTCCCCAACTTTTCGCTCGCGCGGCGCAATATGTCCCATAAAAATCCGTGCGCTCGGAGAACCCACCCTTAAGGAGCTCCGTGAGGTTCATTAGCGCCACTATTGGATGAGATAAAAAATAGTACATTATGATACAAGTGTGGTATGTTGGTCATTACACTCGAGTCGGTTTTTAAGCCTGAGCCGAAGGCGAAGGCTTAATGGAGACGAGAAGTGTAATGACCAATGCTCACGTGTTTCATACGACGTTTTTCAACACACTTGCGAGGAAAAGTAAATAAAAAAACAACACTAACGAAATGCAATACTGTGAATAAACTTAACAAACAGAAACCCATTTAAAAGATGGCGTATTTTTCGTGCGTGATTCGTGTTATGTATGGCGGTAAAATTCAAACAGTATTCTTGTGCGCGCGCATCCATCAAAGATGGCTGCAATGCATGGCCATCTAGATATAATGAGGTTGCTAACCTATTCATAAATTTTATGTTAATTATTAGGTTTACATTAATTATTGTAGTGTTTGCTTAAAAATGCTAAAACAAGCAGTTTCATGAAATTCTTTAATTATTTGTCACATTTTGAATTTAATTTTATATTTCCGCAAATAACTACTTAGCTGTTTTCGAAACATTAATACTTCTTGCTAATATTTAAAAAGATATGTAATGAAAAGGCACTAGTGCGATAATGTAATGTAAAAGGCACGGCATGGGTAATATTCTGCATTATCAGTCTAAATACGCTGTAATAAGACCTACTTTACGAGCAGGTGTGTTGAAAATTAATATTTTTGCAAGATCTCTCTGAATACCTACCCGTTGACGTATTATAACAGCATTCGCGAGTGCTCGAAGACCAGCTGTCTTTAGCGAAGTGCAGTGCCTCTCCCATTCTTGAGGTGGCGAGGGCCTGTGCAAAAAAGATACTTGAACACTGAATGCTACGAAGCGCAAGAGAAATTAGGTAACACTTTGTTCACTTAGGGGCAATCCGGGGCTAATGGCTGCACAACCAGAAAAAAAACTAAAATTGTTCATTGTTGTAAAATAATGAGTATACCTACTGTAGCAGACAGACCTTTCGTGTTACTGCCTACCACACCGCGCGAGCAGTTGTGTCATCGATACCGTGTGTGAGCGAGACAGCGCTATATCAAACGTGTGCAACACAGCACTAAGTGCGATGTTAACTTCTTGTATAATACCTAGTATGGATTTTGCAAATAAATGTATTCATTATTTTTCGGTTTATCTGAGCTAATTTCTACACTAAGCTATAGTCTCTGTTTTGCACATGTTTGATATAGCGCTGTCTCGCTCGCACACTATCGACGACACAACGGCTTGCGCGGTGAGGTAGACAGTAACGCAAAAGGTCTGTCTGCTACAATACTTTTGAAAAATGTAGTCTGAGGTGTTAAGAGTGTCGTGTTAGAAAGTAAGATCAGGTTAGATAAATTTCAGATATATTCATATATTATTGTTATTAGGCATGGGATATGTACTGCGTACATCTCGAAATAAAAAAATCGGGTTTTCCACTGCAATCAACTGAACGAATCAACCAGTTGATCACAGTGGAAGTCGATTCAGGCATATGATCCTATCGAATCAGCTCGTTGATTCGATAGGGACATATGCCTGAATCAAGGCCTGAATCGATTCAACTAGTTGATTCGATACATTTGTTCTCTTTCCTTTTTCTTGCTATCTAATCAATTTTTATTTTAAAATAATAAAACCAAGATTAACGTTTTAGGTGATTTTTTTAAATAAAAATTTTCGTACAGAAAGACTGCCACCATTTGTTCCAATGACCTCCATAAACTCAGCCGAGAATATCTTCGTTCGGGTGATCAGAATAGAAAATTTTATCTTATTATTTATAATATTTTCTATGACAATGTCAATGCTTACATCAAAATAACATTTTATCTGTAATTCACAAGTGAACAGTTCTTAAAAATAATACTCATAGAAAAGGTTTTTTGTCACTCGATTAAGTTGTGTATAGATAGGAAAGGAGAATAATAAATGTTTCTATCGGATCAACTAAACAAGAGCATAATAATAAAGAGTAATAATAATAATAAATTCCACACAACACAATCACTTGCCCTGCACTTCTATCACGTAACTGTCCACTCTATCGGGTTAGCCATTTTGACGAATCCAAAGTGTATGTATTTGACTGGATGGAGTAGGCTAAATCAGAGAACTCCATACAGTGGAGGACTTACGTAGTAGCGCCCTTGGTCCCAAACTAGGATACCCTGTGAGTTCTAATCTAATTTAAAGCTAGTATCTTAAAACATGTCACCACACCTCGGTCATTCTCACGGCAAGGTGTTCTTCGTATAATTTTCGTCACGCTTTTAATTTTTCAAGTTTTTTTCCATATGAGCAACAAAACATGAAAAACATGTTAAAATATTCACATTTATATATTAGGCACTGAAATCACATTTTTACTTTTGAATTAATGCAGTGATAAATTTTTGAGCGTGACAAAAATTAGATTCGCGGTGACGAAAATTAGAAAATTGGTCATAATTAAATTTTTGTTTATTATTTTACAAAAAAAATTACAGTAAAAAGTTACAAATCAACTAAAAATACTGACTGTGTGGAACAACAAAAAAAAAACTTTTGGTACCAATACAAACAATATTTTTTTTGTCATTGATAATCATTATATAGTTATTTAGGAAAGGAAAAACAAAATGTCTAACAACAATGAACAGCTTTGTGATTTTAACAACTAGAAAAAGAAATAGTTACTATTGACAAAAAAAGAAATAGTTACAACGTAAACCCTTTAAAAAATATACTTCTATCAAACATTATATAAAGACCTCAGTCTTCTTTGACATAGTACAGTGGCTTCTAAAGATAATGATGACTTTCACTTCTATATACCTATTTTCTTTGTACAAATACACCAGTATTGGTGTTCTCTAAACAACAACTATTAACTAACAACAACTACAAACTGACAGACTGACCACATCTCACATAATATGACATGAATAGCAAGTTTTTAGCTGTCAATTTGAACTTTAAAGTATATTTCTACAGGATCCTTATAACTAATAGGTAGCTGTATACATTTATAAACTAATCCGAGATCTTTTATCACAATTTATGATGTAAAAATACAAAACAGCAATACTCGACACAAAAAAAAAGAAAAAAACAAAAAAAAATAAACGAAAAATACTTCTACCATATTCAAGGAACACAAATGGGTAGACCCATATCTAAAAACGTAATCTCAGCCTTTATCCTTAACATTTATCTCTTCTTTGCATAAATCAAAATTTACTTAACGTTTAATAGGAACATTGTTACAGATCAAAAATGTTTTCATCAGATTCATAATTCAAAGAAGGTTCGTCAATACTGAAATTAACGGGTGAAACTGGTGCCCAAAAGCTCTTCATTAATTGGCAATATTTTACCCTCTTTTTTTCTCTTGTAATATCGTTGGCGAGCTTTTTCTTTATATACTGTGTATATGCTAGAATTATTCTTGATTTTATCTCTTCTTCTTTGCTGTCTAAGCTTTTGTTGCTCCAAAATCTCCTCTCGGCTTCGTTTTTGCTTACCCATGCTGTTGATAAAAATAAGAATGATGAAATAGGTATTTATTCTGTAAAAATGCTTTTATTTAATAATTAAATGGCAAGGTACACTTAAATCGAAACAAACAATAGTTATTTCGTTTTATCTAATTTTCGTCACGTTCAGCGTGACGAAACTGCGTGATGAAAATGAGGAACAAATGCTTTGTTTAATTTTTTTTAAGAATAGGTAATTTAATACTGAATAAGGCTTTAAGCATGAGTTCAATGACACACTTCTACGTTATTATAATTAAACTGAAGAGTAAATTACTGTAAACATACGTATTAAATGTGCGAACGAAAATGAGAGGAATATTAAACCATGCAAACGAAAATTAGGTACTTACGTTCGTAGAGCGACAACAGATCGAGTGACACAGGACCGCTTCGGTTGTCTGTCGCGGCGCTACTGACGTATGCCGAGGACGCGATAGGGATGGGTAAAATTTACTCGGCTAGTGACGTATACACTGGTTTCTAACCCGTGACGAAAATTATTTATAATGAAAGGACAATCACATTTTACGCTATATCTAAATAAATGCACTTGATAAAATTACGATATTTTCTAAATTGTAACATTTATTGAATAACTCTCCAAATGTACAAACTGAAATGAATAAAATCATAGCTTATTTTAGAAATAATGAAGGTAGAAAGTTTGATTCTGGGTTGTGGACAGCGAACGTAAATTAGGAGAACAATTTAGAAAAAATAATTTAGAATGTATTTTTAACAAATTAATTAAATATACTCTATTACTTAGTAAAAAAATTATGAGAAATACACGAAAAAAAAAAACAACCCCGAAATATTACAATCTAAGAAGATATTTGCGTGGACGCTAGAAAATGAAGTCAGCTGAGAATGACCGACCTGGTTTTTCGACTGCGCCGCTCGGTGTTACTGACCGAGTTCAGGTCAATGTTGGAGCACCGCTCCTCCGTTTCGAGCGCCTCGGCCTTGCTCACGATATCGCTGTCAATCCTGCCCCTGGTCTTCTCCAGTGACGTCGTGTTATTGCCCAGGTCCTCGATCATGCGCTCGAACTTCTTCTTTTGCTCGCAGAGGAACTTGTATTCCTGGAGATGCTTATTATATTAGTCAACCCTAAAATTGACAATGGCACATGGAAACCAGTCGATAAAGACAAAAAACCGTATACGCACTATATCGAATCTATAGGTCGCTAATTTTGATACTAGGTGGTGTTGCCTGTATTCTTCCGTATGGTTGTGTTCAAAATGCCGTGAAGATGCCTTTGCAAATTGAAGAAATTGATGATGTTCTCCTGAACCCAGTCATCCGGTCTTGACCTTCGAACTTCGATTTCACATAGCTAACCACGAACATGGCTATACGCGGAGATACCCTTCTTTGCATTTTATGGCACTTGTAAAAACAGCAGCTACCGAAAGAAGTAACTGGATGGTATTATTTGGCGAAACGCAAAAGTTTCGTGGAAAAGTCACTGGTTTCCGCAAATCACATAAATGTCATTGAATTGGATTATTTTTACACAATGGAACAGTGGCGGTACCTTCAGAAGCTTGAAGTGAAGTCAAATCTTGAATCTAATATTGTGATATGGTGTTCCGCAAAATAAAAGAGGTTTGTTAGTTATTCTATACAGACTTCTATAGAAAGTTTAGAAGCCGCTGACCTAGATGTTAGATTGCTTTGCTTATCCTCTTCAGTACTGACCTTGAAAATAACAATACAAATACAAATAGATTTATTTTACCAAAAAACAATTTTACATCCTTATTATCTACAGATAGTATGGATAGTATTACAATTTTAATTGTGGCAATAGAATCTACTGTTATTTTCAAGGTCAGGACTGAAGAGGTTTAAATCACGTAACCTGCATAACCGCATACTCCACAGCATCTGTCAAAGGACTCAGCGCTCCAGGTCTACTGCCCTCTCGGCAGTGCTCATCAATTTCCTTCTTAACCCTCTCTACAATAACTCTCAGAGCGTTATGCTCATACTTGAGAGCCTTGATGGCCTCGCCCAGACGCCCTGACAGGTCTTCAAGGACCCACTTCCACGATGCTATGGCGGACATCCTGGAAAGTGTAAAATTGTGGATACATAATGGATTAGACCAGTCGGTTGTGGATATAATGAATTGTACCACTTGGTTATGAAATCAGAATGAATTGGACTAGTTGGTTGTGGACACATAATGAATTAGACCAGTTGATTGTGAAAACATAATGAATTGGATAATTATTATCGTGTTGGCACCAGAAAGAGTCTGTTCACTCCCGTCGCAAAACATTTGTCCCAGATACCTACTATATTTAGTATACTGTACTATACCATTTCATTCCGTGGATGTCATAAAAGGCGTATAAATTACCAGGAGACGGGCAGCAACGTCTTCCTGAGATTCCAACGATCCTGCGATCGCCAACCCGCTTGCCAAGCGTGGCGATTATGGAAAAACCCCTCATGGTTAGGGAAAACCATGAGGGAGGCCTATGTACTGCAGTGGGCGTAAAATGGCTGATGATGACTATATTTAGAGCTGGACACATGGTTATCATAAAACTCCTCGTAGTCTGAACCGTTCTGGTATCTGCTTGGATTTGACTTTGATGTATACTTACATTTCAGCTAACACGCTTATTCGGCAAAAGGAGTTAGGTATATATCAAGGGTCAACAAAACTGATTAGAGAGTAAGCAGCTAAACTACAGATAACCAGTAAGCAAATACTGGTTATCTGTGAGAATGGTGGTATCACTATGACTACCTAGAATAGAGAAAAGTTCCAAGTTCTAACCTTTCCTGAACGCACTGCTGGAACTGATACTCGCTGGATTCCTTCAGAAAATGGTTCAGCATCATCAGCTCCTGGCTCTCGTTGCAGTGCTCTACGACCCTCGTGCTGAGGTCGTCGTTGAAGCTCATGAGACCCTCTATGTTCTCAGAACTCCCTATGTACTTGAGGCGTGAATACGAACGAGATCTTCGGCTACAGCACGACATGATGACGAGCGCAAATGGTTTTGTTTAACTGAGATTATTCCAATTCAATTTAATTCCTAACGAAGGCAGCCCTGTGACGTTTAACTCTGACATTTTAAATTTTTGTGACACTGAGTCTACGTTTTTTGTGGAACATAGATAGTAAACCTTTTGCTAGCTTTTCGAAAAAGTTTAAGGCATCGTTGAGGTTTAGGACTCGACGCCCTGTACGCAGGGAATCTTCGACAATTTACTCTGGACTGACGCCACACAGACTCAGATATTTCCATAGTTTTTGGAAAGAACTCTATTCTATTTCAGAGAAAACTCTGCGATTGCCGATACAACTCAAATCAGAATAAAATACATAGCGAAAACATTATTTGAAGGTAAAGGACGGGGATTGTAATGGAGTTACGATGATAAAAGCTTGCAATAGCAAACCTTCATATTTTGTTGACTTCAAACTGAACACAGAGAAGAGACAGTCACGTGCACTCTACTTATATTTACGGGCGACTTCGCTGATCATTTCCTCAGCACAACGCTGAGTCAGCTGCCTTTTGTGGCAATGTAGATACACCACAGGCTACATCTATGGTCCTGTTTTATTTATTCATTTTGTCTGTTGTGTATTAAGTTTTCTTTCTGTTGTTGTGCATATTATGTTGCTTGTGTGCTTGTTTTGTTTCTGGGGTTCCCTACTTGAAATCGAATGCCGTAAGCACGAAAAACACATGCTCGAAAACTATATCTCGACAGTTTACAATCTCGATGCATCAAAATCTCGAAAAGCCATAAGCGCGAAGCATCGGCTGCGCGAAGCTGTAATATATCGAAAGATGATGATCTCGACAGACTATTTGATCGAAAATACTAAATAAATCTTTTGTGTTATTTGATTAAAGATAGGTTAAAATAATGAGGCAACATTCATGTCAAAAAAACAACTTTTATTTATTAGTATAGAATCAACAAAAAAATAGTCATATTATTATAATTCACCCAGAGATTTTATAATTTTGTATTATTCGCAATACCTTTTAAAAAAATTAGTAGGTCCACTTTCTCTTTACTCTCGCATAATTTTGTAATAGAGTCATTACGCTGTCGGTTTTTCTTCTTTGGTGGAGTCTTATTTACTGCGGCATGAGCTTTTTCTATAATGTGTTTTGTGTTCACTTGTTCTTCAATGAGTTTCTCGATTGTTTGATATAAACCAAGTTTTTTTTTGTCTAACAATGCATTCCAACGACGATGCCATCCTTCAACGTTATTTTGGGTTCTCAGGAATCTCTTGTCATTATTGAGTTGAACTGACCATAGAGCAGGTGGGAATAGAGGCTGTTTTCTTGTAATTGTAATTTTGATTGAGCTAGTTCCAGGTTCTAATAAGTTCAGTTTTCCAGTAACGTAATAACTCTCAAACCATGTCTGTATTGTTTCTGTGTCCGGTGGTAATACTTTGTCTTTGAGAATCTGGTAGGCTTGAGGAATTTCTTCAGGTGCCAAGAACGCCAAAGCAAGTAGATGGCGCAATTTTAGCGCAAATTCGCTATCTTCACCGTACCTAGCAGCTAGACCGCATTCTTGGATTTTTCTCCATAAAGACTGACCGAAATGAAAAAAACAGCCCTTCAATATTTTTCCCTAAAGAGCCTCAATAAATAACGTATCAAACGAATCAATATACCTACTTAAACTTATAAAATAAATTCGATCAAATAGTCTGTCGAGATCATCATCTTTCGATATATTACAGCTTCGCGCAGCCGATGCTTCGTGCTTATGGCTTTTCGAGATTTTGATGCATCGAGATTGTAAACTGTCGAGATATAGTTTTCGAGCATGTGTTTTTCGTGCTTACGGCATTCGATTTCAAGTAGGGAACCCTTGTTTCTGTGATGTATCTTGTTGGTATAATAAATGTCTTTCTTCTTCTTCTTCAATAAAAATTAAAGGGCTTGCTGATGAATGTACTGAAAGAATTCATACTGTTTATTGAATTAAATACCTAGAACGAGACTCAGACAAACACAGACGATAAAACTATTATCTCTGTGGCGTTGCTCCACAGAATTGATAGCGCAAAACAGTGTACAAAGGTCGGAGCATGACAAAGTATATCAACTCAGCCACGCTTATGATACTGAAGCCCAGAAACAGGCTCAGCAGACCACCAACAGCTCCTGGAATGAGACGAAAGGAATTATTTGGCTTCTGATATGGAATCAGATCACAGAGATCGGACAATCAATGAAAAGTATCTAAAAGAAATTACAATAACAGAATGTGTCTAGGAGCATAGGGTCGAGCTTGATTGTCCCAGCTTTGTGACATGTGCTAGGATTGGATCGCGTACCTATAGGCATTCAATCCTAGCCCATCTATAGTCTATTCATCCTTACTTGTTCAATTTAGTAAACAAGATTCTACCCGCAAAGTATGACTTTTTAGTCGAAAATTGCCATATTCCTATAAATAAAGTAATCTGGGACACCATTTTGGATAACACACTGCTATGTTTATAAACAAAGTGCACGAACTTGCAAGAAAATATCTAGTTTCGGCATCAAATGTCAATTTTGAGGTTAGAATATTGTTTACTAAATTGGACAAGTAAGGATGAACAGACTGTAGAGCTATTTTCTAGGGGGCTAACCCTGAAATATGCGGGGTGGACACTAGACCATTCCAGGTGGACCCGCGACCCATCGGCTCCCCCACTATCTATGGTAATTGCATTAAAGGTTACTTTTCTGTCGAAAAGAGAGTAATGTATGGACCATATTTCGTCGCCAGCCATTTATTATTCGAACCCAAAGTATCATTGTTCTGTCCGGATTGAGGTACCTACCTATCTAAGGAATTTAGATCAGATAATCACACATAGGTTCATAATAATCGTCAGTCGTCTATCAATTCAAAGGAAAGTTCGAAGAAAGGTTTTTCCAGTTAACATAGGGCAGTTCTAGAGAGAGTAGGTGCCGATAATAGCTAAGGGTGATTTTTCCGAGTTTGTAACCTGGTACTCACCTGCAAGATAATACTCGTCATACTGAGCATGTCGGTGCAATCCAATAAACATGTCATCGTAGAAATGTACGTTGATTCTCGTTAATTCATTGCTGAAAATTTAAATCTGAATCGTGAAAAATTAAAACCATCTGGCTAGGCTACTTGTTAGGCTACTTACGAGATTTAAGAAAGCACTGTATGGGGTAAGCCAAGGGAGCTTCTACATACAAACAGGCAAATATTGTTGATTCTTGTTAGCAAGTGTGCGAGACAACCTCATTGTGGGAAAACCACTTTTTAGAATCTGTTGATGATGACTGCAAAATATTATAATACAGAAACTGAAGAGAATTCCTTGCGTATCTTCCTATCAATTCTGTACATTGTACAACGCACGTCAATGTGAATTTAAATGTTTGCATGTTACTTTGTACATTTGTAATGTTCATGGGCCTAATTAAGCTCACCAAATCTTGAGCGATTCCAATCGTCGAACTGTCAAATTCTATAGAATCGTTTAGGATTTGGTGCGCGTACTACAGGAGCTGGTCGGCCCTCTTCAATTTGCACGCCACTCTCGGTAAAACATTTTGGACCGATAACAAGACAAGGTAATATATTTAACACCCTAAATGATACATCGTGAGGAAATCTGGGTGTCTGAAGAGTTCAACGTCGGCGCTTGAAATTGCCAATCCGCGGTGGGCACGCGTGGTAATTAAGCCCATGCTCTAACTTTCTGAGAAGGCCTGTGCCTTGCAGTGAGACGGAGATATATCGAGGGCTGCGTGCTCAAACCCGGTAAGTACCCAAAACATGAAACTGAGATAATCGAGGTTAAAGTTTCAGACTGTCGTAAAATTTTACCATGAAATCCTACGACATCAGTGAAGTTTCACATAGACGCTCAATGTATCTGAGACTGTAATACATTATAACATAGTTGATACTGAGGTCTCCTAAGCACTTATTTTCTTGAAAATAGAACAAAGGCCACCCACTTACTGGATTTTACCTATGAAATAAAAACGCTATTTTAATATTTATGGGTTTTATTAAGAAAATAATGCAAAAAGAAAAGTTAAAAATAGGCATTCTAATCGGAATCTTCCACGATTTTCGAAGAAACTATCTTGAGGGAATCGATCCAGAGATGCAGTTCTTTGGGGATAATTCTTTTCCTGCACATTGTTGTCAAATCTTTTTTTTTTGCTTCCGTTATAGGCAGTGGCTCATTATACAGTCGTGGTATGTCTTGGAAATATTCCTGATAATTTTCAGGAAGGTGGGCGTTTCTTAAAGTGTTTGTCCAATCTCTTGGGAGAAGCCATCTGACGAAGTTGACCACCACGGATGGAGTAGTCATTTCTTCCATACCAGAGGTTCTTTCGGAAGTTGAAAACTTCTACGGCCAGTTATACGCTGCGCACGCATCTCGGCCTGATCCCGAAAATGAGGATTCCAGAGCTACATTGACACGCCACTATACTGAAGACTTGCCAGAAGTCAGCCTGGACGAAATCGCGATGGCTCTTAGACAGCTTAAAAATGGAAAAGCTCCTGGAAAGGACGGTATTACAACTGAACTCCTGAAGTCGGGCGGTAAACCTGTAATGAAGGAACTCCGGAACATATTTAATGCTGTCCTCTTTGATGGCAGAACTCCGGAGGCGTGGAGTAAGAGTGTTGTCGTGTTGAAGCCCGAAGAGTATAATCGGCCCCTGTGCTTAGCGTTTGTGGACTATGAAAAGGCCTTTGACTCGGTCGAGACCTGGTCTGTTCTGGAATCTTTGCAGCGATGCTAAGTCGACTGGCGATACATCTAAGTGTTGAAAGGTCTGTACAACGCCGCTACTATGGCCGTCCAAATCCAGAACCGGCAGTCTGAGCCTATCCCCATACATCGTAGTGTGAGACAAGGGGATGTTATTTCCCCCAAATTGTTCTCAAATGCATTGGAGGATATGTTCAAGACGCTGGACTGAAAGGGGTACGGCATTAACATAAACGGTGAGTACCTTTCACACTTGCGATTTGCAGACAACATCGTCATCATGGCGGAAACGCTGCAAGATCTACAACATATGCTGAGTGGCCTGGCTGATTCTTCCCAACGCATTGATCTCCGGATGAATTTGGGTAAAACCAAGGTTATGTTCAATGAACACGTCAGTCCGGAGCCAATTGCAGTTCAAGGCAGTATTCTCGAAGTTGTTAAGGAGTATGTTTACCTCGGGCAAACCATGCAGTTTGGTAAAAACAACTTCGAGAAAGAGGCCAATAGAAGAATACAGCTGGGCTGGGCAACGTATGGGAAACTACGTCGAGTCTTCACATCGCCAATCCCACAGAGTCTCAAGACGAAAGTCTTCAATCAGTGCGTCCTACCCGTCATGACATATGGTGCCGAAACGTGGACACTCACGGCGGGGCTGGTTCACAAATTTAAAGTCGCTCAGAGTGCTATGGAAAGGGCTATGCTCGGGGTTTCTCTTAATGATCGAATTCGAAACGAGGTGATCCGACAGAGAACCAAAGTCACCGACATAGCCCACCGAATTAGCATGCTGAAGTGGCAGTGGGCCGGCCATATCATCCGAAGAACTGATAACCGATGGGGTAGACGAGTTCTTGAGTGGAGACCGCGGATCGGTAAACTTAGTGTAGGACATCCTCAGACTCGGTGGAGCGATGATCTTCGCAGGGCGGCTGGCAAGAGCTGGATGAGAATAGCCGAGGACCGTGCTCAGTGGCGTGCAATAGGAGAGGCCTATGTCCAGCAGTGGACAAGCATAGGCTGATGATGATGATGGGCGTTTCTTCTGGTTTTGGTCCTATGACTCTTTACAATTTTATATACCTGTATAAATCTGAACTCGTCGGACAAGTCGTAATTGAAAAAAACTTTATTTTTCTCGCCCTTCACATACCTCAGTCTTTTTAGCTTCTTCCAATAGACTTTTTCATTAGAATTATCTTTGTCTCTGTTTTTTATTAGCTGCTGAGCAAGTGTTTTCAGATCGAGCATCTCATCATACTGGAATTCTCTAACTTTGTACGGTTCTACACTGTGTTTTTCACCAATGACAGTCTTAACTCTTTTCTTTCTGGCCATTTTGGAAATATTTTTCCAATCCGACGCACTGTTTACCGATACGTTTCTAGATACGTTTTCAATGCTGGCGTACATGGAATCTACTTCCATATGAGAATTGCCGCTTTCGAGGAACTTTTGTTCTATGATGTCAATGTGGTTTACTGGGTTTTAGCTCTAAATGAAAGCAAGAAAATATTGCTTTACTTTTCGGGTAAAAGAGAGTAATGCGTTTATAGGGATTTTACCACTAAGTCATATTTACATAAAACACCAAATTACTTAGTGGCAAAATCAGTTAACGATTATTGTTATGTTATTGGCAGAAATTTAAAATTTAAAATGACCAAAACATTATGAGCTACATAACTATAACTACACATAAATGAGTGTAGTCCGAAATGCATTTCATGTTTTGCTTTTACCGCCTACCTTAACATGACATAAAGGATTTTAGTACAGATTATTTTGTTGATTTTTTCTTTTTATTGGGTTTTCTAATTTGACAAAAAACGATCCAGGACCGCTATGAAATAACGGGTTTTACCTCCAGAAAGAGCGCGAAGAGTACATTACGACCAGTGGGTTAACTCGATTTTGACCTTAACTCGACTTACCGGGTTTGAGCACGCAGCCCTCGATATAGGCTACATTAAAAAAATGGATGTTATTGACCTATTATTGACACACGTTTAAACGTTTATGCATATAAATTTATCTTTTACTTTATCTATCTTTCTTCACCCACTAATCGTCACGCTGGACAGGACTTACTCTTTATCGTTATCCTTCGGTAGATTCTCTTCAGTTTCCAGTTTGTGGTCGGAGTAGTAAACCTGATTTGTGTACAAGATGTCGTTACAAGATGGGTAGCAGGAGGTGGCGCCGGCTTTGGAATTATGGGTCTCGCCGCTGTCCGCATAGTACGCGTAGATCAGCTGCTCCTCCACTTTTGCTGGAAACAGAAGCGCAGCCTCCGATCGATACAGCCAACGATGGGGTTCTACTCAAAACAAAAAATCCGAATGCTTAACTAAGTGTTTAAACAAGACAGTTTAGTTTTAAAACTCATCAGGCGATACGTCACGTTAGATTTCTTGAATACTTATAATAGTTAGTTTGGTCAACAAACTCATTTAGTCTTTTTAGTAGTCGGGATTTTGGATTCTATGAATATGGACTAGGAAGGTAGCCCCGAGTAGCAGGTAGTGCTTTGTGTAGTCGCTTTTCCCTTTTAGGCGAGTATCTTTATAAAAATACAAATAAAATAAAAATAACATAATGTAATATTTATGTTTGTGTTTTTCCTGGTGTAAAATAAAAAATATTCTTATCTTATCTTAAAAAAAGCGGTGGTAGCCTAGTGCGTAGAACATTGGACTCGGAAGCGAGAGACCCAGGTTCGATTCCCAGTGCAGGCATGTGCCTATGACTTTGTTTTCTAAGTCATGTACATTTGTGAAGTTGTAGTAGCAATACTACTCGCTAACCGTGAAGGAAACATCGTGAGGAATCCCGAGTGTCAGAGCTATACACATACCTCAGCGCTTGAAATCGCCAATCCGCGGTGGGCACGCGCGGTGATTAAGCCCATACTCTCTCTCTGAGAGAAGGCCTGTGCCCTATAGTGGGACGTATATAGGCTGCTTATGTTATCTTATCTAAAAGATGTTTTATGGTAGCTCTTACCTTCAACGTCCACAATGCATCGGAAATCTTGTTCTGTCGAGCATATTGCTTCATTGTAGTATTTTCCTGAAACCGAGGAAGGACAGAGGTGTGATAAGCATTTCCCCATTGGAACGCAACTCTAATCCTCCGTGATCCTATTCTAATTCTCCAGCGAGCCAGCGTGCATCCCACCAAAGCTGCGTTGATTGATTCGATACCTTACTCGAAAATTATAACATACGAGTAAGTAATAGTTTATTGTTTTGGCAAGTTTGACCAGCCAATTTACGTACTATGAGGAATACACTATGGCAAAGCTACATCGATCTCGATATAAGGACCACGCTGGGTCTTCTGGATTTTGAAGTTACTTACGGGGCCAATTGAATAGCACACAATTGCACAACCTCTTCGATTCCCTGATGAGCAAGTCGTGTTTGCAATTGCTATCCGTGTACATTGCGAAGTACTCCAATATCCGTTCATTCTGGAAGAAGCACTGTCTCCGACCGGGCGACAGGGACCTCAGTGCGTTATCGGTTCTGTAAGTCACTGGCGTCACCTCTATGGTGGTCGTCCGGCCCATGGGCAGCCGGAGGACCGTACTCGTGTAGACATGGTCCGTTGGTGATCCTATAAGGACCTGTAAGGTTTGTACATACATATCACCATGGAACAAATTACTTCCGTACCTAACTATACATAAAGTCGAATCCTTGCAATGTACCTATCTCTTTCTCGTATCGTTCTTCTTCTCGAGAATTGATGCTATTGGTGGGTTTTTCTGACCATCCGTTTATGGCTGAGATTCCATTTTCGTTTAGGTTAATGTCAAAAATAGTGCGTAATTCATCGGAAATTCTTACTTATGCAAATTTGAGCAAATTTTCACATCTATCTCTAATACCCACTCCATCAGAAAATATGTATGTCCGTGGCAGGTAACTCAACGTGTGACTAGTAGTGAACGTAGGAGTTGCCACGAAACAATTTTGTACAAAATGTTTTTTTGCTCAATTCACTGACTCTGATATACTTACAGTATATCCGATGCTTGTCTCATCGCACGCGAACTGGTGTTCGCTGGTATTTAAATACAGCTCCACGCCTAGCCCGTTCATCTCACCAGAAGCCATTGCCCTGCAAAAATACTTCTCTCTGTAAATAATACCTATAGGCAAGGGCGTCGCCAAGGGGGGGCAGGGAGGGGCAGTTGCCCCCCCCCCTAGAGATTCTAAAAAAGTTGCCAAATATAATGCAACCAAAGTCTTAAGTCTTTGAGTTAATTTGCTTGAAGTTCAAGCCTTGAACAATCATTCCCGTACGTCGAAACTCGAATGAATTTACC
Organism: Yponomeuta evonymella; assembly: GCA_963969515.1. Classification (NCBI taxonomy): domain Eukaryota; kingdom Metazoa; phylum Arthropoda; class Insecta; order Lepidoptera; family Yponomeutidae; genus Yponomeuta; species Yponomeuta evonymella. The sequence continues at coordinate 15,016,973 of OZ018358.1, read as the reverse complement.
AATTCCACTCCTAATATTCCGTACGCTCAATTACGCTCTGCTCTACTCTGTCGTTGAAGCGGGAGAGGGGGAGTGGGGAAGCAACATGTAACCGCGCAGCGCTCGCGCCCCCCGCACAGCCGCCTTTGTTTTAGCGTCTGTCATTCTGTCAGCTCGTGCTCGTGTAGCTTTACACATTGGACTCTGTACTGTCACAGAATATATATGTATATAGTACTAAGATACTGTTGTAGTTACAATCGCTGTAGATGTAAGGCTCGTAGTACAAGTGAAAAGCTTCCTGTGCTGTCGACTTTACTTTACTTTGTAGTAGGTAAAGTCAACTTGCCCCCCGTGCGCCATCGGCTGGCGACGCCCTTGCCTATAGGCATTGAATTTTAAATTCAATGCTATAGGTACACCTTGCTTATCGTCTTAACATAGTATGTGCGTATCCAAATAGATCTAGAATGCATAACTCCTAAGATACAGGTTTTTTCGCCTAGTTTAGGAGATAGGATGCAATGACAAGACTATTGTAGGTACAATAGATTAGCACCGAACGATTGTTGTAATTTTTAATGTACTTTTTGGTTCAAAATAAACAAATTATTAAAAAAATAATAAAAAAAATAAAACAAACAATGTAGCCAAGAGCTAAAACTTGTTGCTCAAGATCGCAGCAAATGAACTTTCATAAAGACCGTAATATGGTCTTCATTTGCTGTACCTATCATTCGGTGGGTAGGCTTACAAAATGGGTTGATAACATTTTCCTGGACAAGATTTGCAGGGGACATTTCAGAGAGCGGTGGTAGCCTAGTGGGTAGAACATTGGGCTCGGAAGCGAGAGACCCAGGTTCGATTCCCAGGTTTTCTAAGTTATCTACATTTGTGCAGTTATAGTAGCAATTTAATACCACTCGCTAACGGTGAAGGAAAACATCGTGAGGAAACTTGAGTGTCAGAGCTATACACATAACTCAGCGCTTCAAATCGCCAATCCGCGGTGGGCACGCGTGGTGATTAAGCCCATACTCTCTCCCTGAGAGAAGGCCTGTGCCCTACAGTGGGACGTATATACGCTGCTTATGATTTCAGGAGCTGAATAGATAAATACATACGCCCTGCTGATGGACTTGGGGATGTAAAGGAAGAAGCTTTACCTGAACGGCCGCATGGCGGGATCTGGCGGGAATAATCTGGGGTAGCCCGCGTCTAAGCTCCACACGAGAGGTCGTGAAAAAACTCGCTGGTCGAAAGCCTTTTGCCATTGAATTGTGTCGTTAGTCCTGAAAACGTTACTTAAATCCGTTAGTTAATTCTTCTTACCGTATGACCAATGAGGCTCTGTCAGGAGCATATTCGTTGTTGTTTTAATTTCTGTAAGTTAAAGTAAAGTAGGATAAGAAACATTTTGTTAAGCGAGCACCAGCTAAGTTGGTCGGGTGCTCTTGGGTGTATTGCATGGAAACTCACGGTCTTTTTTATACCAAAGCACTCTTAAGACTGGGTTAAATCTGGTTTATGAGAAGAGATTCTGTTATATACCGGCTTTTACTTACCTGAAGGAAACATCGCGAGGAAACCCTAGTGTCTGAGGTATTTACATACCTCAGCACCTGCTACGTACAATGGCCCAACTATGAGGCTAAGTGCGGAAATCTCAGGTCTAACTAGAACTAGAACTTACTCTGAAGAGTGTTTTAGTGGAATCGACTTTTTATAATTAAGACTGTTAAAGATGTGTGGGCGGAAACTAAACTAAACCTTAAATAATATTAAGGTCTAAGTCCATGGCCTACTTAAATATAACCTTTTTAAAAAGATCAACTTTGAAAATAAACAATGTCACCTGCCCGCACTGGGAATCAAACCTGGGTCTCCCGCTTCCGAGTCCATCTGCGAATTTGTAGTAGCAATACCACACGCTAACCGTGAAGGAAAACATCGTGGGGAAACCCGTGGCTTGGTTGGCTCCGCGCGTATTGACTTGTTTTTCCTGTGTTCTAGGCCGACTAAGCTGTCAGGATGGTATAGGTGCTGGGCAAGCCTACTCCAACTAAAAAACAATGTCCCAGGCACTGCAGCGTCCGAGTGGTCCCTTTACCCATCTAGTGTGAGTGATGGTGACACTGGACTCTGTATAAATAATCTCATTACGCAGATGTAAAGGCCTAAGTTTTAATAAGATCACGAATCCATAGTCATAGACAGAACTTATCTTATCTATCTTATCTTATCATATCTTAGAAGCTCACATCCCGTTCAAAGGAAGTCTGTTGAAGGCGTAGCACCTCCCGTAGTTCGTGAAGACAGGTCTGAAGAGGACGTCGCAGCACTCCTTGGTCAGCCACTCCTGATCGTCTATAGGGCGCCAGAAGCAGCTTTGGACCACCTCAGAGCACTTTGGGGATACCTGAAGAAATGATATCGATGTTGTTCAGGTAGGTACATTTTGGAAATTCAACTGTTTTTGCAAAGGTCGTATGTAGATTTAGAAATTGGTAGATAAGACAGAACACCCGTTGAGGTGTTTTATGTATATGTATTCTGTGTTCTATGTATATGTGTTCTGTGCTTGTATAATTACGACCTAGTCTTAATAATTTTCCCAAGAAATCTTCCAGCGGATGGGATACTCCATCGATTATCCCCATCACCAAAGGTTAGCTGAAAGAAAATACTTATTAGTTTTAAGCTCTATTATGCACAAATGCTTTTATTGTGCAATGAGGAATTTTCAATCAAAAACAGTAGGTACATACATACTTTACATAGGTACTTTATACGTTATTGCACACATAAATAAAACACAACATTTACAGAAATATTAAAAAGTGTACATGACGAGCTTCTTTCAGCAGAAATCTGTACATAATTTGTTTATTGAGGAGGTTTATTAATTGAGGATATTTTAAACGTATTTTTGGTATGTTTGGTACTCTGAAAAAATTTGGAAAGAAACATTATGAATTCGAAAAAAATTGAAGTTACAAAAATACTCTATCAAAAACTAAGATAGGTAGTATGAAGATTAACCTATAATTGAACTCTCCATAATTGACGATTTTTACTAACCTTCACAATAAAATCTTGCAGCTTCTTATTATCTTCAGGCCGCAGCTGCTCCGACAAGGCCTTCTTCATCTTGGCCATCTTTGGGCAGATCAGCGAGGCGAAGAACGTTTCCTGTCTGAAATGTTTTCAAAGCATTGAAACTGTAATCCATGAACTAATGGTACATGTGATGATTTTTTAACCACATACGGTCACATGAGTCACAGTGGTCACAGTGATAGCCGACCTTTGATAGGAGATACACCACTAGAAGAAGAAGATGAATTAACGAACCTAAGAACCTCTGAATCAACAAACTGACGAATTTAGGACTTAGAATCAATAAATTGATGAATTATACATCAATGAATGTGCACTCACTCGTTAAGCTGAGAAACGTTGGCGACGCTAAGTTTCAAGTGTAGGTGGGGACACAGTACCACGCTGGGGAACGGCACCGCCCACACCGGCGTCGGTAGAGAGTCCATCACGTTTACGAAGGGCGTCGACGTCCACTGCAAGAATAGCTGGATGATGTTCGCGAAGCAGATTGCTACACTGATCGCCATGATGATGATCCATGTTGCTTTCTCTTTGCGGCTGAAGGTCGGCTCTACTATGTATCTGAAATGGTGGCCGTCGAGATCAATTGTATGTTAGGTTGGCGTGATGGTTGTGGTGTCAGAATTTATAATAATATCCACTCAAGACGTTGTTCAAAGCTCTTAGCATGCACGCATTGAGAAAGGCGAGAATGGACAATGACCAGCGCCATCCTGCCTTCATTCACTGCGTGAGCGTAGGATGGAGCGAAAAGCCTTGCTCGAGGCGTGTATTGTATGCTAAGTGAACGCATCCCAAATTAGGAATGTGAGTGTGGTACTATTGTATTACCATAACCTATGGTATGGACCAGGCAAGATCATATCTAATGACTTTTAAAATTCAAACAATCGCGCAGAACAGAACCACAATATAACAACATTTTATAATGTTTCATACAGTAAGCAATAACGTTTTTGACAAAAAATAGATCCTTCGCAATTAGAAGCTAAAATGATTTCAATCTTTCAATCAATCATCTCATTTGGTATTAGGGATGATTAACGTAAATCTTCTCAGCGATTGAGATGTAGTAAGTTAGATTTGAGGGTATGATAAAACTACTTACTTAACTCCATGCAAAGAGCCCTCATAAAACAGATGCTTAACACCTTTCACCAGCTCTTCAAACCACAACCCAAAGAACCTCTTGGAAACTTTTATATCTGCAGATCTCTTTTTTTCCTTAACTCTCAGGACGTGAGGGTTCAGGTACTTGAAATCTTTCCAGTAGACCACGTCTCGGATGAACAAGTTATTGTCGTAGACGTAGCTGTAGCGCTTTCTTTCTTGGGTAGGGGCGGGTGTGTTTGGTAGCTCCATTGTTGGTGCCTGCGTTATGTTATCTTAGCGGTGCATTCAATTTTGCTGCCATCAGAAAAAACACTGTCTTTACCAGCTAAAATTTTTATTTTGTTACGCCACAGTAGGATGGTAGGTCGTCGAAGTCACTACTGAACGTGTAGAGTTACTCTGTTTCAGTTCTTCGATACGCTGAAGGTAATGGCACTGGTGCGTGCAAACAAATTTATGTACCTAAATCTATTGCCAGACAGAAGGTCGATTTACGTCAGGTGAACTCCCACGCATACATAAACTCACGCCTGTATCCCAGAGTGGTAGATAGAAACCAGGGACTGCCACTTGCCACGATCCTGATAAATCACTTTCGCTTCCTCATTCATTAGTCGTTGCATGCACGCCCTCCGGTTTCGGGTACTTTTTATCGTGCCCTTTGCTGATGTATCCTCTATTTGGTCGAAGTATGTCCGCCTGGGACGTCTCTTACCGGCCCTTCCGCCCACATTCGCTCGATATATTTGTTTCGTCCTTCATCCTCTCCACATGTCCAAACCAAAGCAACATTTCTTTCTCAATTCTAGTCACTAGGTACATCCTCTTTCAGTCCACAACGTTGCGTATCCTGTCATTCAAAATAACACCAGACATACTTGTGAAGGACCCCATTTCTACTGCATTAATTCTACTTTCTTGATTCTTTTGCCATACTTAAGTCTCGCTACCATACATAAGTGTTAGGACCAGCACTCCATTATGGATAGGTATTCTGGCTCTTTTGGAGACGTTTTGGCCACTCACTAAGGAGTACAAGGCACCGTTTACACAATTTCCTGCTTTTACTGTCCATTGAACTCCTATGATACTATCTAAACGATGTCTTTACTTGCCTGTTCACAATTACCAAGATTAGATATCATTCGTGCATTTTACATTGCAAAAGGTAAAAATAGGAAATAGGTCATGGAGATCCAAGGCCTCGGATCTGCCTCGTTGGTCCAGCGGTATCACGTCTGATTACCGTGCCAGAGGTCGTGGGTTCGATTCCGACTGGGAGTCGCCGTACTTGTACACATGGCCTCAGTCGGGGTGTATTTCAATGTTTGTGCGCTCCTTGCCTGTTTACTATAGCACAGGGTATCCCAGTTTGGGACCAAGACAGGTGATTGTGTTGTGTGGAAGTTATGACTTACTTTTCCTATCACTAAATGTCGAATGGGCAAAAAAGGGCTTTAGTGAGTTAAAGTGAGTGAGGAAGTGTTTGTAGTACGGGGCTATGTAGAACAGTATGGTAGAACTTTTCCTATATATTTTTTTATTATGGGACCGACTCTGTAATTGCAAAGAGTGTCAGCAGTTTCAACATAGAGCAAGTTATATTGTGGGAGCATGATATTCCCTTTCTTTTAGGCTCTACCCTTGGCTCTAGACCTTGTTGTAACATCCTGTATTTGTTAATTTAGTGTCGCAAAGGTTGGACCGCCGTACGATGCGTCTCATTCTCTCTCGATCGCGTATCATTCTAGGAAAGAAGACCGTAGCCCGAGAGGACCGTTTCTTTCCTAGAATGATACGCGAAGCAATAGAGATCCGCCGGCATCCAAATTTCAATAGAGATCGTGGTTTGAACCAGTGCTTAAGTGCATGAAACCCCCTTGCTAGAAGTGTAGGTAACTAGATTAAATTTTAATTTCAATAACTAATAATCAATATTTTTGAATTTATATAAAATTATTGTAGTGTCAATTTCAATTTAAAAATTTCCAAAATATTTTTGGAACGTAACTTAATAATTTCTGCCGAGGGTAGTAAACTAACAGTTAATACTTTCAAAAAGACGTCTGTCACCTCAGTCTACCGAGACCACGGCACTTGCAAAAGTTGCAAAAGTACCGAAACGTCGGAAAATTGTAAAATGGAAAATTAAACGAGTAAATATCCGTTAAAAATCAGTTTTATTATACATAGAGATAGTCATGAACTTGCCTACGAAACTTTCAGTGAAGTAGTTTTTCTGTTGCATCAATTCTTCAGAAGACAGAAGACATCATGGGTGCATCGGTTAGTTGCACTTAGCTGTATTAACCATAAACTTATTGAAGTTTATGATCAATAGATCTGAACGCTTGATAGGAATAACAATTAAAACCTCGATTAACAAAGTAAGAATGGTGTACTTTCAATGCTTCCATAACAACTGTGTAGTACTTATAGTACTTAGAGCTCGATGTGTTTCTTTCGTCAATGTTTCTTCGTCATATGTCCAAACCAATGCAATGTTCCTTTCTTAATAATTAAGAAATTACCTTATAATATTAAAATGATTATAGACTTGAAAAAACATAAACAAAAAACAAATACAAATTCTTGTATGTATATTTTTGCTAGACCAACATGTGACATGGAAGTACCAGAAGTTTTAGACTAAGATTGGTTATACAACTTGTAACTTAAATTTATTATTCAATGAAAATGGAAAAAATAATAAAAAACCTTTATTTAGAAAAGGGTTAAAAGAGTGGTTCATCATCATCAGCCATTCGACGCCCACTGCAGGACATAGGCCTCCCTCGTGGTTCTCATAACCATGAGGGGTTTTGCCATAATCGCCACGCTTGGCAGGCGGGTTGGCGATCGCAGAATGCGGTTGGAATCTCAGGAAGACGCTGCTGCCCTTCTTCTGGTAATGTAGTTCCTTAGTCGCTTTCTACGACATCCACGGAAGGAAATGGAGTGACGCTATTCTTAATCCGGCACCACACGGAATAGGAGTGGTTACTGGCTCCCAAACTAGGATTCCCTGTGTGGTAGCCAGGCTTCTTCCAAAATACATTTAATATTAGGGGTTAAAGTATGAAATTGCCGTTTTATTGCAATAGGTTCTTTGAATTGACATAGAATCTTCATGGTTTGAGGTTTTCGAATGAAACTTTTTTCAAATGGTTTCTATGATGTTCTTTTTTTAAAAAATGTGAAACATTTGAATATCGACTTTCAATTGTTTTTGTTATTCAATTTAGACAAGAAAGATGGATACTGCGAAAATTCGAGTGATTTTTGAATACGAGTTCCGACGCGGAACTAACGCGGCAGAAACAGCCCGCAATATCAATGCTGCGTTTGGAGAGGGGTCTACTAATGAACGCACCGTGCGATTTTGGTTTAAACGCTTTCGTGATGGAAATTTCGACTTAAAGAACGAGCCACGAGGAAGACCGCCCACACAGGTGAATAACGATGAATTAAGAGAGATAGTGGAAGCCGACCCTAGTCAAACTACCCAGGAATTAGCGGCATGGTTTAACGTTACCTTACCCACAATATTGACTCACTTGCGTCAAATCAGTAAAATAAAAAAATACGAAAAATGGGTGCCTCATGATTCGAGTGATTTTTCGCAGTATCCATCTTTCTTGTCTAAATTGAATAACAAAAACAATTGAAAGTCGATATTCAAATGTTTCACATTTTTAAAAAAAGAACATCATAGAAACCATTTGAAAAAAGTTTCATTCAAAAACCTCAAACCATGAAGATTCTATGTCAATTCAAAGAACCTATTGCAATAAAACGGCAATTTCATACTTTAACCCCTATTAATAATATGGGTTTTACAATAGTTACTAATAGCTAAACGACATTTATGTTTCAATAAAGATATATTTCGTGTACCTTTTTTCATTTATTTCACTTTCATATTTACCTTAAAGACATGTTTTCGTAACAAAAATTTTGTTTTTTTCGAAAACGTTTAGGTATCTGTACTTCCTAGTAATAAATTATAAATGTGAAAGTTTGTGAAAGATGTCTGGATATTTTTTTTTGGATGTTTGTTACTCAATCACGCAATAACGGTTGAACGGATTTACATGATACTTGGCGAACAGATATACAAAGACCCGAATTGAGACACCGGTAATGCGTCCCCGTGCGGTAATATTTATTTTAAGTTTAAAATAGATGGCGTTGTGCAAGAATCGTATAAACGGATTCTGTGGCGGTACGAAGTTCGCCGGGACAGCTAGTAATTTTAAATCATGTAATGTAGGTACCTTGTTATCCTCTGTATGTTCCAAATAAACTAAAATATATACTAAATAATCAGTTTTTATTGTCTCTTGAAAAATTTGGTCTAGTCACACTCTAGTCAATTCTAGTCACTACATTTTTCCGTCCATAACGTTCCCTAATCACACAACTGCGTGCTACTGCGTATCCTGTCATAGAAGATCCACACTTACTTCTAAAGAGATCTCATTTCTACTGCCTTTTTTCTACTTTTTAGGGTTCCGTACCTGAAGGGTGCCAAACGGGACCCTATTACTAAGACTTCACTGTCCGTCGGTCTGTCTGTCTGTCTGTCCGTCTGTCTGTCTGTCTGTCACCAGGCTGTATCTCACGAACCGTGATAGCTAGGCAGTTGAAATTGTCACCAATGATGTATTTCAGTTGCTGCTTTTACAACAGATACTAAAAACTGAATAAAATAAACATTTAAGGGGAGCTCCCATACAAAAAACGTAATTTTTTGCCGTTTTTTGCTCGATATTAATAACGACAACAGGTAGACGCTTGAAATATTCACAGAATATTATTTAGTTCTATATTCGTTTCAAAAATAAATAATTAAAATAAAATATATATATTTAAGGGGGGCTCACGACAATTGTGATTTATGCCGTTTTTTCTCGATGTTTGTGTTGTATAGATACGAGTAATAGTACGGAACCCTTTGTGCGCGAGTCCGACTTGCAATTGGCCGGTTTTATTAACTGATCGACTCAATTACAGGAATCTGTAATCAATGGTAGCCAAAACGCATTGTTTTCGTCGTTTTTCTGTGTGTGTTATCATTGTGTTGTGAATGTTCATTTATTTTAGTTCACACGTGTCGCAGGTCAAGTTGATAATACAAAGTAGATAGTACTCGTAGTCAAGTTGATATAGAATGGTACTAGATGCGGACTGTCCGCATCAAATCGGTCTTTCATTTAATATAAAACTGATTAGAGTGAAATTCATTACATATGTAACATCTTACAGCCTTATTTATAAAAACAAGATTCCTTGTACCATTCCTCAGAGTCAGTATAAATAGTTTGTGGTAAAGGGAAAGATAGATTGTTTTAACTTGTTTTAACTGTCTCTGAGGAGTCATCATCATCATCATTCAGCCACAAGAAGTCCACTGCTGGATATAGGCCTCCTCCATGGATTTCTAAAAAGACCGGTTAGAAGCGGCCTGCATCCAGCGCCTTCCTGCCACTTGGATGAGGTCATCTGTTCATCTTGTGGCTGGTCGTCCCACAAAGCGCTTGCCGACATGTGATTCCCATTCGAGAACTTTTCGGCCCCATCGGCCATCAGTTCTGCGTGCTATGTGCCCCGCCCACTGCCACTTCAACTTACTAATCCGCTGGGCTATGTCGACGACTTTCGTTCGTCTACGGATCTCATCATTTCTGATTCGATCTCGTAAAGAAATTCCGAGCATAGCGGGCTTTCGATAGCTCGTTACGTGACCTTGAGCCTTCTTATGAGGTCCATAGTGAGAGACCACGTTTCAGTGCCATAAGTAGACGCATACGCAACAAATAAAAATAATATATAATTATCCCAATTTTCCTTTTATAAGTTGGTCGCCTATTACTCGTTAACTTGTAAAGCCTACTTAGCCATGATAGTATTCCTTTCAAGTTCATTGGAAACTATCATGGCTACGTCGGCTTTACAAGTTAACGAATTTTTAACTGATTATAGCCTGAACGTTTCTGCAATCAACCGTTTAGCCGGGAGATAGGGGGAGCACCCTGCTCTAACAAAAATGTGCGCTTTGAAGCTTAATATTTTGCAAACGGATCCCTAAATCGAAAAATCGTTTTCTTACACTCACAATATTCTCAAACGACCAGCCCAACGATATCCCACAATATGGTGTAGGCGAGAAAAAACATTGCATCCCTAATTTAGGTATAGGTATACCCTAAATATATATTACTATAGAACTCGCAACATGGTCTCGACAGAATATCAGCGTTGTGGTTAGATACCTCGGTGGCAGCTACAACATATGCTGAGTCGGGAACCATTTTAGGGGCTCAATACTTTAAACTAGTATGTTCGAATTACGATTTAAAAATTTTCTTGTAAATTTTCTTTTCGATTTTGTTAATCTATCCAAATTTTTATTTTATGTATTTGTTAAATTTGTCTTTTTTATGTTTTTTGTTATCGTTTTGTTTATGTTTGTAGTATTGTGCCGTTAATTAAATTGTTTCTCTCTCTCTCTCTCTCTCTCTCATATTTTTTAAGGTTTTAATATACTTGTCGTCTCTGTGCTAAGCCAGACAGACAGAAAGACGGATGTACGGACATGGCGAAACTATAAGGGTTCCGTGTTGACTACGGAACCCTAAAGACGCTTCTTTCGGGGACCACCCTTGTTTTTAAGGTAAGGAACCCTATTACTAAGACTTCACTGTTTGTCTGTCTGTCTGTCTGTCTGTCTGGCTGGCTGGCTGTCACCAGGCTCTGTCTCATGAACCGTGATGGCTAGACAGTTGAAATTTTCAATGTTGATGTATTTCCTTTGCCACTATAGCAACAAATACCAACTAACAACAAAATAAAATAAGTATTTAAGTAAAAAATGCGTTGCGATGCGTTTCGCCCCTAACACGAGGCATCCTCAGGCTCCGATGGTCGACTGACAGTCGACCATCGACCATTTTTCACACAAGTATTGGTATCGGTGGTGGTGTGTTTGTGTCTTGCTTCTGCTTGAAAAAGTGGGAGGGAGGGCGGTGCATTAACTAGCCGCATGGTGCTTGTGGGATTTTGACGGAATTTAGCTACTCGTAAGTCATCATCATCAGCCACTTGACGCCCACTGCAGGGCACAGGCCTCCTTCGTGGTTTTCATAACCATGAGGTGTTTTGCCATAATCGCCACGCTTGGTAGGCGGGTTGGCGATCGCTGTATGCAGTTGGAATCTCAGGAAGACGCTGCTGCCCGTCTCTTGGTAATTTATTTCCTTAGTCGCCTTCTACGACATCCTCGGAAGGAAATGGAGTGACGCTATTCTTAATCCGGCGCCACACGGCCACATTTAGCAAAGTAATTTTCACATTTTAACCCAATTTCTTTTTATATAAAACCAATTTGTTTTCTAAATGAGGCTGCCAATTGTACTTGAAACAGACTAACAGACAGACAGACAAAAAATCTGCCTCCATCTTTGGAAAACCAGTCGGTTCTAACGGTAGAGTCAATGAACCGTAGTTACTAAAAATAGTTGACGTCACTTGTAAACAAATGGAGTCCCTGGTACCCACTAAGTTACGATAGAGATATCACTCAAAGTGCTCTAGTGAGCCAATGTATCTTAAGGAGTCAACAGTCATTTCGTTTGTGGCAAAGATAAGGCTGACAAAGGAGCGTCGAAATAATATTCCGGAACAAAAGAGTACGTGAGTGTTTTACCAACCTTAATATGCATATTTAATACGCATAATGCAAGGTTTTTTTTAATTAGCATTTGTTGACACTTGACCCCAGTAACGCCTGATGGTAAACGAAGACGGGGTCTAAGATAATAATAATATAATAATAACTTGCACACTATTTCTTAACCTGGTCCCAAACTAGGATACCCTGTGCTATGGTAACCAGGCAAGGACATTAAAGACGTGAAAATACACCCGCACTAAGGCCGTTTGTACAAATGGACGGCGGCCCCTCAGTGGGAATCGAACCCACGACCTCTATTTTGATAGCTAAGCGCCTTAACTCTCTCCACGAGAGAAGGCCTGTGCCCCACGGTGGGACGTATATAGGCTGCTTATGTACTCTCTCTGAGAGAAGGCCTGTGCCCTGCAGTGGGTCGTGTATAGCCTACACAAAAATAATTTACAAAGACACGTGGGTAGTGGCAGTAACGAAGCAGGTAGTTACTATTTAAGAGGCTAACCGGAGCTCGATCGCAACTCTAAACAATACATTTTTGCAAGAAGTAAAAATCATAAATTTCAATAATGGTGCAAGCTATTTTTTGAACGTACATATGCAAGTGATTTGTTGACAATACATACAGTGTAACGTTTAAGACGTATATACATCATAATCATAAGCAGCATATTTACATCCCACTGTAGGGCACAGGCCTTCTCTCAGAGAGAGATAGAGTATGGGCTTAATCACAACGCGCGCCCAACGCGGATTGGTGATTTCAAGCGCTGAGGTATGTGAAAAGCTCAGGCACTCACATTTCCTCACGATGTTTTCCTTCACCGCTAGCTAGTGGTATTGCTACTATAACTTCACATACGAGTATGTACATAACTTAGAAAACAAAGTCGTAGGTACATGCCCGAACTGGGAATTGAACCTGGGTCTCCCGCTTCCGAGTCCAATGTTCTAACCACTAGGCTACCACCGCACATATGTAAGACCTTACTTCATAGGATCATTTCTATAGTTAGCTAGAGATTTCGCTTTCTGATCATGCTGCCTTGAAATGTTATTTAGGCATATTGACTTATATTGACTAGGAAGCAAATTGCCCACCTTGCAATACGACTATGCAGCATTTGAACTAAACCTTTTGACTATGAAGCAAAATGCCTACGTTGTAATATGACTTAACAGTATTTTAAGTAGTTGATCTGGACCTTATATCAATAGGGAAATTAAGGCTTGCTGTTTCTAGCATCAAGCCTCCATTTTCCGCGAAAAAATCGGGAGATTCTTTAAAGCGGGCCGGGGACTACGCGAGTCAAAAGTGCGGTGCGAAAGGTAGTTCTAAATTTGTACCATATTTAAGTTTTAACTGTCACGCACTTAGGCTTTCTTGAAAGACGAATTGGAAGTTAGACACTATGATCAAGAGGGAGTCACAGCTTTTTGTACAAATTTGTCGTCTTGGTCGAACGCACCTTTTTGTCGACAAGTTGTCGTGTGTGCACACCTGTAGATTGATGCGCTATCGACTATGCCATAAATATTGTACGTTTGAGAACACAAAAAACTGTGTTAATCCCTACTAAAGTGGGTTAAAAGGGGAATGAATGAGAACAAGGCTTTTAGCCCGTTTGTTTACTTCCATTGTATTGCCGGCCATTAGCCCTGAAACGTTCTGCCAGGTACTTATTTGCATTGTAAACTGACTCATTCTTAAAAAGGGCATTTTGTACAGTAGGAAACAATCCTAACTACCCAACAAGTTCTTGTTTTATGTTTATTTTATGTAGCCTACATACGTCCCACTGCAGGGCACAGGCCTTCTCTCACAGCGGAGAGAATATGGGCTTACCACGCGTGCCCACCGTGGCGATTTCCAGCGCCGAGTTATGTGAATAGCTCAGACACTCCGGTATCCTCACGGTGTTTTCCTTCACAGTTAGCGAGTGGTATTGCTACTATAACTTCACAACTTAGAAAACAAAGTCCTAAATAGGTGGCATGCCCGCACTGGGAATCGAACCTGGGTCTCTCGCTTCCGAGCCCAGTGTTCTACCCACTAGGCTACCACCGCTCGACGCTCTACGAATAAAATTACCTTTCTACACTCTTCAAATTAATGTTGTTTGAGTTGGCCTTACCCCTTACGACGGACTTTTTAATGTTTTCATGGAATCGTGTCTATATAAATAACGCCACAAGTTTTTTACAGATAAAAATGCCGGAGAACGGAATTATTTGCAGTTTGGTCATCATCTTCTCACTATTTTATAAAGGTAAGTTTATAGTTTTACCCGAATGCGGCGGAGCCCAAAAGGAGAGTAATGTGTTTGTTGGCTCGCATTCTATGACCCCTCATAACTCTTTAACCGACGGTCAGATTTTGAAAAATAAGATCTTCATCGATTCGTCGTGTTTGCGCCAGTATCATAGGCTAGGTGTATAAAACTAGCACAAATCAAGCTAAAAATTAAAAAGTCACTAAAAAGGCAAAAGTAAAAAACTGAAATAAAAAATTATAACCAAGAACCTGAGCGTTAACTACGAAGCAGGTGGGACCCAAAATCAACAACGTAACTCTTTACGAGGTACCTAGGACGGTCTCGTCTGCTTAATAGTAAATAGTATTTTTAATGATATTTATTAGGTACTGAAATAATCGCGATTAGACCCGTTTAATAAATAACTTAGTAGTTAATGCTCAGCAGTCGGGTTGTTCACAATTTTTTTACATAATTTTTTTCTTATCACGTCATAGCCATTGATTGCCTGTCATAGTCATGGTACAATTACAGATTACAGTTGGTATTTTTATTTACTAATGGAAATACAGTCATTATAGTAAGGACAATCGTTACCACCTCAAACTTTACATTTACTTGCAAAGTCTTGTCGACTGTATGAAATAACATAGGTCCAGTGAGCTGGTGAGCGTCCACGCTGCGTTTGGCAATAATTCGCAAACAATATTATAAAATACTAGCTGTAGCCCGCGACTTCGTTTGCGTGGTAATTTTGTGTCTAGAAGAAGTTTGGCAATTTCTTCTAGACAACTCTATGATGATATACCTATTTTTGAGTTTATATAAAATTATTGTCTTGCCAATTTAAATAAAAAAAAATTGCCAAAATATTTTTAATATATTATTAATAAATTTTGCCGAGGGTAGTAAACTAACAGTTGATGCTTTCCAAAAGACGCCTGTCACCTCAGTCTACCGAGACCACGGCACTTGCAAAAGTACCGAAACGTCGGAAAGCTGTAAAACGAAAAAATAAACGAGTAAATATCCGGGCAAACTTAGTTTCTACTATGATATACTTACTTGCCCGCAGTGTCAGCGATCAACTGCTACTACTGCAACAGCGCCAACAACTCGGCGTGCCTCGATGTGAACCTGTACGACCTGGAGACGCGCGTGCGTATGATCCCGGTGGTCAACTGCGAGACCGCCATCCCGAGCCCCGTTGCCGTCAATTTCTTTTGCCGGAAGATCGTTCAGACGAGTGAGTTTTATATCTATCTATCTAGTTTTATATTGTTCGTCCATACGTCCGATCATCTATCTGTCCGTCCGTCCAACCGTCCCTCCGTCCATCCATCTGTCGGTCCGCGCGTCCCTCCGCCCCTCTGTCCGTCCGTTCATCCATTTGTCCGTCCAGTCATCCATTCGTTTACCCCATGAATGTAGGTACAGTCAGAAGTGGGGTAGGTAGGCCTCTGTAGATAGCGTAGCACCAAAGGAAGGGTAAACAATCTTTATGAAGAAGTATTCTATGGACGTTAACGGCGGGTGCAGTACCACCCCCCAATTGGAGTAAGTGTTTTACAACAACTTTTCTATGTATTCTATGAGATTTTTTGAAAACTCTCGGTTAACCTACTCTTATTGTCCTACATAGAATAACACGTTTTAAGCATTATCTATCGAACAGCGCCAATAAAGAGCCGAATAACCCTAAAACCACTTTTTTTAAAATATATTTAAAACTTACCAAAAACTTTGTTTGACAAAAGTCGTTAGAAATGACAAACTCTAATTGACGAAGACGTCAAGTAATTGCTTATTTAAGGTGACACTGCATAAATTATTCATTCCAGTATTCTCCACGAACCGCGAACGTGAAGTCCGCGTGACGCGTGGCTGCGGGTGGGTGCAGCATCATAAGCCCTGCTACCGAGCTGACAATGCCGACCATCTGGAGACGGTCTGCCAATGCTTTGAGGATCACTGCAATGGTGGAAGTCATCTACGGGTGTCATTTAGCGCCGCTATTTTGGTTATAGTTTCGTGCGTTTTTAGGTTAGGATTGATCCTTTGAAAAGCTTTCCGAAGTATTTTTTTAGCTAGATTTTAAATCAGAAACACTAACCCCCGGTTTCTCGTACACTAACAAGCCGTTAATCTACTGTGTACAGCTGTCGGTGGTTTTTTACGTATGCACTTTGGTCAATTGACAGCTGTTAACAGTAGATTAACAGCGTGTTAGTGTACGAGAAACTAGGGGCAACTCTGCTACTGAGCTGACAACACCGATCATTTAAGACTGCCAATGATTTGACCACCGCTACAAGTGCTGCAATGCCAGCATCAACCTACCTACAGCTGTCATATGGAGCCGCCATGTTGGTAGTGTTTTTCAAGTATGTACAATGTGAGTTTTAGTTGATAGCATAGCGTAGCGTAGTACGGTAGCACATTGGTAGAACGCTTTTGCGGGCATGATACGAGTAGCCTTATATAGCGTGGTATAGAACGGCGTATAGTAAAGCGGCCTTGTGTGGATATCTGGGTCTTATTTCATAGAACTGCAATTCATGACTTAAGCTCCTCAGTCCTGACCCTGAAAATAACAATGGTCTTCAATTGTTATTTTCAGGGTCAGGACTGAGGAGGTTAATATGACAATTCGCTGTACATTAACCCACAGTTGTATGAATGAAAAATTGTAGGAAACGCGAGTCTGGATTTATTATGAAAGCTGTATCGTGCTTTACCGCGCTATAATATGCATTGTGTAGCGCGAGAGTGTACGTCTGGCAAGTATTTGGAGACCTCTATTTGTTAAATTTTTCAATGTCTTAGGGTTGATAAAAATACTTGTGTGTGTAATAGACATGCTGTTTATGGCTCTGCGTCCTAGGTCGATTAATTTTAATCAAATGGATTACTCTGACGCAACGCGGCGCATTAGGAAACCACGCTTTGTTATATTTTTCCACGTCTTTAAAACCATTCGAAAAAGAATATAGAGCTATAAGCAGCCTGTTTATTAACCGACTTAAAAAAAGAAGGAGGATATCAATTCGACGCGTATATATATATATATATTGCTATGTTCTCGCATAACTCCGTCAAATCTTAACTAATTTCGACAATTCTTTTTTTATTCGAATAGATATAACGTCCTATTGGTCCTATTTTAACTTGGTGAAGATCTGATGAGGACTTTCAGAGATGGAGAACGAAACTCTTCAATGGACAGCAGTAAATAAGGCCTAATAGGGCCCATCCATCCATCCGTGTGTTTCATGAAATAGCGTAAAAGTAGTCCCAAAGTAATTTGGTGATGTTCTGGTGACGACTTTCAGAGATGAAAATCTAGAACTTAAAATTTTAAAGCAAAGAATTAAGTAGGGTATATTATGTTTATAAGGGACGTGTTAATTTTTTTCCCGCTCCTTCATTAAAAATTGAAAAAATTTAAATAAAAAATAAAAACCTACTTCAGAACACTACAGCACTAAAAAGTTAAAAATAATTTAAAAGAATATCTTTAAATTAGAAGTATGTATACGTACATGTCCTGGTCCAAAATATATGTCCTGGTCTTGAAACTGGGTGCTGACTCTACATTATACTTCTACAATTTCAACATGTATAACTACATACTTCTAATTTAAAGGTATTCTTTTAAATTATTTCTAACTTCTTATTGCTGTAGTGTTTTGAAGTCGGTTTTTATTTTTTATTTATGGGGCAAACAAGTCTATTTTTACGAACCCGCGCAAAACAGCTCCGCATTTATCTCCCACTAGGACATAGTCCAAAGTGGACATATTATAAGCTTGAGGATTTGTTTCGCAGTTGCCTTCGTGGTTAACTACTTATGCCCGATTTCACCGAATTATAAGTGCTACTTTTAACCAAAGTTAATCTGTCACTTACGGCGTTAGGAGCATTGTTGCTAAACTCTGCCGTTTTCACCAGAAACCGACTATTTACACTGTTTCTGAGGAATATTTTGAGTGTTTAAAATTGTAGGTATAATAAATTGCTATTATGACGACCTCGTGGCGCAGCGGTAGTGCATCTGGATACCATGCGAGAGGTCCCGAGTTCGAATCCCGGCTGGGGCAAAAAAAATCCATGTCTTGGATGTTTACATGTTTGTGATGCCGTTGTTTCTGGTTCCCACGACACAGGGTATCCTATTGTGGGGCCAGAAGCAATGTATGTGCCTGTATGTGAATGTTTATGTTTATGTTTATTATCAAAGTACCGAAATTTATGTCAGTCTTTTTCAGGAGTACTTCATTGTGTGCGTTGTGCGCCTAGTTACATTAGTTCTATTCTTTCGTTGACTCCCCCGTACTTTTTTCCAGTCTATTCTCTCGGTGTCCTCGGTAATTTGAGGGACTTTAGTACGGGGTACTTTCAGTCCATTGTGTGCGTTATTCGATACAATTTATAAGAGACTAAAACAGGGTTTGGTAATAAAATGTAGAACTTCAATAACTGTGGTTTTATTTCGGAAAACTGTAGGTAAGTGGTGGTAAATAGAAAACTTCGATAAAAACAAAATATGTAATTATAAATAGGAAAATATACAGGAAATAAATAATAGTAAATTGTCAGAGATATTCTGTAGTCAAGGGGTGAAGCAATAAAAATCCGAAAGAAATCTAGAATGGGTGACGTCATTTTAAATTTTGAGTTTCAGATGATAGAATGAAAGAAAGGAACAGAAATCGTGTAAAAAGGTTTGCACCGTTACAAGATCCATATCGATGGATAAAAAAGTGCCCGGGGGACAGCACCTCGTCTGCGCAGGCCTTAAAACGGACTTAAGGTCCATGTCCGTAAACGCTAGCATTTTTAGAGGATAGTTATAATATTCTTACGTTTTGGCGCTAAAAAGGTTCTAAATAGCGATATTTTTTTAGAAAATTATCGATATATATTGGCGATTTTATTATTATTATTAATACGTTTATTGCACATAAGTAAAAAAGTAAAAATAGTGGTAAATATCGATTTTCGATATTTATTTTCGGTTATCGAAATCGATATATTTTTAAGAGCTCTGTTCAAGCTTCGTACCTTGTATACGACCAATCCGATCTTTAAAGAAAAGACTTGGTTGGCGGTATGGGGTTCAGTTTCCTTCGCCCTGAACATAAACAAAAATGTGTCCGTAGACTACGGCCCGTTTAATAAAACTGTTGTTCAAAAATCGTTATACATAATTATATTGGGAAAAAATATCTCAATATATCGATATTTTTTGACGATATATTTCGATACATTTAAAGTGCAATAAAGTGTTCTATATGTATCTACATTTGAAAATTATCGATCCGATATAATTATATCGATATATTTTTTACATTTGGCCATCACTTACTGTCACCGCTTTCCGTATGTCGTCACATAACCCTAACGATTTGGCCATCTCTTTACGACCTGATTTTAGGTATCCATTCGACAAATAAACGCCCTGTATACGTGATAATAGACCCCAGCTGGGGCTTTCGCGGACGCGATTAAGTGCACGCGACAGGGTTAAGCCCTGCATGGGACCACAGGCTCTGTTTACATGCCGGTATTTTTTTTATGCGCGTATCAGCTGGGAAGGAAAACGCTGTGAGGGAATCTGAGTGGTAGAGATATTTTGGTGACTTGAACTTTACTTTGACTTACATAAGCAGCCTGTATACGTCCCACTGTAGGGCACAGGCCTTCTCTCAGGGAGAGAGTATGGGCTTAATCACCACGCGTGCCCACCGCGGATTAGCGATTTCAAGCACTAAGGTATGTGAATAGCTCAGACACTCAGGTTTCCTCACGATGTTTTCCTTCACGGTTAGCGAGTGGTATTGCTACCATGACATCACAAATGTACATAACTTAGAAAACAAAGTCATAGGTACCTATGACTTTGTTTTCTAAGTTATGTACATACATGGCCGCACTGGGAATCGAACCTGGGTCTCTCGCTTCCAAGTCCAATGTTCTACCCACGAGGCTACCACCGCTGATACTTTGACTTTTCATGGACATTATTTCGGGTCTCACTAGCGGGGGAGGAAGGATATGCTTCGTCAAATTAACAAATAATAAAAAAACCGGCCTAGTGCGCGACTCGCGCACGAAGGGTTCCGTACCGTTATCTATACAACATTTGAATATTTCAATCGTCTACGTCTTGCCGTTATTAAATATCGAGCAAAAAGTCACGTTTGTTGTATGGGAGCCCTCCTTAGATATGTATTTTATTTCAATTATTCATTTTGAAAGTGAATATAAATTTTCTATGAATATTTCAAGCGTCTACCCGTAGCCGTTATTAATAAATAACGAGCAAAAAACGGCAAAAAAATCACGCTTGTTGTATGGTACCCCACATAAATATTAATTGTATTCTATTTTTAGTATTTGTTGTTAAAGCGGCAACAGAAATACATCATCTGTCAAATTCGTTATCGGTCAAATTTCAACTGTCTAGCTATCACGGTTCATGAAATACAGCCCGGTGACAGACAGACAGACAGACGGACAGTAGAGTCTTAGCAATAGGGTCCCTTACATAGTCCCTCGCAAACACATCCTGACTGCGTGGATTTTGCGCCATTTACATTTGTACAAATAGGCTCAGTCTAGGTGTATTTCCACGTTTGTGATGTCCTTGCCTGGCTATCATAGCCCAGAGTATGCTATTTGGGACCAGGTCAAGTGATTGTTGTGTGGAACTTATTATTATTATTTATTTGTTCAAGTTATCTGTCGGGCATTTTACCGTTTAAGTTTTTTGCTAGGAGTAGGTTACTGCAACATATCAATTTACTGACGTTCCATGTAGGTACATATAGGTAGGTATCCAACGTTCCTGTACAGGTTGTACCTAAATAAATCAACAAATACTTGCTTGCATAGTAGTGAATAACCATTTGAGGAATTAAAATGTGTATTATCCAGATATTTTTTTTTGTGATTTTAAAGTTTTCCTTATAGTAAAAGTAGTTTGTATTGACGATTAAAACGCCCATTTTTAAGATGTTTTTGATTTTTTAAAGGGATTTTGTTTCACCCTGTACAATGTGTTACTGAAATTTAGCATAGATAACCTGAAAATTGTTTCAAAATTTAACAAAAAAACAATGAAGTTGTGAACCCTACCTACCTACCTACCTGGAACATCAATAAATTGACGTATTTTAGGAATTGGGCAGTCCAGTGATAAAATTGTATAAATTACAAGAAATTTTATAGTCTTCTCAGCCCAGTTAATTTAACCAACTCTAGTTTGCCGGCAGCGTTTTCAGAATAAATAAGCTTTTCAAAAGTTATGTTTAATTACCTACGTAGAGAACTTTCACCATTCATGACGGAACGTAAAATCCGTGCCAGATATGTTTACCCTGGATGGCAGCAAACATTGAAAAATAAACTTGTCTAGATACCTACATCTACAGCGTGATTTTGAAATACGGTATTTGACACCATCAACAATAAATGATTTCATATGCTCGATTAAAAAAAAAATTACAAAATATCTCGGAATATGTATCTCTTTTAGTCAATTACTAGTTATTACAATTTTTAAATAGATTAAACATAAAAAGAGTGCTCTGAAATGATGTGACGTCATAAGCCAGTATTTACATACAAAATTCCGTTTTAAAAGTAACTCATTTGATATTTTGTCAAATACCCAATTGTTAGCAATATTTGCATTGTGCTAAGGCCAAAATGCCTAAGAGGCCATACTGTCCAGATGCCAGAAAGACATCTACCTACTACGGTTCAAATGATACAGCGCTTTATATGTCGGACGGACAGGCAGACAGGCAGACGGCGCGGCGTAGGCTTACTAATAGAGTCCCGTGCGGCACCCTTCGGTACGGAACCCTAAAAACCATTTTGAGCACACTGAAAGCGCCACAAACTTTTCTGAGCCGGTGGCGGCGTCGCTGTAGTCGCATTTATTGTTGCCACTTGTTGGAATTTGGAGTGGTTTAAGCGTGAAAATGCTAGTGATTATAAGGTGTTTGAGGTGGAATATAAGAAGCAGATCTTTTCTAAGCGACGGTATTTAACCATTTTCATTTTTGGAAGTATTGACCACTGGACATTTTGGCAATTGGTTGTTTTCAGCATCTGGACTATTTAACTACTAGACGTTTTGGTAGTTGGGTGTTTTAGCAATAAGACATTTTAACTACTAGACGTTTGAGCATTTGTGTGTTTTAGCAACTGGTCATTTTGACCAGTTGATGTTATGGCAATTGGACAATTTGACCACTAGACATTTTGCTACTTTGATATTATATCCTTGACGTTTTGACAAGCTTGTCCTTTTGACACTTTGTCCAATATACCCTGGAGCCATCAAAGGGCTAGCGCAGACACGGGGCTCCAGGGAGTAACACGAGCGCCAAATAAAAATCATGTCTTTTGTGTCTATACAATCTCTCAATCATGTTAATACTGATTTTTAGGACCCATGGCCGTGAGTCTAAGGCAAAAAACCTAGGACTAGATAGCATTAACGCCAAAAACGGCCGTTTTTTTGCATAAATGCTATCTTGTCCCAGGTTATCATTATTATTGGTACTAGGTTATTTGTCATGGGTCCTAAAAATCACTGTTAACATGATTGAGAGATTTTAAAAACTTATTTAGAGGCTAAAAATTCCACCCATGCCGGGACTTGAACCCGCGACCTCTGGCTAACCGTGCCAGCGCTCTCCCAACTGAGCTAATGGGCAAGTGCAGGCATTAGTGAAATATCGAGCCTCTTTACAAACTTTCTCTGTATTACGTACAGGCAGCGACATCTGGCCGAAGCAATTCACATCATTTGCAAATCTGCCAGTCGGCTAACCGTGCCAGCGCTCTTCCAACTGAGCTAAATAGGTGTTTAAAATCCACTTCACCTACGCAGTGTTGGTAAAATAATCACAAAATTGTAACACCCTGTACACATCTAGAGTCGACATCGGCATCTACTTGGTATGCATCGTGACAAAGTAGTTTTTAAGACTGAAGCGTTCGCGAGCCCGAGATACACCAGGGGACCTGTTTCATAAAACACAATTCACAGTTAATACATTGTACTCGTAGTCCAATGACAATATTATTTGATCGCGTCAATTTCACTTCATTACCGCTTCAATTCTGCGCGCAAATACGTATTAAAATATTTTTTTCGATTATTACCTCATTAGCCTTAGCTTTTCCATTGAATCCTAAATGTTTTCTCATAAGGATGTGGACACACGTGTCACATTCCTTAGTCGTTGCAAGCACGCACGCCGCGTCTGTTTCGTTTTCTCCGGTTTGTCAGGATCATGGCAAGTGGCAAGCTCAGTCTACCCCTCCGGGATGCAGGCGTGAGCTTATGCAATGTATGAACATATAAAAAACATATGTTTATTTTTTTGGTTTTTTTTTTATAATTTTTATATTATTAGATAAAACAAACAGTTGTACAAACACGTTAATGTAACTTACGAATAACATAAGTACAACCAGCAGTGTTTTCTACAGTTTACTTAAACAGAATAAGCAGAGTTATGTTGCAAGATAACTTAATATTGGTTGCTTGCTTGGATATATTGTATGGCGTCACTTTTTCAACTCTCAGTGGTCTCTTTATGTGTCGCTAGCTTCAGTTGCGGAATAAAAAAGTCAGTTTGTGTCCACGACTTGATTAATTCCAAACCTCCTCAGGCGACGACGGTATCATCCTCATTCTAATTTTATCATTTAGCATCGCCGCGGTGTATTCCTTCATTCTCACTAGTCCATACCGATGGAGAAAATTTATAAACGCGGTAGGGATCGTCTTTATCACAGCTGTTTTTTTATAAGGTGCTCTAACGTGTATTAATTTTTTGACTGCTTCTAGACCGACTGCCTGTTTGTCTAGCGCTATCACGACTGATTACCAGGCCGGAGGTCGTGGATTCGACTCGCACTGGGGGCCGCCGTCCATGTGGACACATGGCCTTAGTCTGGGTGTATTTACATTATTGTGATGTCCTTGCCTGGTGACCATAACACAGGGTATCGTGGTTTGGGACCGGGACAAGTCATTGCGTTGTGTGGAAGTTATTATTACTAATGCGCTTTCTGAATCCCACATATTCTCTGCATCAATCAATCAATCGTTCAGCCCGTATTTGTTTCATTGCAGCACACAAGCCTCTCCTATGATCTGTTGACCAGATTCATGCGAAAATCACGAAACTAATTTTTTTTTTATTACGACAGGTTGACACTTGACCTCAGTCACGCCTGATGACGAAGACGGTGTCTAAGATGTAACGTGTTTGGTAAAGGCCAGTAGACTAGTTTTAAAGACACCCAGATCATATGTCTCTGGAAAAACCGACGACGACAACGCGTTCCACATTTCTGCCGTTCTTAATATATTATTAGGGGTTAAAGTATGAAATTGCAGATTTGTACTGAAAATCTAAATTGTTTATTTTTTAAATTTTTAACAAATTTAATCAACATAGTTGCCATTATTATTTATACATTGCTGCCATCTAATAGGAAGGTCATTAATGCCTTTGCGATAGAACTCCAACGATCTAGACTGCACAAACTGTGTGAAAGCATTTTGTACTGCCTCCTGGGAAGAAAACTTCTTGTCACGTAGATAATTGTCCAAATCACGAAAAAAATGGTAGTCCGTTGGAGCAAGGTCTGGTGAATACGGAGGATGACGAATGGTTTCTAACTGCAGTTCCTGAAGGGTCAAAATGGTTTCTTGTGCTGTGTGAGGTCTCGCGTTGTCGTGGAGCAATAATGGTGAAGATCGATTTATGAGTCGGGGCTGTTTTACTGCTAGTTTTGTCAACATGGTTCGGAGTTCGGCACAATAGACATCTGCCGTTATTGCTTGACCAGATCGGAGAAAACTATAGTGAATAACACCATGCTGAGACCACCAAACAGTTATCATTACCTTTTTATTGGTAAGTTTTGCTTTAGGACACTGTTGTGGCATTTGACCTGGGGTCAGCCATTGCATTTTTCTTTTCCGGTAATCATACTTTTCATCACATGTTACAATTCGATCCAATATTCCTTCATTTCTGTACCGGTTCAACAAGGCAACACAAGTTTCAACACGCGTTTCTTTCTGCAGATCAGTCAAATCATGAGGCACCCATTTTTCGTATTTTTTATTTTATTGATTTGACGCAAGTGAGTCAATATTGTGGGTAAGGTAACGTTAAACCATCCCGCTAATTCCTGGGTAGTTTGACTTGGGTCGGCTTCCACTATCTCTCTTAATTCATCGTTATTCACCTGTGTGGGCGGTCTTCCTCGTGGCTCGTTCTTTAAGTCGAAATTTCCATCACGAAAGCGTTTAAACCAAAATCGCACGGTGCGTTCATTAGTAGACCCCTCTCCAAACGCAGCATTGATATTGCGGGCTGTTTCTGCCGCGTTAGTTCCGCGTCGGAACTCGTATTCAAAAATCACTCGAATTTTCGCAGTATCCATCTTTCTTGTCTAAATTGAATAACAAAAACAATTGAAAGTCGATATTCAAATGTTTCACATTTTTTAAAAAAAGAACATCATAGAAACCATTTGAAAAAAGTTTCATTCGAAAACCTCAAACCATGAAGATTCTATGTCAATTCAAAGAACCTATTGCAATAAAACGGCAATTTCATACTTTAACCCCTATTATAAAAGAATTCGCGAATCGCTCGGTGCGAATTTGCGGAATTATATATATTTTGCAAAGGTATCTTTACGATCGTATGCATAGAACGATACCGCGATAAAGAATATCGTCAGCGCTAAATTAGCGAATTATAGTTTCTGCTTAGTGCGTTTCATGAAGGCGGTTTTTTCGTCTTTATCGATTTACTTAACATCCTGTGCATCTGTCAATTTGTTGTCGCAATACCACACGCCCAGCGGGCAGAGCAATGGACTCGAAAGCGAGAGACCCAGGTTCGATTCACAGTGTAGCCTAAACTATAATTCTGGTGAGTTTAACTTCATTCCGTTCAGTGGCTTTTGCGTGATACGCACACAAAGAAATGAAGTGAGACAGACATGTGTTAGACAGAGACAAAATTTACGGATTTATTAATTTTGTTATGCAATATTTAAAAAAGTTACAAGGTAAACTTATCTTTTGAATATTGCCTCATAGTACTCCGTGTCTACTGTAGGCATCCATCTATACATAGACCGTACATTATCTATTTTAGTCCTGCATACAGGTATTTTTGACAGTTTTGGTACAGTCAAAAATTTTGTGTTTACATTCCTTCGGGTTTTCTGGGGTCTAACATTAACTACAGTGTATGATTCTGCAGTATGTGAGCATTTAAAACTCACTTCAAATTGTGACTTCGTAAATCGAAGCTCTGTCACTTTGGAAAAAGGAACCAGAGAATATTTTAGCCCCAAGCAGACTTCTTGAAAATTAAAGAAGTCATTGCTACTCATTTGTATGATACTATAGGGTTTAGCTGAATTAACCTGTAATAATAATCTCATGAGAGATAAAGTTGAATAATACTCAGCTTTTGACAGGATTTTAATAGATTTTAGTTTTAAAGTTCTATGTATAACATAGAACCTTGTTACACAACAAATAAATAAAAACCAAAATGGAATGGTTCTATGTTCAACATAGAACTTAGTTATTTTATTCGTAAATTAAAAACAACATAGGACTATGTAAAATTGAATATTTTGTATTAAATGTGCTGCCATCTAGTGTTTCACCTTTGCAAAAGTATAGCTAATGACACATAGAACCTTGTAACAGTTAGCCAGTGATGTCCGTACAAGTAAGTAATCAAAATAATAAAAAAACAAAATGCGTACTCTACTGTACCATTACAGCTGATTATTTGTTGCCGAGTCTCCCGTAGCGTAAAGTAGAAGCTCGCGTGTAAACGTCTATGTGTTGTCGAATGTACTCATCAACATACATTTACGAAACTACGACATAAAGTGCTACTACAAACGTGCTGCGAGCTTCTACGACTTGCTACGAAAATGTTGTCTACGAATTTCGTAGTATTTTTTGTTGGCTAGTTTTTGTCAGCGTCAGACGATTTTTTTTAGATTCCATGAAAGTTTCACTGTTTTGTGGTTCCTTCGAAGATATTCCGTACATAAGTTGACATATCTGTCTAAAACTACAAATCATAGTTTATTATAATCATAACCGAACCTTCCTGCTTGTTAATCTGTGGGTTAAGCGATTGTGCAATGTACATCGAATTGGCATAGGAAATCCCGTGAGTAAATCATATATTTTAGTTCTATGAAATAGGCCACAGGAGCATAACGAGGTTTCTTTTGTAGAATAAAACACAAATACTTATCGTTTCTATGTTCCTCACAGAGTGACGCCTTTATTAACATTAGAAATAAACACTATAATTCAGGACGACATCTTAGATTATTTAAGATTTAATGCATAAAATTGCTTTAAATAGTTATAATTTGTGCCAAAACTATCTCATGGATTTTAACAAGAAATACAATCCACCCAGCCTTTAAAGATGATTTTGGCTTAACTCCACACAATTTACTTACATAATTCGCTTACCTACTTACATAGTTTATCAACAATATTTATGAACTTAGTTTTTTTTATGAAAAGTATACAGGGTGTGGCATAAAGAATGGATAACTTCAGTATCGATAATCAAAGCACTCCCGACAAGCAAAAGTAAAAAAAATAATTACATGTCCTTTTTATGTTTCATATTATTTTGAAAGTTGACGCGGTCAATTACCGTAAAAAATAAAAAATAAAAATTTTTCATTTTTGCTTATTGAATATGGTCAAATGATATCGATATTGAACTGTTTTCAGGTTATCTGTTCTTTACCCCACACCCTGTATACTAAAAAAAAAAGTTGAAATATAAGGTGATCCAATTTAAGTTTCCTAACTTTCATTAAAAGAAACACACTTACTATGCAAAATTTTATTAGTTGTTTATTTACTAATGAAATATTTAGTGTTTTTCATTAAATATGAAAAATTACATAGGTCAAATGGCCGCCTCTGGACATTCTACAGGAGTCGATTCAATTGAGGTAGTTTTCTATGATATATTCCGCAAGTTTCAGGTGTTAATTCAGCTAAAACGCGTTGGATATTAGTTTTTAAGTACACCAACGTTGCAGTTTTGTCACTATGTACCAGACTCTTAAGAAAACCCCATAGAAAAAATCTAATGGCGTTAAATCGCATGATCTTGGTGCCCAGTGTATGTCATCATGACGAGAAATAATGCGACCTCTGTACTTGTCACGCAAAACATCGAACGTTTCACTTGATGTGTGGCGTGTTACGCTGCCTAGCTGAAACCATTTATCTTCCACATGGATATCCTCGACTTGGTGCCAAAAATAATCGGTTATAAAAAAAGAAGAAGATGAAAGAAATACATTATTGGGACAAATTAACACATCACAAGAAAACATACATAACAAGTAACATAAACAAGTACAAAGGAAAAACAAGTCACATAAATACAACATAATACAAGACAAAGTCAGAGCGTCCTCCTGTGGTATGTCAAACTGGCCACAAAGGGCATCTGACTCAGCACTGTGCTGAGGGTGTGAGCTGCCAGTGCTAGTTTTCAGCCAGTGCCTGCGGTAATTGACGCGTATATTACAAGTTGGTGCCAAACGGATGAAAATAAGACAATATAATTTATAAAAGTATATATTATAAGAAAGTGGTTAAAGAGTGATAAGTAGATAATATTCCAAAACAAATATATGAAAAATAAAATATGCTGATGGCAGGTATCGTAGTCATGTTTAGTTAGAGGAAAGAAAGAGCTGGCACATCACGGATTACCACCCAAACAGGATACCTATATTTGATACGATTACTAGTCCGTAAGTCAGGAGCGGCGAAAGATAGGACGGGACAGTCTCTGCTGTTCGTGCAAATATAGCTTGAGTTTACGCCCAAAAGTGTCTATCTATCATGTCTATATCGCTCACCGTTCACTGATTCCGTCTGGCCTTCATTGTTTTCAAAAAGTAAGGCTCTATCACACCACCTGACCACGATGCGCACCACACAGTAACTTTTTAAGCATGCAATTGTGTTTCGTGTATCACGTGAGGATTGCTTGGATTGGATCCCCCCCACATGCATGAGTTTTGTTTGTTAACATACCCAGTGAGTGGAAATGTGCTTCGTCGGAAAATAAAATTTTCTTTGAAAAATTTGCGTCGACTTCCTGCTGCGCTAACACCCAACCCGCGTAAGTTCTTTCATTGTTTCTGAGCTTCAGTTCTTGGGTTATCTGAATTGTATACAGGTGCAGGTGCTAGTCTTTATGCAAATTACGTGAAAGGAAGCCATAAGAAAGGCCCAAATTCTGCGAATAACGACGAGTTGATAAATCTGGGTCTTCGACCATACTATCGCTCACAGCACCAATATACTCGTCTGAACGCGCGCCACGATGATGCACACGGCTCACCCTATCTTTAACGCTTCCAGTTAATGTGTACAATGCTTCAGTTTGACATTTCAAATACGCGCCATTATCGACAACTTTTTTTTACAGTATTGCCAATATGGGAAACTCAATTTGGATCACCCTTTATAAACAATTTTGTAATAACACTAAAACAAACAGCAGCCCTCTATCCGATATTTTTCATTAACACCAGTGCGTTTAACAATAACATTTTAGTAACATTGGTACTGCAGCGCTATTTTAAAAGTAGTATTTTTATATTTTTTCATTACTCATACTCGGAAAGTAGGTCTGAAGTTGCCCGAGGAGCGGGTTCAAAATAATACTTTTCAGCCCTGGGAAGAATTGTTTTTAACTGGTAGCTGTCAAATTAGAAAAAACTAGTTCTATTTTCACATTTCTGTTGAACCATGTTCCAACTTTCTATACAACCACTCAATTACAGCGCGATGTAAAATTAAATAACATAAAGTTAATTTATAAAATTAAATAACATAAAGTTATATTTTTAAATGACTATTAGATATAATCTACTTTCAACTATTTCTTTGAGATACATAGATTTGTCCAAAATATTCACCACGTTTTCAATGATGAAAATGAAAAATAATGGCGAAATAGCTGGCCGGCCACAGAAAAAAAAATAAGCGGGAAAGCGGCAATCTGATCTTTATTTGTTTTTTCGAGTTGTAGAGTTTTGTTTATACTTCCGTATAACTGTGAAAAGCATTTCACATTTCTTTCATCGTTTTTTCGTTTTTATTTTTACTTTCCTTATATTCGTTATGAAAATCACAGTGTTTACCTTGGGTAAAGCCAAACCATGTCTCAGGACTAAATAAGTTACTTTCACCCCTAGGGTAACAATGTACTATTACAGTGCCTCAGTATCTACTTTAATGTCTTTTGTTCTTCGCCTTGGACCTGCGTCGTCGGTGCTGGCTCGCTGAGTTCGTTGGTCTGGTTCTTTATTGTGATATCTGTTAAAAAAAAATTTTATTACTATCTGACTTAGAAAATGTTGTTTTTGCATATTAATTAATTAGCCTACGACCTATTCTCACACACAACAATTTCATAAAAATCTGTGAAGTCGTTTGGGAGGAGTTCAATAACAAACACTGTGACACGAGATTTTTATATATTAGATTAGATTAAAAATGTTTATTTATTTAGAAAGAAATAAATATAACGAGCGAATGTGGGTGTCAGGTCCGGAACGTCCCTTACGTTCCCGGTGGACATACTTCTAACAAATGGGGGAAGTATTAGCAAAGGGCAAGATGCAAGTACCCGAAACCGGCGTGCGTGCATGCAACGGCTAATGAATGTTGATGAAACGAAAGAGACCTGTCAGGATCGTGGCAAGTGGCAGACCCTGGTCTCTGCCTACCCCTCAGAGATACAGGCGTGAGTTTACATTATGTTATGTTATATAGTCAGAAGTTTGGCATAAACGGCCGATTTTGCGGAAAACGATTAAAATCCCAAGTTATTGACTCTAGGTTCTGTGTTGAAGTGGTGCTGAAAATTGCTACCAGAGTTATCTAGATGTAGGTATAATGTTCACTTTTTTGCAAAAACGTTTTATAATAATACTATCATATTCGGGAGGTCGTGGGTTTGACTCCACTTTGTTTCGAACAATGTAATGTACTTTGTGAGACCTGGTCGCTGACTTTGGGCCTCATAAGAAGGCTCAAGGTCGCCCAACGAGCAATGGAGAGAGCTATGTTAGGAGTTTCACTGCGTGATCAAATCAGGAATGATGAGATCCGCAGAAGAACCCGAGTTACTGATATAGCTCAAAGAACTGCTCAGTTGAAGTGGCAGTGGGCGGGGCACATAGCTCAGAGAACTGATGGCCGTTGGAGCGGAAAAGTTCTGACCTGGCGACCGCGGGACGACGTAGCGTGGGAAGGCCCCCACCAGATGGTCTTACGACCTAGTTACGGTGGCGGGGAGTCACTGGATGCGGGCGGCACAAGACCGAGAACCTTGGAAAACCACGAGGGAGGCCTATGTCCTGCAGTGGTCTCTACATGTCCAAACCAACGCAACATTCCTTTCTCAATTCTAGTCACTACATCTCTACAAAAAATAAAATGTTTTTGCTACTCGAATTGTTTCAGGCGTTACTCCAGTGAAAAACCACAGCGCATTGAATCTGCCCTTCATCATTGAAGATCATAGCTGGTGTGACCACTTTTCACTTACTGACCTCACTTACTAGGTCTCATATTATTTATTTATTGTTATTTATAGTCGGGTCACATGACATGCTTTGTTTATGCCATTGACGCCTAGCAGGTATGATACTTGTGCTTGCGTTGACTTGAAGCAGCAATGAAATGAAACCGAAACCGTTCATGCAGTTTTCGTTGTCTTATGATGTTTAATTTTTGCAAAATTCTTTATTGTACACCAGAAAGGGAAGAGATTGAGAGAAAGGTCAATTAAGGTAATTAAGTCTACCGGAGGTAGTGGTAGCGGAGAGGTAGAACGGAGGTTTCTTATTCGGGAGGTCGTGGGTTCGAATCTAAGTTTTCTAAGTTACGTCCATTTGTTAAGTTATCGTGGCAGTACCACTCGCTAACGGTGAAGGAAAACATCGTGAGGAAACCTGAGTGTCTGAGGTGTTCACACACCTCAGCGCTTGAAATCCCCAATCTGCAGTGGGCACGCGTGGTCTGAGAGAAGGCCTGTGCCCTGTAGTGGGACGTATATAGACTAAAAAAAGTCTACCTTATACAATCACGATTGGACTTGTTTAATGTGGAGTTAAAATTAGTGAAAAAAATTGCTATGGAAGGGATTGTTAATAAAATGTATAACTTTCTGTTGTGTCTCTTTATCCCTTTATCTCTTTTCCCTTCACTTGATTTTAATAATGCTAGCTTTACAAAGCACGTGTGGACTAAAACAATTCAATTCCGATCATTCCCGTAATCCCGTTGCCACCCTCATTTGGGGTTTGTGCCCAGCGGGAATTATCAGATAAGTGGTCAGTGGTCATTGATCATTCCTTGGTTTTCTTACTTGTGTCATTAACCCTCGGCGGGGTCGAAGAGAGGTCGAAGTAAGTTGGTTCACTGACCACCCCCTTTCCCACAAATAGTGGCCGATGAAATTTCTTTCGAAATTGTCATCGACCACCATTCCCATCGACCGATGGGAACAATTCCCAATGGCCGAGTTCCTTCGAAATTTGTAGAACTGGCGATGTATCTAGCGGCCTCACCCTGATCACCGCCTCTGCCCGCCCGCCCTAGCCGCGGGCCGAACCACATGGCTGACTTGTCGGTAGCCGCGGTTGACCTCTTCACCAGCGCGTTTCTCGGCACGCTCAGCATCAGCGTCATAAGCTCATGAAACTGAGAGTTGTCGTGGCTCAGGAATGGGGCATCCTGCTGGGAGCGCGAAGAATGTGAATCTTATGTAAGTAGTAATTAAAATTGCCATCTATTTAGACTTTTTCATCTATTATTTTTAAATATAGACAAAGAGTTGGTTAAATTAAAAAAAAAGAGTTGAGAATTTTTTTTTTCTAAAAATTCCTCTCCGTCTATCAGACCAATGACCCACGGAACCGCGGCACGCACGCACCGCTGTGGCTGGCCACCAATGGTTCTCATAGATTCGGGTTTGTGTCAAGATATTTTGGAAAATGTCTTTTTAGGGTTCCGTAGTCGACAAGGAACCATGATAGTTTCGCCATGTCCGTTCGTCTGTCTGTCCGCGGCCTAGCTCAGAGACGATAAGTACTAGAAAGCTGAAACTTAGCATAAACATATACGTACATAAACGGTAGAATAAAATCGTAAAAACATATTTATTTTAAATACATCTAAATTAGGGATGCAATTTTTTTCTCGCTTACGCGAGGGGTAGTGTGGGGTATCCTTGGATTGGTCGTTTAAAAACATTATAGGTGTAGCAAGACCCTTCCTTTATTGTCGTAGGGTTCTGTTTGCGAAATAAAGCTTTAAAGCGAAAATTATTGTCCGTGTAGGGCTTCCTCTCCTCCCAGTCTCCTGGCTACGTTCAGGGCAGTAGCACATATAATGAACTTCAAAGGAAAACTATCAAGGCTAAGTAGGCCTTACACGTTAACGACCTCAGAGCATTGCATTGAGACCTTTCGGGACATGGCTGCGCACATGATATCTGTGTATGCGACCAACTTATAAAAGGAAAACTTCGTACAAAATCCATTGAAAATTACTTTGATGAAGTTCTTAGTTCTGTAAAACGTATAAAAAACTCTCTTTATATGGAACCCTACACTGCAAAATCAAAAATCAAAATCAAAATCAAAATTTTTTTATTCAAAGTAGCACAGAAACTGCGACTTAATGAACGTTACAAGTTAAACTAGGTGTCCATTTCAAAATCTAGATCATTTTGGAGAAAAAATGGACAAAAAAACTCCAAACTTAGTCTTTTCAAGTCCTTAATTTACAGGATTTATATAAATGTACTAAAACTCATGCATTGAACTGGCTTTAATTCCAGACATCTTTGTCATCTAAATAATCTTTAATGTTATACTAGCTTTTTTGGTACAAAGTGTGCTTCACACATTTTTTGAATCGCGCTTCTGGCAAGCTTCTTATATCCTCAGGGATCTTATTGTAGAAACGTATACAATGCCCCATAAAGGATGTATTAACCTTTGCCAGCCTAAATTTTGGGAACGAAAGTTTATGCTGCGCGTGGCCCGACACCTATTTGGCCGGTTTTTCGATTTAGGGTTCCGTTTGCGAAATATTAAGCTTTAAATCGCAAATTTTTGCCTGAGTAGGGCGCAAACTAGCGTATTTAGCTATTGTTAAGGCATGTTCATTTTGCTATGGCTTTCGTACCACCCGAAATTCATGGTGTATTGTGTCATGTGTAAGTGCGAGGCAAGGAGTTATTCATTACCTTTTTTTTTAGTTCATTGTATTATGAGAGGAGAAATTGGGACTTGATTTCTTTAAAATCCCAGGTCTTGAATGTTTACATGTTTGTGATGTCGTTGTTTCTGGTTCCCACGACACAGGGTATCCTAGTGTGGGGCCAGAAGCAGTGTATGTGCCTGTATGTAAATATTTATGTTTATGTTTATGTTTACTAGTTGTACTTGTGAGTTTTTCGAGTGTACATGATGAATATTCTTCCTCTCTCTCGTTCTTTAAAATCCAGGGCCATGGACAGACGTTGTAATCAGGACAGACCAAAACCAGGACAGACTTGAAATTGAAGTTTTCCACCTCAATATCATAATATTGCGCACAACTTCCATTAATTTTAACGACATAGATTTTTTTAAATTTTCCTTATTTACGGGATTTCCGTTCGTGTTGTACTGGGGCTGTTATGTGAGGCGCTAGGGGACTGAATGAAAAAAGATGACAAAATAATGGTTGGGTTAGGTTATCTTTGTTTGTTTGCGTTGAATTTATTTCATACGGGTATTTTGTACGAACTTTGGTCAACTGGCAGATTTGCAAGTGATGTGAATTGCTTCGGCCAGATGTCGCTGCCTGTACGTAATACAGAGAAAGTTTGTAAAGAGGCTCGAAATTTCACTAATGCCTGGACTTGCCCATTAGCTAAGTTGGGAGAGCGCTGGCACGGTTAGCCAGAGGTCGCGGGTTGAAGTCCCGGCATGAGTGGAATTTTTAGCCTCTAAATAGGTTTTTTAAAAAAAAATTGTCCTCAGCACGGTTTAGTGCAACAAAAAGAATATAGTGGATAATACTGTTAAATAATGTTTGAAACCCTTGCAAGCTCAGCTTTGCGGCTAGGGCAGGCCCAAAATTTCCTAGGACAGGCTGTCAATAATATCAGCTATGCCGATGATATGGTCCTCTGGGTCCATCGGTTAGCGCGATGACAAATTTGCTCACGGTACATACGTCCATACATAAACTCACGCTTGTATCCGAGAGGGGTAGGCAGAGACCAGGGTCTGCCACTTGCCACGATCCTTCCGCTTAATCAACAACATTCATAATTCATCGCATGCACGCACGCCGGTTTCGGGTACTTGTTATCTAGCCCTTTGCTAATACATCTCCTATGTGGTCGAAGTATGTCCGCCTGCCCTTGCACCAACATTCGCTCGATATATTGCCCACATTTGCTCACGGTCTCAGGTATAATGTGGCTAAGTGTGACTACGTTGTTTTTGCTTCAGGTGGAAAGACGCCGGAAGATCTCTTCGTTGCTGAACGGATCACCCGTCAGAAGAACTATCAAATTCAAATACCTAGCACATGTACTGAATGAGCGTATGACGGACGATGAAGATATTGATCGTGAGCAGTGGGCGCTGGCGGTCCTCTGCAACATAATGGCTCCCGGGTTTACGCGCTCTCAAAATAACATTATGTCAAGCTTTTTGTCAATTACCATACACGTGTAGCCTGTGGATCAATTATGCGCAGCCTTCGATGCTCTTCGCATACAGTTTCATAATGTTTCAGTATGATTTTGAGGCTGCCTCGTTTCTGTAGCGCATCTGGTATGTTTGCTGAAGCTCATGTTGATGGTTTCCGAGCCGTGATGAGAAAGAGAGCATCCATGATGCGCAGAATGCAAGACGGTACCAACAGCATTCTGATCGTGCTGGGAGATAGGCCTGATAATCCTCTTTTCAAGCATTGGACATAACATAATAATAAACATAAACATTTACATACTAGGATACCCTGTGTCGTGGGAACCAGAAACAGCGACATCACAAACATGTAAACATCCAGGACGTGGGGTTTTTTTTGTCCTTAGCCGGGTTCGAACCGGGGACCTCTCAGACCTCCTCTGGACAAAACTTCATGTTCATTTCTAAAACCAAGACTTTTGGAAGTCAATATAAATTTTAGAGTCTTATTCTAAAGTAGTGATTAGGTACTTTATTGTGATGTGATGATCAAACTTACATCTTGAACTCTATGTGGAACAAGCGGCTCGACCAATGAAGGCTGGGGCGGCAGCAGATGTGGACGCAGCAAGGAAGACAGGAATATCTGTGACTGTAATTGCTGCGGTCCTGCCCTAAGTTGTCAAACAGAGTTTACGGTCAGACCACAGTCAAATTGCTTGCATCGCGTTAGAACAGTTTTTTGTAAGCTAGTATAAATAAGTCCGCCTTTGCGGATCACAAGCCTATTATTTAAGTTTTATTTTTGTTAATGCTTTCATTGTGCAATAAAGTGTAACAAATATGAATAATAACATACCTAATTGTTGTAGGTGAGATCTAGACAGGTTTTAAGGGACTTATTAAACAGAGGTTAACGTAATAAAATGGAATCATCATAATCATCATCATCATCAGCCATTTGACGCCCACTGCAGGATATAGGCCTCCTTCGTAGTTTTCACAACCACGAGGGATTTTGCCATAATCGCCACGCTCGGCCGGTGGGTTGGCGATCGCATTACGCGATCGGAATCTCAGGAAGACGCTGCTGCCCGTCTCCTTGTAATTGATTTCCTTAGTCGCCTTCTACGACGTCCACGGAAGGAAATGGAGTAACGCTATTCTTATTCCGGCGCCACACGGAAAAATGGAATGAGTTTAGCTTATTTATCTGATCTTGTGGCTATTTTTTACTAAGCTTCTTTTGTGTCCCGCTGCTGGGCAAAGGCCTCCCCTCCTGCTTTCCATATCTCCCAGTTCTCAGCCACCTCGCACCATCCCGGCAAGAATGCATTTAGGTTAGCGAACAAAACTTCGTGTCGCGATAAAAAATCGTATCTATTGACTGAGTACTTGGCCACAATTATTGTGATATACCTAGAGACTTGCCGACTCGGCATTCGCCGAATCCTGCTGATATAGCATTAGGATGATAGAAAAATGTACAGTCATCTTCATAGCACAAAGCCTTGCCCCCCGTTTCTGATATGAGAATATCACGAAGGCTCGCTCATTTCCGTGCAGGTTTCTAGAAAATGTAGAAACCTGCACAATAGACACAAAAAAATCTTAAATTAAACATTTAAATCACATTATTTATTCAACAACCGAAGGTTTGAGTTACCCTTTAAGTTATCACGTGTGAGACCAATACTCTCTCTCTGAGAGAAGGCCTGTGCTCTACCGTGGGACGTATATAGGCTGCACTATTATGCTTACGAGGTCTATGTTCTACATACCTCGGCAGATCCAGAGTAAAAGGCAGATGGCTCCTCCCGACGCGATGGAAAGAATAGAGAGACCGCTTGTACCCTCTGTTGCCTGCAACACTTTCTCTGTTGTCTGCGCCTATGTCTCTGTTGTTTGTGGCTAGAGACGCGGCGGAGAGGGCTTCGCTGCGACCGACGCGAGGGAATGCATAAAGAGCACGCTTGTACCCTCTGTTGCCTACGACACTTTCTCTGTTGTCTGCGCCCATGTCTCTATTGTCTGTGGCTAGAGATGCGGTGGAGAGCGCTTCGCTGCGACCGACGCGAGGGAAGGCATAAAGAGCACGCTTGTAGCCTCTGTTGCCTACGACTCTTTCTTTGTTGTCTGTTTCTATTTCACTGTTGTCAGCCCCTGTGTCGCTATTGTCTGTGGCTAGAAGCTGCTGGGAGAGCGCCCCGCTCCGACCCACTCGTGGGAAAGCGTACAGTTGCCGCTTCTGATCCGTTTTGTATTCTGTGGTCAAAGTTCAATAAGTCAGTGATAGGTAAGATTAATTTGTTGGTCAAGCGGTAAGTAACTACAAATAGTCTGGACAGGTTCGATTCCCAAATGTGACTTAATATATGGAGTGGGAAATGTTACAGCAGTCTTCTGCCGACCACAAGATGCTGCTCAAAAGACTTTTTTTTAATTGTTGACAGAAAATATTTTTTTGCTTACCGTTTAAATATACCAAACCAATGTAACAAAATGTATAAAGCTTTATAAAGCAGGTCACGAAGTACTGGACTCAGTGAGCGGCGGTGGTCGCCCCGCCCCACTCGCCGCACCGCACTAAATTAAGCATTAGTTAAGAACTAAGCCTTTCGGCTTAGTTAAGAACCAAGCCTTTGGGCTTAGTTAATAATTAAGCTTTTGGGTTTGTTAACAACCAAGCCTTTGACCTTAGTTAAGAACTAAGACCAAAGTCGTGGGCAGGCTCAGAGAGATGTTCTTACGTTGTGGTGGTCACTTGGATTGTCGAGTCAGTTAGAAGCCTTAAACTATGGATGGTAAAGTATGAATGAATGAATGAAAATACTTTATTATTAGATAAAATCATAGAAGTAGCTTACAAAATTAATTACCTGCCAGGTAACATGTACGATAGTGATAAGTGTAAGCTATCTGATAAAGGTTGGTTCGCTCAGCTGATGTTGCAGGATAGTCATGCCTATTCCTATCATCGCTAATTATCAGCGTATCTACACCGTAATTAAACCTAGATTAAAAAATATCATAATAGCTACATTTAAACTAACAACGTACCCAGATGCAGGTCATCTAAGGGCACCTGCCACGTTTGTCTCTGAGCGCGGCCGACACGTGGGAAGGGATACATGTTCAATACCCCGTCGCGCCGCAACTTGGTCGAGCTCTCTGCAAAAGGTGATGGACTTTAACTGGTTTGCATTTGGCCTCAAGCTGTTAATAATTGTTCTATTAGAAAATTACAAATCTTATGGTGTTATTTAAAAAAGAAACAAGATTCTCTTAAAACACCCGATAAATGTAGATGTTAAGTGCTAAAGTATTTCTCTTGTTAATTCTCTGCCACAGACTATTTACATAAATTTATGGAGTGTTCTAAGGGGTCGTTGTTTTATAATTAGTATCGTTAAATTTTAAGTTCAACTTTTCGTGAACAGATGAAATCGCTGTCGGCCATGATTTTGTGTGACCTCTGCCGACACATTGCAAACAAGCATGTAAGGCTTGGTCGCAATCACGGTGGTTTCAATTTTTACAAGTGAAATCATGACCAAGGTACCTACTTGCGTTTTCGACGTTTCAAATGAAAGATTAAAAACGAGCAGTCTTATTTATAAAAAGTCGGTTCCACTAAAACACTCTTAGTGGAATCAGTCTCGGAGCGTTTTAGCGGAATGAACTTTATTAACTTAATTCCGGATTCACTTACTACGTTTTGTCGGAAACGTCCGACCAGGTTTCGCTCTGATTCGCAGAACTTAATCATGGTGAGTAGAGACGGCGCTCGCGTCGTCGGTTGCTCGTCTCAAAAGCAAGTAAGTGAATCCGGAATTAAATTAATAATGTGTAGTGCTTACGAAATTTTTAGTTGGAATTAACTTTGTTTATAAACAAGACTAAATATTTTATATTGAATTTCTATTTTTATATAGACAAATCAATATATTTAGGTTCGTAGGCAAACACTAGTTCTAGTCAGACCTCAGTTTTCCGCACTTAATCGCATAGTCATTGTACGTAGCAAGCGCTGAGGTATGTAAATACCTCAGACACTACTAGGGTTTCCTCACGGTGTTTCCTTCACCGTTAGCGAGTGGTATTACTAATACAACTTCACAAATGTACGTGACTTAGGAAACAAAGTTATTGGTACCTTACGGTGTATTACACAAGATCCGTTTATAGGACTTAATTAGTCTAAGCTGTAAACTATTTATTTTCTTCGTGGCTATCCGAGATAAGTACTAGTAGGCAGAATTATAAAACGCCCTAAAATCTTCATTATATTACATAAATTCACGCCTGTACCACAAGTGGTACACAGAGAGCAGAATTGGTAACTTGTAGCGATCCTGAAAACAAGGAGGGTTTAAATCTCAAGACTAAAAATACAGCTGGAACCTCGCCAGAACTAACAATACAAATAAGTCTACAACATGCGGAGTTACCCCTATTTGCATACGATAACGCGAGACGGGTGACTCGAAAGAAAAGATAACAATCAAGAAATAGATAACTTTTCAAATAGTTTTCTTAGTACATTACTTGAGAATTGCGAGTTATTTCTACGTGTATTTTTCTCGCTAAAATATCAACCCAGGTGGTTCATACAGATTCATCGTCAAACACGTATATGGCATATTTATGTGCTTATATTTTTGTCTGGATACACTCCGTATTCGCTGGTTGCAATTCACCAAAAAATTTTGTATTAAAATATGCATTTGCAATGAAATCATGAGCAGAGAGGACTAATTATTCACATCAAATCCTGACGGAAACCGGACGTTTGTGATAGCGAACTTGACATTTAGACGAGTATAGTGGAATACTTCAGGTGTTGGTGAGCGTAATATAGGATAGGAGGGTTCGTGTGGATTCGTGTGACCGATCCCAGGTGTCTTACTTCCTATTTAAAGTTGTTAATAATTTTCATGGGATCTTACTACGTATCACCCTACTAATTAATAAATTAGTAGCGTGGAGATCAAAAATGTTGCAACTGAATTAAATTTTCTTTTTGTTTAATTTTTGTATGCTGTTTCTTTTTTAACCGACTTTAAAAAAAGGAGGAGGTTATCAATTCGACGGTATATATATGGCTATGTTTTCGCGTAACTCCGTCAAATCTTAACCGATTTCGAAAATACTTTTTTTGTTCGAACAGAATTTGCAAAAGTGTACAGACACTTTTTAAAAATACGATCTGTAAAAGAAGATATGATTTTTTTTCATTGGTGGCGCTAGTTAGCCCACTGGATCCCCTTAAGGCTGGCTTGCGCCAACGCTTTATGACAGCACTATCTATCTGTCTGTCTATCCAGAGATAAGATCTATCCAGTGAATAACTACAAACACGTCTTGCACATAACATTTGCAGAGCTATCTATAGATAGATTGTATGATTAACAAGCCTGTCAATCAGTAATTTATTTGTTTATCCCTGGATAAGAAGGTATCTATTTGCTTACTTCTCCAAAGACTTGGCGCAAGTCGCCCTAAGCAGAGCCGCATTTTGAGGTCTGGAGGCCCTAGGGCAACGAAGGAGCGGAGGCCCCTAATTATTCCCAAATAAAAAATACGAAACAAAAACTACAATGAATACGACGAATTTTTTTTTTATTTGAAACACAAACAGACTTTCTAAGTACTCATAAAAGATTGACGTTTAATTATAGTACATATTAGCCTTTTGTGGGGGCCCTTTCCTTGTGGAGGCCCCAGGGCAGTAGCCCCGCCTGCCCTCCCTTAAATCCGGCCCTGGCCCTAAGCCAGGGGGCACACAGAAGGGACGTGGGGCGGGGGCGCGGGAAAGACGGGGCGTTAATCCAATTCACTTTCATAGTAAATGTACTGAAGGGACGGGACGAAGCCCACGCAGAAGAGACGGGACGAGGCCGCCATTTCTATACACAAGTCGCGTCTTTTCCGTGCTCCTACCCCACGTCCCTTCTGGCTAAGGCTCCTATTCTCTCGACACACACGATCAAAATAAGTATAGTCTATTCATCCTTACTTGTCCAATTTAGTAAACAAGATTCTACCCGCAAAGTATGACTTTTTAGTCGAAAACTGCCATATTCCCATAAATTAAGTAACCTGGGACACCATTTTGGACACGCTGCTATGTTTATAAACAAAGTGCACGAACTTGCAAGAAAATATCTAGTTTCGGCATCAAATGTCAATTTTAAGGTTAGAATATTGTTTACTAAATTGGACAAGTAAGGATGAACAGACTGTAGGTATGCCATCGTCCACGACAACTACACCACCACGCGGTCCAACTATAAACTCGAGGGGTTGTTAGCAAGTTAGTGCCTTTGCTAAAAGTTACGCCACTTTTAGACAAAGGGTTAAGAAGTGAAATCGACTGGAAACGGGTTGAAACACGGGTTGCTTATTAAGTGTTGATTAAGTTATTGGTGCGCGTAGGTGACAACTAAATAATTGCTTGCATTACCCTCCAATTGGTAATTCATGGTGAGGTAGAAACAAAAAGTTACCTTGGTGGTTACTGGAAGGCGCATTTGACTTAAGAGGAATCTAAACTGGCATTTTCAACTTATTAGCGTGTCGATGGCAAAACAATTTTTATTAAAAGTCTTTATTTAGAACTCTGAGTGCGACAGGGTACGATGAAAGATGGTCCGTGATTTTTCAACTAATATTGCGACATACTTCGACCAAATAGGGGATGTATTGGCAAAGGGCAAGATAAAGAGTACCCGAACCTGGCGTGTGTGCTTGCAACGACTAATGAATGTTAATGAAGCCAATGAGGTCTGTCAGGATCGTGGCAAGTGGTAAACCCTGGTCTCGGGATACAAACGTGATTTTAGGTAATGTATTTTCTTAAGGTGACAATCGGTGCAGCAGTCCTCGCTGTATATAATCGCGATAGTTCTCCTTATAGTTCATCGTCAGCTCGCTTTATACATTAAGCAAAAAGGCGCTACGCCATAGGAAGATCAAAACATTCATCACCAGGGACCCCAGGGCTGGCTATTACTTCGGGCAGAGGATAAGTCTCGCTATCCAACGAGGTAACGTAGCCAGCATACTGGGTACCCTTCCCAGAGGCGGCGATCTGGGCGCAGTTTTCTATTATTAGTTATTTTTAATGATATTGTTTGTAAATGTAAATGTAAATAGTTATTGGTATAAATATATAATTATACGACTTCATCGCGGTAAATCGTTATGAGCATCATAAAAATCTATGAAGGTTCAAAATTACCCCCCTGTATACTTCCCATCTGTCTCGATCGTCTCGAGTGGAGACCACGGACTAGCAAAAGCAGCGTTACACCGATGATCTGAGGCAGATTGCTGGTAGCGGCCGTTGTTTTTGTTTGTTTTGTAAGCGTTTCTGTTTCACGATGATATGAAAGAACATATCTTGAGGAAAGCTTAGTATGCGTCAGAGTGATCTATGGATTTCTGAATGCTTTAATAAGTAGTTATCAGCATTAAGATAAGATAATTTAATTGTTTCTTGATGCCAACAGTGATCGCAGAGTATATTAAAAACATACATATTATAATGTAAAATATGTGTATTTTTTTTTGTATGATATGTATTTTTCATTCTTTTTCACGGAGTCCATCTTTCGCAGCATCGATTGAGTTTGATGTAGAAAAATAAATGTTTTTTTTGTATACCTAATGTGTATTTTTTATTATTTTCACGAAGTCCATCTTTCACGAATGCACACCAAACGCAGCATCGATTGATTTTGATGTAGAAAAATATATGCATTATTTTTTGTATAATATTTAATTTTTATTATTTTCACGAAGTCTATGTTTCACGAATGCACTCCAAACGCACCGTAGTCTATTCAGTCACCTACTGAGTGTCAGTTTTCCATTGCTTTTCACTTGAGACAATCTGGCAGAGGTTTATACTGTCCAAACACAAGTGAGTATTCCCAGACAAACTTTCACAGAGTTTATTTATCTAGGGAGAATTAGGGGTAAAAATAATTAAGTTGGCCATTACGTCAACAATTATTTGTGTTTACTTAACTATCTTCTCTATAATATAAAAATGAATCGCTGAATGTGTTGCTAAGCGCAAATCTCGAGAACAGCTAAACCGATTTCGCTAATTGGTTT
Organism: Yponomeuta evonymella; assembly: GCA_963969515.1. Taxonomy (NCBI): domain Eukaryota; kingdom Metazoa; phylum Arthropoda; class Insecta; order Lepidoptera; family Yponomeutidae; genus Yponomeuta; species Yponomeuta evonymella. The sequence continues at coordinate 14,972,843 of OZ018358.1, read as the reverse complement.
TTAGAATATTCCTTGAAGTACGAGGATGGTTCTACGGAGAGAAAAATTAAAAAAATTAGGTGTTGAAAAAAAAAAAATTAAGGAATCGCTTTTAGGCGGGTAGGCGGTACAAAGTTCGCCGGCTCAGCCAGTACGAAATAAAATCGAGATGACTGTGAGTTAAACGACCCATAATATTAATAAAAATAACAAATAATAAAAAACGAGAATTAGGGGTAAAACAAAATTCTCCATTACTTGAACAATTATTTGGCCTTGCTTATTTAAAAAAACAACAATAGATATGAATGTATGAGATGAATGACAAATAATATAGACATTTTTAAAGTGAAATCATAGTAGTAGCCTTGCCCAACACCTATTGTTTAAACCACAGGAAAGACCCAGGAACCCTGTTTCCTCTATACAAATTGAAAAAAACACGATAAGCAAATCAAAGTGAACAAATTATACCGCTGTTCTAATCAAATTAGAAATTAACACATTTATTGCCCTACGAACTAATTTGGTTTCATAATAATTAAATTCCATAATTAATCATACAGTTTGCATGGTAACAATACTCTTAACTACACTTGAGAGCAATATGTAAGAGCCACTGACGAAATCCTTGATATTCCGTAGATTCAGATTACTGATCGTAGTAAAAAAAGAAAGGAACAAATGGTTGTTGTTTTTGTTATTTATTAATTCTTAACGAATCCTTGTGACGAACCCATTTATGTAGCTTGTATACGTCCCACTCTGGGGCACAGGCCTTCTCTCAGAGACAGAGAGTATGGGCTTAATTACCGCGTGTATGGGCAATTTTAAGTGCTGAAATTGCCAAGACACGCCGAGAAATTGCTAATACAATAGGCGACGCAAATTGTCAATTTCAAGTGCTGAACACTTAAGACACTCAGGTTTCCTTACGATGAAACTCATACTGTAGATAAAAATGCCTCTCTCTATTTCTCATGATGCTAATAATTTAATACGATACAATTTACATACTTCACCGCTTGCAATGGCCTAGGTATTCGGCTAAGTGCCCAAATCTCGTGTCTGACTAACTGACTACGATAAAATCTTACGATTCATCTGCCATTACCTAAATGGTTATTCGTTTCCCTTCCTGTCGGCATTTGGAAAAAATAACGGTTTTGCATTTTTATATAATAATATATTGTGAAGCTATCGAAAAGTTGCTCTTTCGATTTCGTAACATAAGTGACCCTAATTTATTGCTTTCGAGTGTACGAAGCACGTAAAATCAGCCTAACGCGTTGGCGGATTTTGCCTATTACGCAAAATGTTCAAATCTCCGTCGTTAGTAAGTCAATTGGCATAAGTGTGATGAAACGCAAACGCTTGGTGCCTAATTAGCGATATTTATACAGTAGAAAAATCATGAAATTATGTGAGTAATAAATTAAGTACGACGCGAGCTCCGTCTTTACTCACTATGATCAAGCTCTGCGAGTCAGAGCGAAACCTGGTTAGACTCTTCCGACCAAAAAACAAGTAGGTAAATGAATCCGGAATTCAACTAATGATTCAAGGCCGACTTTAGCCTTGGGTAACTCAGGAGCCAGATATGAGAGGACACACATCTCCCTCGCCGTCAAGTGTGTCCCAGTCATATCCCAGAGATGTCAACTATATCTGGCTCCCTCACACATACTATCAACTCAGTACGGTAGACATCTCTACCTAGCTCCTGCTACTTTATCCAGCTCACAAACAGTGCACGAGAACGAATCTAAACGAACGAACGAATTTCTCGTCGCAGTAATAAACAAGCGACCTGTGAAATACCTACAAATGTATTGACTTTGTGACCTTTTTGATCGCTATTGGTACGGGTGGCTTCTTCGGCCAACATCGGGCATTCAGTCGCAGTACTAATAAGATGAACGGAAGAGACGATAATCATATATGTTTGTCACGCTTTAATTAACGACCATATTCAGATAGATAATAGATATCGCCATATTCAGTCTTAGTAAAAGTAAAAGAATTTAAAAAAGAAAAAAAATAAATGCATTGTTTACGTTTTGAATAAAGTACATAGTTTGCGATTGAAGGTCATGCTAGATCGTGTTAACCGACTGCCTCTGAGGAGTTTTTTAGAGGAATCGTGTTTTTATAAATTAGACCGTATATAAAGTGTCAAAAGTTAATTAATAGATATACATTTTGATTTTGGTTTGAACTCCTCTTATTTGAATAGACTGATAATATAAAAAAGAGCGCGTGAGCTGGATAAAGTAGGAAACAGATAGACTAGACTCACTCACCACTTGTGTCGTACGGCTCTTGTTTCCGCACACACTCACTCGATCGTATGTCGTAAGAGCTAGGATAGAAGTGGTGAGCCAGATATGATACAGATATAGAGTGTCCCGGTGAGCAAAGATATGAGATATAACAACTCCCTCTAAGGACACACTTTGCACAAGTCTAGCCGACTTGCATAACTTTTTAAATGTCATGTGAGCAGCCATTTAAATTTACTTTTGTATGATAAACTTTAGTTAAATGCCACTTATATGTTACACTTAGATAAGATAAGATAAGATAAAGATATTTATTGAGAAACAAACATCGGTATACATGGAAAGTTATGACTTCTTAACAAGTTGACTTAGATGTTAAGTATACGTAATTTATTTATCACGTTAGAAACCAAACTAGGTAGATCCTGTACTATGGTTTCCAACGCCCCCCTTCGGTTATTGTTAAGTCAAGTAAAATTAATTACCAAAGAAATACAGCAAATATAGTGAAAACTACAACTTATTCTTTTTAGGGTTCCATACCCGAAGGGTGCCAAATGGGACCAAATGGGAGGACTGTCTGGGAGGACTGTCCGTCTGTCTGTCTGTCTGTCTGTATGTCTGTCTGTCTGACCGTCTGTCTGTCTATTTGTCTGTCTGTCACCAGGCTGTATCTCATGAACCGTGATAGCTAGACAGTTGAAATTTTCACAGATGATGTACTTCTGTTGCCGCTATAAGAACAAATACTAAAAACAGAATAAGATAAGCATTTAAGGGGGCCTCCCATACAACAAACTTTGTCTAAAGACAACGCTCGCCATCTAGCGGCCATCTATCGTCCATAATCACAGTACAAGAAAAATAGCCAAACGATATACAAATTACTTAGGCTACACAGTAAAATAAAGCAGAAGGAAGGTAAATGTTAAAAAATTATAAACCGCTCACGCTCAGATAGGTTTCCTATTATCCGCATTGTAAAAAAAGCTACTAGATTTGTAGTAGGTGAGTACTTACGATAGGCCGAAGCCAACGCCGATGTGATCAGGAACGCTGACACTGCGATCCGCGTAGCCGACTGCATGGTGTCTGGTGGTGAGAAAGGAAAATTAATTACCGGCCAAGTGCGTCTCGGATTCTACGACACCATTCACCTGTGAGAGATCATCGAGCATTCGTTGTTCCCTGCCGAACTGAACAACGAACAGAGCCACGCATACAGCCAAACACCACTACGAACATAGTCACGATCATCCCAGCAAACGCTCTAGTAAATGCGGCTCGGCAAAAAGCTCGAAGCTAATTTACGGTCGTTCCGCTAGAAATTTCGCTAGAATGCTGCAATTGTGAGCTTTTACCTGTAATTTATATTCGCTAGAATGCTCATTACATGCTCAAGTCTATTAGCAGCTTAAGAAGCCTAATAACTCACGATCACTTCCTTAGATGTCAACAAATCATTGATAAATTATTAAAGTACATTACAAAAGATGAATTGATGGGCGAACGTATAAATGTGGGACGAGGCGAAGCCGAGGCACACATACCTAAGTCTATCAATGCCTAGTTATGGCCAAGGCTTGTATAGAACTTTTCTCAAATAATGCTTGTTTAATTTTTTTATTTTTGTTTATTAGTTTGTTTATGTACAATAGGTAACAATCTTAATATAACATAATATTATAGTATATTCTAGTTTTAAGCTAGATTAACTAAGTATTCCTTAGGCAGAACTTTTTATTTGAAAATACAATTACTACTTTTCAAAATCAATGATGGACAACGAACAACAATAATTTTTCCCGCGTTAAAGTGTTCGTTTGTTTTTTTTTCAATAAACACCTTTTTATTTGCAAGCTAGTGTAAAATTTCAATAAAACCTTTGTTAAGCCTCCTTGGTTGCCATGATTTGGAGTAAAAGATTCGGAGTAAAATTACACGAATTTAAAAATGGAACGATCTTTTACTCCGAAACATGGCAACCAAGATATGAATTTCCTATGTAATTTATTTGGCCGCTACAACACGACAGATATAGATTTTCACACAACTTTTACCGGCCACTGCTCGCATGTTTTAGCCAGTACAGCAATTTCGATTTATCTTGAAGAAGGTTGTCAAAATAATCCTCAAATTTACAAGCATGTTTGAGAAAAAATAACTAAGGCTGTCCATCATAAACATAAACATTTACATACAGGCACATACATTGGTTCTGGCCCCACGCTAGGATACCCTGTGTCGTGGGAACCAGAAACAACGACATCACAAACATGTAAACATCCAAGACCTGGGGTTTTTTTTTTGTTCCCAGCCGGGATTCGAACCCGGGACCTCTCGCATGGTATGCAGATGCGCTACCACTGCGCCACGAGGTCGTCAAAACCAAAAATTCTGTTAAAACAATAATAGTAGTTTATGCAACTGTCATATAATGAAGGGTATTAAAACACGAGTGTGAGTTTATGAATTCATAATAGTAACGAGTGTTTTAATACCCGTGTTATATGCAGTTGCATACACTACTTTATCTTCACTAATGCAATTAAAAATTAAATTAACGCGTACGTGTATAATCACAGTGATTTTGCCGCCATTAAAATTTAACCAATGAGAGCGCAGCTGCGCGCTTCAATAAAACGCGACCAACCTGATTGGCCCTGCAATCAATTTGGTCGCGTTTTATTGCTGTTATAATGAGATTTTACGATATCGATGTGAATATTATACCATCATGTGAAATTGCTTAAATTGAGTGTTTTGTTGTCTGCGCTATAACAGTAGTAATTAAAAGTCAAGTATTGAAAACATAAGTAGAATGTTACAACATTAGTGTAGATAAAAAATATTAGAATGAGCGGGCAAGAGGGATTTCAGAAGTTAATTGGCGACTTAAAACTATGCAATGGCGAGACGATATCCACCGATATTATATGCCGAAATTAATTGAGGTACACTTGAGGTACTATTTGTCAACGACCCATATCAATAACGGTGTATAGTTGACTAAGCGGAGAGATCTTTGCTTAGCACTGGGGCACAAACAATTCATTGCTCAGCATGGCCGAGAAAAGACCTAAGGCGACAGACAATGAGGCGACATAAAATAATTGTGGAATAAGGGCTCATTTTCCCTCTAAACATAGTACCCCAGTTTGCAGACCTTACAATAGCACGCTACGTGAACATTTCGGCGAAACTAATATCAAACTCTACAAGGGCGGTATCACACGTAACAGACAAATACATTAACTTTGAATAAAACAAATGTGAAACGTCTAATATCAAACTTACATTCGGCGTAAATTTACCACCCACCTGCCTACGTCACAAACCTACATATCGATATGTAATCGGGACTTAAATCTCACACGTGTGGGTAAGTAGCTTAATCTCCGGTTTATGGAACGGGCTTATTTGTTCCCGAGCACGCGCAACGAATATCTGTTTCGTGGTTTACATTCCACCGCCGATATGGCACAGAGAGTTGAACTAGTCTATTTGCCCTCCCCCGATCTCTTTTGTACCGTTCCAAAATTTCTAGGATGGCTCAAAGAAATTTCTATTGAACTAAGCCCGCCTTGGCACCTAATTTTCATCACACATAGCCTAGTTTATTTATGTTAATATATTTATATTGCAATAAAGTGCAACACGCAAACGGTTTAATATTAATTATTAAGATATGTTATTTGCGTAATTAGTAAGAATAATGTGTATTATGGGTGTTTCAATATATATTGATACCTACTCGTATTCTATGCATACCGATAATTATGACAATGTAGTCTTAATAATTTTTCCAATAAATCTCTTCTGGCACTACCCCATCCACTATCCACATCACCAAAGGTTAGCTGGAGGAGAATGCTTATTAGTATTAAACTCGCCTATGCACAAATGTTTTATTGTGCAGTATATAATTTTCTAATTAAGCTTTACTACAAGTGGTCTACAGGCGTCTACAATGTCTACCATTTAAAGCTGACACCCTAGAAGATGGTGGCGTAACAATAAAAAGTGTACTTTCTGAATTGCAACCAATTGGCTGAGCGTTGATAGAGTCTGTGTCCCTGCACTGTAGTCGACTCTCTGTCTCGTTCAGTTATTTGTCATTTGTGGCTATGGTACTCTGCCCACTACGTGACAAGCTTTTGTTGCCTAGTAATCCATTAATAACAGCGAGCAACCATGGACCCTACTTCTAAATCAACTTTGGAATATGAGAGTTCTTTTCAAACTGTAACGTAACATAAATCCCATTTCGAGTTAGTAAATATGGTTGTAATTAGTAATTACGGCAAAACCCATCATGGTTAAAAACCACGATGGAGGCCTATGTCCTGCAGTGGGCGTCAAATGGCTGATGATGATGATGACGAAATACGGTTGAACATTAACAGTAAGTTCTATTTGTACCATTTATCGAAAATCCTTACGATAATTTTTTTTTTGTAGCTGGTCGTCTGACGTTACCACGATGAGATCAATGTATGGTTGAATATCTTCAAAATATGAAACGTAAAACCTATAGCTATACTAGTCAAGACAAAATATGGGCCTCTAGTTCATTTATAACTTATACGTATTTTATTTAACAAAAACTAATTCTTTTTGTTTCACTAACCCGTGCTGAGGACATTTTTAAAAACCTATTTAAAGGCTAAAAATTCCACCCATGCCACGTCTTGAACCCGCGACCTTGGAAATGGATAAATGGAAATTCCACTGCGATGGGTGGAATTTTTAACCACTAAATAGATTTTCAAAAAGTAATTGTTAAACTATACAATTACCAGCCGACACGGCAAACATATTAATTAGCCTACGGCCTATTCTCAGACTTACTAAATGTACACGAGAAATTTCATAAAAATCGGTGAAGCCGCTTCGGAGGAGTTCGATAACAAACACTGTGACACGAGATTTTTATTTATTAGGCGAAGCCTTTTTTGAACTCAACTGAGTTTTGTGTCTAGAGAAATCTTCAAGTTTTTTTAATGGGCTGATAAAGAAGATTTCTATCAACGATTTGTTTACGTTTAAGTAGAGAAAAGCCGAATGAACTTAAATCTAAGCTTATTTTTAATTATTCAAATTCAAAGAGCTACATCCAAAATATATGTTCTTAACTACGAAATCATATTTTAGCAATCCAAATAGGTTTCATCACTATGTTTTACATAAAGTTACTCATTATCATAATAATTTTACATTATACTACATTAAGTAAGTACTTTCCAACTTTACCCCCTTAACTTACTTCTGAACTAACGTTCCGAAGGTAATTTTATTCGCCTCATCTAAAAACTTAGACTGAACCTAGTTTCCATACCCATTATCATTGTATAACTACATATGCAGCGGGCAATAGGGTCCCTTACACTGAAATAGGAAGGAATAAATGGGAATAAATGAAATAGGAAGGAGACTCGGAATAAATGGCAAGTTCTAATATTATTTTTATTTAACTGGAGGTTACCAATAAAAAAAATTTAAGCTGTGAAGAAATCAAACTTCTAAGGTAACGTTAAAAAAAGACACGGCCGTTTATCCCGCAAAAAAACGTATATTTCGACACTCAAGCCAATTAAAATTTATAGTGTACTTTCCGTTGATCTAGAACTATGAAATTTGGCAAGTAATATCGTCTTACACTACAAGTGCAGAAAAAAATCAGAAAACTACACATTTATAATTATATCATAAAAAAAATTGTTGAGGTTCGGGAAAAGCTCGGAAAAACTGCGAGACTCGATTCCTGACCTATTTATAATATGTAAGTACCTACAAATTTGTACGGAACCCTCGGTGAGCGAGTCCGACTCGCACTTGTCCGGTTTTTTATCTTTATTCATTACTGACAATCACACATTTTTTTTCATACTTTTTACTTTGACGTCATTACTATGAAATTTTCTTTGTTAAAAAAATTTACGTTATATCCACGCAAGTTCAGGGGCTCAACTACGTAACTTTACACCAAATTAAATAAAGACCTAAATCTTTCACCTTTCTAAAGCACAAATTCAAAAAACATTATATAACTGGTTAATAAAACTCTCTTATTATATGATAGCACCGAGCGACTTGTAACATCCAATTAAAAAAAAATTATATTACAAAAAAAAACAAAAAAATATATTATTACATATTTTATAATAAATTAAATCAAACCCACCTTGTTTGTTTACATAAGTGTAGTTAATTTATGTTATTTTTCCGTAGTTTACGTCGTATATTAACATAATAAGTTACTTTATGCAGTGTATTACAACTTCTATAAAAAGAAATCTAAACTTAATTTCAACGTAAAGAATTTATAGTCGGTTTTTTTTAATGTCAAAGTACAATATTAGACTATTCAAATAAAAACATGGTCACTTTTGAGCGGAAGTCTGGTTACCCATAATACTGAGTATTCTAGTTCGGCGACCAGGCATTGTCTATGCACACCTTTATGACAATAAAGTTTTTTGTATTGTACAAAGAAAATAGTTTTTTGTATGGTTGACTGCCTCATTGGACTAGCCCTTAAAGCGCTTAACTACCGATACAGAGGTTGCGGGGTCGATTCCCCAAAGATCTATTTTCACTCATCTGCAGGCACAAAAATATCACAAGTAGGCAAAACCAATCGCTACGTAACACAATTTTTCCACAATAAAAAAAACACGATTTTTTCCGGAAAAAATGAGGCTCCACACTCACCGAGGTTCGGGACACCTGTTGCGCTATGAATGCTGGTCCGGAGGCTGTATCCAACGTTATATAGGGCGGGCCGCCCACCCCCGGTGGCTCTCAAACTATTCAGAGCTAACCTTTCACGAGCAAGTTTTTGAGCAATAATTGCCTGGCAAGTGAAAGTCCAGGAGCAAGAAATGTTGCCAAAAGGGGCCATTCTCGGTATGATTTTAAAACATTAATATGACAGTAATTAGTTAGTTAGTTTTCAATTAATTTATGATCTATACCAAATAAACAATCACAATTGAACATGTAAAATAAAAAATAAAAATGTTGATTACCTTTTTCTGTAACAAAACCCACAATATAACAAAACAGACAATATTTGCACGATTAGTAATAAAAATGGTGTGGATTGAATTTCTTATTTATTTACAGACAAGATGATTTAATATTTTGTAAGTAAAAATAAATACAGAACTTAGCCTATTTTTTTGTATTTAATATCTAACAGTGATATGGTACGTCGTAGTTTGTTATGGTCAACACCGGCCAACTCAGCCGTTTTTTTCACTTTACGCGTTACGGCCGTTAAATATTTGAAACATAAAAAAAATATCAACACTACCATCTACAACAAATACTTTCTACAAAAATACGAACCAAATGTTGACGGTCACGAATATTTACAAAAAAATATAAATAGTATTCTAATCGTATAGTATAGGGTTATTTAAGCTTATTCGATTCATCTTTCTTGACTCTTATGTGTGTTTCTTCCTACCCTATGCCCTATGTGCATGCGTATGTGTGTCTCTACTTTTTCGTGACATAGCAAAGGCAATTCTTCTTAGAAAAGCAAGACTATCACAGTTTGCTCGCACTGTTTGGGAGCCGCCGGGAAAGCAATTCGAGAAATCACGTCTGCGGTGTTTAGACATAATTCATTTACTTACCCCGCATTCTGTCAGCCAGACCACTTGTCGAAAGCGTTTGACTAATTTTGTCTCTCGAATCCGCGTAATGTCTGTATGACTTTTACAGCCCTATTCTTAATTTTGTAGCTTGAGACGTAGTTAAAAAAATAAGTCAATAAAAAAATCAGCAGTCACAGAAGATTGGTAAAAAATTGCAGTTCTGTAAAACGGCAAGACTTAAGTTTCCTAAGTTATAAGTTTATTTTGCCTTAAACCTAATTAGCATGACATAGCAAAGTCACCCTATAGATACGTCTCGTTGCAGGGCACAAGCTTTCTCCATTATTGCGAATTGGAGATTGCATGCATTGAGATCTATGAACACCTCAGGAACTCGTGGTCACCCACGACGTTTTTTCTTTACCGTAAGTTAATATGGATATCATAACATATGGAGAGGATGAAGGTAGAAATATTGATGAAAGATATATATCGAGCGCATGTGGATGAAAGGGCCGGTAAAGGACGTTCCATTCAGACATACTTCGACCAAATGGGGATGTATTACCAAATGGCCAGATAAAAAGTACTCGAAACCGGCGTGCGTGCATGCAACGACTAATGAATGTTGATGAAGCGAAAGAGGTCTGTCAGGATCGTGGCAAGTGGCAGTTCCTGGTCTCTGCCTACAGGCGTGAGGTTATGTATAAAAACCAAGTATTGAAATATGAACATCTTTGACTAACATGACAGAGGTCATGGGTTCGATTCCGATTGGGGCTACCGTACAATATGTAGGCATCAATCTGGGTGTTTTTCCATGTTTGTGATGTACTTGCCTGGTTACCATATCATAGGGTTACGTTTGGGGCTAGCACAACTGATTGTGTTGTATTAAAATTATTGTTATGTCTTACGCTCGTAATTTTATTTTCTACGCCACAGACTTCGTCAAAAGTATATATTTTTTCAAAGGGTGCCAAAAAATAAAAGAGGCCTAAAAATACGAAACACATGTGGTATCTAAATAAAGCCTGCAGGACGCCTCAGGAAACTGAATTAAAAGCAGTTTCCGCCCTAACAGGGCTTTTAGTTTAACTTCATCAGGTTACCTGCGATACATCCGTCCACCAGTTATGTACACTGGGTTAGATATAAAACGCGTGGGTGCCGAGAAACATATCGCTCGCCCGGAACATCATTACATTTTTGCGAATTTTTTAATAATAAATAGTTTGTACAGAAACCACAAAGAATCGGTACAGGATGCAATTGCGACAAATAGCGTCATTTTTTTCAATCAATCAATATATTTATTTTTGAACATAGGTGTGTTTACAATAAAGGTCTTACAGTAATTTTAGAGCGCTATGTTATACCCAAAACGAATGTAGGTATACAAATATGTTTAAGCATGCACATGCACAATGAAGTAAGAAATTAAAATATTATACAAAACCAAGAAATGTCACAATTAGATAATAGGTACATAAGTAATTATACAGCAATGTCATGAAAGAAACGTCCAAACTAAATAGTCTTTACATTTATATAGTAATGTCATTCAAAAATTCGTCTTCTTTAGACATTAATAACATTTGTCAATAAGAAATTGGCATAGTTTACTTTTAAATTTCGATAAATTCATTTCATTCATCTCATTAGGTTTTTTTTTTTTTTTAATTTTGGTGCCATACAAAAATTGTAGATTGTGTCTCAAGGGAGCAAAATGATATATTTACGGCGAGGGCGGTATATTGAATCCTGAGTGAAGCGAAAGATTCTACAATAGAATCTTTCGCATCACTCAGGATTCAAGTGCTTACGCCCAAGACGGAAATAATTTTGCTACCGAGTGACACATACTGCTTTTCACACCTGCTATAAGGAAAATTTAAATCAAACACAATTAAGATATCGAAAGAAGTTTATGATCGATTGCAACAAAATAAAAATCGAATTGGAATTACATTTTGTGAAAATCTGCACATGCATCATGCTGAGGGCAATAAAAAAAACTAGAATATCAGGGAAGAAAAGTACAACTTTGATCCCTCATTTGAGGGAATCAAGGGATCTTTTCTGAATAGCAGGTGTGAAAAGGCTTTTTGACATCAGAGCTCTTTTCACTTTGGGAAGGCTGAGCTTATCAGTGTATGAGATCCAATTGGTCCATGGCGGATTTGGGAGACCTTTACAAAGAGATCAGGATTTGTTTTTACTGTCATTTGACTGAAATTAACATAAATTCGACATTGGTCTTGATGTTTCTTTGGGCTTAACCATACTTTTGGAGTGTTATACTGCTCAAAACAATCAAGGGAATAAGATTTCAAAGTGAAATAAAAAAAAGTTCTTTGTTTTTTAATTACAACTGTCCACTATATATTAAAGTGAAATTGTTAATGAAGATAAGAAACCAAATAACATCAGCGTTTTTGTTAGCAGTTTTTAATATGGTGGGCAAGAGTCTAAGTACACCTAAAAAGAAAGTGACGTCATTGAGTTTTCTTAATTTTCAATTACCTACAGACAAATTCTTTAATTTTATGTGGCCTTTCAAGTCTTCTGAGTATTTATTAAAGTGAACACTCACTTGGCTTACAAGGTCATTATGCGAGATCTGACTGGAATCTATATATCCAGAGCTGTCACTCTGCTTCAAGAGGGTCAAACTATGGCATATGTAGGAACTAGAGATGGAATTTCTACCAAAACACTGATGTTCTTTTGTTTTTTATTTTCGTATAGGATGCCACTTCAATATTTAGTGGCCAGTTATAATTAACAACTTAAGCAAAAGGCTTTACTCTACTTTAAAATCTTATTCCCCTAATTGTTTTTGGCAGAAAGTATGGAACACACCAACGCGGTGGAGGTGGCGGTCTATAGATTAGATAAGATTAGATTAGAACACTTTATTGTTTAACACTTTTCTGGTGTGTACCAGAAAGGAAAATACATTAAAAGACTTACATGTCTAAGTTTTGCCGTATACAAATGGCGGTCTTATCGCTAAAAGTGATCTCTTCCAGACAACCTTAGGATGGATAGAACTGAGGGTACATTCGTCAATTACTGCAGTAGTATTCATATGGACGTAAGTATGGACCATCACCGCCACCGCCACCTCGTTGGTATGTTTCATCCTTAGCTCATTTTGCAAAAACGCAATTCTATCGTTTTTGTTGCTGATGAGCGATATGTACAGTTGAGTGTAAATAAATTATCCAGATAATAATTATCCGAACAAATCCAGAGAGGTAAACTCACACCAGAGACCAAGTAACTCGGGATTGATGTCCTGGTGACCCCATTCCCCTCATTTCATCCGGGACATCTACTTACAGGTCAGTTACCCTAATGAATGCCGGTAAAGTTACATTTTAATTATAAAATAGGATGAAAATTGTGACTTGAATGCAAAGTTAAACTAGAAATGCATTGTTTATATCATTTATACAATGTGATTACATCTTTTAAAAAATACAGTCTAATGTTTTGACGTGAAACGTCTTTCAGTTCGAGGGGTCACTTGCTAAATCCAATCCCATCTGCAACTACGTTGCGTGTGCAATTTATTTATGTATCATTGAGTAGAGCAAAGTGGGCATTACTCAGATTCGTGCCGTTGGATGGCGCATTTTGAACTAAAAATTAACGCTTACTTAAACGTCTATAGACGTCTCACGCTCAACAGACCGCCGTGTAACCAACCCGATACAGCTTCGCCCACTTTTTTTAAAACTGTCATCGGCATTCTTTCAGGCATAGCTTAACTTTTCTAACGCAAGCTACTATCAAGCTGATAATCATTCATCATTGTGTCGTTAACATTCGATTAAGCTATCTGCCTGACTTTTTAACTGAGCATGGCAATAACCAGACTGACTTGCATACCTTTTTAGGGTTCCGTACCCACAGGGTAAGGGACCCTATTACTATGACTCCGCTGTCCATCCGTCCGTTCGTCCGTCTGTCAATTGAAACAAAATAAAATAAAATATTTAAGGGGGCTCCCATACAACAAACGCGATTTTTTGCCGTTATTTGCTCGATATTAATAACGGCAACAGGTCTAACTGTTTGAAATATTCAAATGTTGCATAGATAATGGTACAGAACCCTTCATGCGCGAGTCGTTAACTTGTCGTTAACGTTGACATTAACGAGTAATTAGCTTAAGTAGCATTTAACTGAAATTCGCCGTACAAAGTAATATATTAAATGGGTCTAACCGCGATTATGTGGTAGGTTAAATTTAATTACCTTTGATTCCCGACGAATAATCTCGGTTACACTTGTTTAATATATTACTATGTATGAGCATCGTCGTACAAAATTCAATTTAAATTGCTACTTAAGTCATGTTTAGCATTTTGATGTTGGTGGGAACCGAAATAAATAAGGCTCGTACAGTATGACAAATAAAATAAACAGTAAAAATGCATCCAGCCCTGTTCTAACGGCACAACCCTCATACAAGTATCACGGGCTATAAAGGGATAAAAAGTCGACCCATCTCGCTCTCACTCGCAACATCTAGCAATATGGCGGCTCTCTTTATCGCTCTAGCTACAGAGGTTGTATTGTCAGGGTTACTTTTCTTAGTATGCTACGCCCTTTGTCATTTTGCTACGAAACTACGCTTTTTCGTCATCCTGCTACGAACAACTACGCCGTAGTCGCTACGAAGATGAACATTATGCACGAAAGCATTTTTTTTACGTAGCCTTTTACTAATCCTTACTAATATTATAAACGCGAAAGTTTGTATGTATGCACGGATGTTTGTTACTCTTTCACGCAAAAACGGCTGAACGGATCCGAATGAAATTTTGCATAGATTACATGTATTATACAGATAGATTATAGTCTGGATTAGCACATAGGCTATTTTTTTTCCCGGAAAAATACACATCAAAATTACCACGCGAACGAAGTGGCGGGCAACAGCTAGTTTGACTATATTATTGCTTTTAGCAATAAGACCGCCAGTCGTACTCTGTGTCTTAGATGTTTTTTTATGTAGTGTGCTCTGGTGTCCAATAATCTGGTACACTACAGGGCACAGGCCTTGTCTTAGAGCGAGAGTACGAGCTTAATCACCACGCATGCCCACCGCGGATAGGCGATCAGTGGTGTTCTCATTCCTTCGTTTGAGAAGACCTCCGACGCTCAGGTTTCCTCGCGATGTTTTCCTTCACAATCAGCGATTGGTTGCCGCTGTCTTTGGACTAGCCGTTATCCTAGTTTGGGACCAGGTCAAGTGATTGTGTTGTGTGGAACTTATTATTATTATTATTGGCATTGCAAGATTTGAGGTTTACCATACTAAAATAGTTATTAAGTTTCTAGGAAGTTTTAACTTTGACCTAGACTCACCGAAGTTCTTGACAGAAGCAATCTTGTGTTCTGAGAAATTTTATTCCTCGTAAGTGGCTACAGTGAAATTAAGAGTATGTAGATTAGAGGAAAAAAAGTTGTTCAGAAATAAGATTTTGAATAACAAATAAAAACCGACTTTAAAACACTACAGCACTAAAATGTGAGAAATAATTTAAAAGAATACCTTTAAATTAGAAATATGTGTACATGTAGGTATTGTAGAAGTATAATTTGCAGTCAGTGCCCAAAATATATGTGCTGGTCATGAAACTGGGCATCGACTACAAATTATGCTTCTACAATACTACTTCTAATGTAAATTATTCTTTTAAATTATTTCAAATTTTTCAGTGCTGTAGTGTTTGAAGTCGATTTTAGATTTTCATTTAGTTTTTTTTTTATTTTTCAATTTTTAATGCTTATAACCATAATTAATTCTTTATTCATTCTTTGCTTTAAAATTTTAACTTCTCTTCACCAGAACATCACCAAATTACCCTGGGACTACTTTTACGCTATTTTATTAAACATACGGATATTACTAAAGGATGGGCCCCATTAGGCCTTATTTACTGCTGGCCATTGAAGAGTTCCGTTCTCCATCTGTAGAAATCATCATCAGATCTTCACCAAATTAGAATGGAACCAATAAGACGTTATACATATTCTTACAAAAATTGAATTGTCGAAATCGGTTAAAATTTGACGGAGTTATGCGTGAACATAGCCAAAAACTATTACTCCATTTCCTTCCGTGGATGTCGTAGAAGGCGACTTAGGAAATCAATTACCAGGAGACGGGCAGCAGCGTCTTCCTGAGATTCCAACCGCATACTGCGATCGCCAACCCGCTTGCCAAGCGTGGCGATTATGGCAAACCCCATCATGGTTATAAAAACCACGAAGGAGGCCTATGTCCTGCAGTGGGCGTCAAATCGCTGATGATGATGATGATGATTCATGAATGACATCGCGTGGGAAGGCTAGGCTAGAAGATAGACTACAAAATAGAGGCAAGTAACAGCAATTGTCATGCTAATATCATTCTATGGAACAAATATGTGTTTTTAGACTCTATTCCCTGAACAAGTGATTGTGTTGTATGGAAGTTATTATTACTGTTAATTTCACTCGTATTTACGAAACTCCGCACCTTCTAGCGCAATTTCCATATTTAGATAAGACATTAAGTATTCCTTAAAATAATTGCAAGCTGGTCTCGGTCGTCTTGATTTATCCAACGTGTCTAAGTTAAATAAACCGGTCAAGTGCGAGTAGAAGTCGCGCCCTTAGGGTTCTAAGCAAATGACTACGATATTATCCTTGCAGAATGTAATTCACTTATGACGGCTATCGCAGATGCGTTTGGTCCTTACATATGAAGATTTTTATCAATATAACTAAATCAAAGCTAGTAATAACTTATTGATAAAAAGCGATAGTTTGTATTATTTTAAGTTAGGTATGGTAAATTGATTGTTTCGTTTTGTTTCTTATTATTATTGGATCTTTGTTATCTGAATGAAGAAGTTAAATTATAATTATTATAATACAAATGTGGACTCGTAAAATATTATTGTTTTTGCGAGAATTTATTTGATATAAACTGAGATTAGAGGATGACTGTAGTGACTAGATTCTTTTGTTGAGGTTGTGCTGATTTCTATAGCCTATGACACCCTCGCAAATATACAACCTTTTGGGCTCCGCCGCGGTCGGGTAAAAACGGTCGCCAGTCGTGAACCTAGGGTTTGTTTTTAACGATGGAACTCTAAACAAAAAAGAAACATGTACCTCCCTGTACCCACTCGGTATCAGATGACATTTCTCTAGATATAAACAAACACAATTTGCTTTATCAAAAGTAGTCAAAATCAAGAAACATAAATTCCTACGGAAAGGTTTCCATAATCAACTGAGATTGATTCATGAACTAGCCCAATTGGCCCACAGGATGACTTTGAATTTATTCACCGTATTTTAAGTGGTCATTCTAACCATGATTTAGAATCATGGTGCCGGTAATTCATTACATTATTAAAAATTACGCGTCAAATAATATTTTTTTTTTACTTAATTTTTTTTGTAAAGCCGTCATGCTGTCTGTTTGTTGTTTTTATGATGAGAAATAAAACTCTACTTTATTCTACTTACTTAACCGAAATTACTTCACTTAAGCATAAACAAACAATATCAGGACGAAAAGTAATAAAAATAAAACTATGTTTTTAACGTCTTATGATCAGCGCTGGCCAACTCAATTGTTTTTTAATTGTTTACGTATATAAGACGCCAGACTTTTAAGCATTTAACAAATTAGAAAACATTTTTTAACGTTACGATGCTTCCTACCACTTTGATTTTGGATTCACAAGCCAAAGGTCGGAAATCACGAATATTTATTTACAAATACGTTGTACCATTACTAGTAAATCATTAAAAATACTGTTTTTCACAATAAAAAGAATAATGAATTGAAAGTCACCCTGTACATAACCATATATGTGCCTAAGAATCTACTTAAATTCGCTGCTGAGCAAAGACGTCTTCTAGGACATTCCCTTGGTTCCGTGAACGCGCTACGAAGGAACTGTACTTTTACTATTCAAACTTAAACCTATTGAGATTTATAATGTTGTGTTCTTGCAAAAAATACATGCTACTTGATAACTATACATAATCTGACTACACTTCAAATGTTTCTAATTGTTTAAATTATTTCTAACTTTTTAGTGCTGTAGTGTTTCGAAGTCGGTTTTAATTTTTTATTTTAAAATTTGTATTTTTAAATTTTTAGTGGGGGAGCGGGAGAAAAATATACGAGTCCCTTATAACCATAATTTACCCTACTTAACTCGTTGCTTTAAAATTTGACGTTCTCAATTTCGTTCCCCGAAAGTCTTCACCAGAACATCACCAAATTACCTTGGGACCACTTTTGCGCTATTTTAGGAAACGTACGGATTTTACTAAAGAATGTGCACCATTAGGCCTAATTTACTGCCGTCCATTGAAGAGTTCCGTTGTCCATCTTTGAAAGTGTTCATTAGATCTTCACGAAATTAAAATAAGACCAATGGGACGTTATACTTGTTCCAACAAAAAAAGAATTGTCGAAATCGGTTAAGATTTGACGGAGTTATGGAGGAACATAGCCAAACAGTAAAAAATAATTTACGCGTCGAATTGATAACCTCCTCCTTTTTTGAAGTCGGTTAAAAAGATATGACTTTTTCCATTTGTGGTGCCAGTAACATTTTTAAACATTTCAATAACATTTTGAATGACATTGCAGTGCGATTGTTTAATTAGTAGACTAGAAAGTATTGTCAAATAACAGATATTGCTACGCTAATTTCACTCTTTCGAACTAGTTACTATGCATGTGTGGACTCTAGCCGAACCGGACTCTGCCTACGCCTTCTACAGGCGTGATTTTATTTACGTGCATGCGCATTCTTTTGTACGTCAACGATTTGTTTACGTCAAGGGGAACTTTTAACTGTTTCAAATTATACTTACTTAACGTACTTTTTACTGTTTTACTTTTTCACTGTTTAGTAATTCACATCGAAAGATCGCGCTGAGTGGGGCACAAATTGTGACTGAGCTCACGCGAACGTGACATGGAAATAAAATTCTATTATGTTGCCTACCGACTGCGCTAGTGTTTGCGGATGTGAGGCAAATTGTTTGAAGCGTTGCTCTGGTTAGTTGGGGTAGAATTGCTATAACTTCTACATAACATAATCACTTTTCCTGGTCCCATGTCCTGATCCCAAACTGGGTCCCAAACTGGGACCAGGACAAGTCGAAGAAAATCGAACAATTGTGACCTTATTGCTCATAGCTGCCACTTTTAATAATCGAAAAGTACTTATGTTGGAAAACATAAATTAATTTATTATCTGATAGACTTAGAAAAAACATACATCATCATCTTCATCAGCCATTTGACAGCTCATGGTTTTCTAACTATGAAGTATGCGGTTGGAATCTCAGAAAGACGCTGCTGCCCGTCTCCTGATAATGTATTTCCTTAGTCGCCTTCTACGACACCCACTGAAGGAAATGGAGTGACGCTATCCTTAATCCGGCGCCACACGGAAACGAAAACATAACATAAACATTTACATACAGGCACATACATTGGTTCTGGCCCCACACTAGGATACCCTGTGTCGTGGGAACCAGAAACAACGACATCACAAACATGTAAACATCCAAGACCTCGGTTTTTTTTTTGTCCCCAGCCGGGATTCGAACCCGGGTCGTCTCGCATGGTATGCAGATGCACTACCACTGCGCCACGAGGTCGTCAAATAAGACATATCTTGTAAAATAAGACATATTGGCGATTTCAATGTTGTATTATCAGTGTACAAGGGCCTTTGCGAATCCCTACTTCGATACTGTAATATTATATGGGCAGTTGGGCAGCGCCCCAAAAACCACATTGTTAACGCTTGAGAGAACTCAGCGTTTACTGTTAATAATTTTTATATCCAATACAATTGATTTTCCTACCGCAGATCTTTACAATATGTATAACTCGCGTATTAACTGTCCGTCAACTGTATTTTCTTAGCATTAGTCTAAACGTTCCGTGTTCCGTGTGGCACCGGATTGAGAATAGCGTCACTCCATTTCATTCCGTGGATGTCGTAGAAGGCGACTAAGAAAATCAATTACCAGGAGACGGGCAGCAGCGTCTTCCTGAGATTCCAACCACATACTGCGATCGCCAACCCGCCTGCCAAGCGTGGCGATTATGGCAAAACCCTTTATCGTTAGGGAAAACCATGAGGGAGGCCTGTGTCCTGCAGTGGGCGTAAAAATGGCTGATGATGATAATGATGATGAGTCTAAAACAACATAAATTGGTTGACTTGTCCTTAGTAAAAAAAATCCGAGGGAAGTCATAAAAAATGTCTGAAGATTATACTTTCACTGGTTACTAAAGACACTATTATATTGTCATGTTTCCTTTTTTTAGTGTTCTATGTGGGCTAAACTGTCTCTCCGTCTCTGTGACCGAATACCTATCCATGGCGTGTGTCTTGTTAAAACATATAAAATTATCTGGTTATTAGTGCTGCGTCTTTTAAATCTACAGTCCACCACACGAACCTGTTTCACCCAACGTCTAACAAAACCGGCAAGCGAGCGTGTATCGACTAAGTGGCTCCACGAAGATCATTAGCGCCACTCATCAATAAAAAAAATATAGGTATTTGTAGGTAGCGTAACGTGCGCCTCATGTTCTCTTATAAAACATTTTGCAAAACATGTTTTACAAAAATGTCAAACGTGGTAGGTAATGGGTAATTGCACGTAATTCTAATTTTGAAAAACGAAAACTCACAACGGTGTAGGACATTTTTGACTCCAATAATTTACTACCTTAGGTGTTGGCACACTTAGTAAATAGTAAACATTAACTCTAAGGTAATAATTAATTATTTACCTCAAGGGGAGTCATACAATTGTAAAGATAAAAAAATTAGTCATTTCAGTTTTAAAATTGAGAATTACCAAAATAATGATTTTCAGAACATAGAACCCAAGGCCAAGATCTAGCATTTCGGCTAAATAAGGCTGCGTTTGGCTGAAATGCGCGTGAAAGAGGTCAATCGTCGATTCCAACTCGGCTGGGCAGCTTTCGGGAAACTTAGAAAAGTCTTTTCGTCTAATATACCTCAATCGCTCAAGACAAAATTATACAACCAGTGTGTGTTACCAGTGATGACTTATGGCACTGAAACGTGGTCTCTCACTATGGGCCTCATAAGAAGGCTCAAGGTCACACAACGAGCTATGGAAAGGGCTATGCTCGGAATTTCTCTACGAGATCGAATCAGAAATGATGAGATCCGTAGACAAACGAAAGTCGTCGACATAGCCCAGCGGATTAGTAAGTTGAAGTGGCAGTGGGCGGGGCACATAGCACGCAGAACTGATGGCCGATGGGGCCGAAAAGTTCTCGAATGGAGACCACATATCGGCAAGCGCAGCGTGGGACGACCAGCCACAAGATGGACAGATGACGTCATTCAAGTGGCAGGAAGACGCTGGATGCAGGCCGCTTCCAACCGGTCTTTTTGGAAATCCATGGAGGAGGCCTATGTCCAGCAGTGGACTTCTTGTGGCTGAATGATGATGATGGCTGAAATGCTATCGTCTCAGCTGCTAGCTGGTCCAAGGTCCATAAAACGCTGTTAATTGAGATGTTGTAAAACACTTTTTGCAATGACGTCTTATAGAAGAAAATATAAGTGGTCTTATTTTAAAAGTCGATTCCACAAAAAACACTTTTAAGACAGAATTAAAGGATGGTTTATTATACTTATCTATGGGTTTATTGCAGGACTTTCTCTTTATTTTTACTAGTGAACTGCATGAACCAACATAAAATAGAAGAAAATTAAGCGAAATATGTGTGTAGCAAGCCGCAGTCTGCAAACCCCGCCGGGATACAAGCGTGAGTTTATGTATGTTCTTATATAAAGGAGTGCTGGAGGTAGCGGATAAGAATGTTTTCCATACTCAGGCTAAGGCGCAAATTAAGAATCTGATGTAGGTATATAGCCTAATTCATTTACATTTTATTAGCTATTCATTTGAGCATAATGAGTGAAGAAACGCGCAGCAGAAAAACTGTAAATAATTAAAAACGATTCATCAATTAATTATGACTAGCTCGCACGAGCCACACAGATGGAACGTAGGGTGAGGACGGGACAAAGACGCGACGCGTTGCATTGATTCCGCGTCCTCGCTCCGTCTTGTCCGTCTACAGTTTGTATGAAAGTGAATTGATTTGTTGATTTGAAGGGACGCCGCGTCTTCGCCCCGTCCTCGTCCCACGTCCTTCCTGTATTAACCAATATTGTTCTGATTAAGCTAAATTTTTAATCATTAATTAACCTCCGGGTTCTGAATTGAGGGATTCACTAAGTGTATTTACTATTCGAAAATATTGAGAAAATATTCCGGCATGTAGACTTTGTTTTTTAAGTTACGTACACTTGTGAAGTTATAGTAGCAATACAACTCGCTAAACGTGAAGGAAAACCTCGTGAGGAAACCTGAGTGTCTGAGGTGTTCACATACCTCATGATCGAATTTGCCAATCCGCGGTGGGCACGCGTGGTGATTAAGCACATACTATCTCTCTGAGAGAAGGCCTGTGCTCTGCAGTGGGGCGAATAAAGGCGACATAAAAAAAAGGAAAAGAAATCTGAGACTACATAAGTACTTAATTACTTAAGTACCTATTTGAAATCATATTATAATTTATAAGTTACAAGGAAGAGAAGAGCAGCCTTTAAAATAACTGTTGGCAACTATAAAGGGTACCTATATTCACTGATGGAGGTCAGTGGGTCTATTCCACTATGAAGGTTATTTAAAACGCCATCTCTCTCACCGTTAAAGAATCATTCCGTAACAACAGTAACATACCCTCTCGGGGCACTTCGTGCAATCACAGAGTACAGTACAAACATTACTAGTGCTGCCATCTACGAGAGGGTGCTAAATAAGAACTAAATGTGTTTACTCAAAGTTGTACGAGGTGGCACTAGTAGTCCTAAACCTACATGCTATGCCGTAGAACTACGACAGGCTACGAACAACAGGAGATAAGGGCCTTTGCACACCACGTTTTTTAAGCGCGCCGTCGAGGCGCGTTTGTAGCGATACAGATGCAATACGCACGCGAGTCAGACGCAGCTTGTAGACCTTTGCACACCTGTATATTCAAGTAAATTCAAACGCGCCTTTGAATCGATATAGACGCGCGTATATAGCGATAAGGACGCGATGCTAACGCGCGTGTGTATCGAGACAGATACTCTTTGTTCGAATAATCCGGCAATCGCGAATTCCATAATATTGGCCGGTTTTGAATTTCAATTATGAAGTTTTCTGCGTGGAAAGGATCCATTTTAGGGTTCCGTAGTCGACAAGAAACCCTCATAGTTTCGCCATGTCCATCCGTCTGTCTGTCTGTTTGTCCGTCTGTCTGTCTCCGGCATAGTGCAGAGACGTTTACTGCGAGAAAGCTGAAATTTGGCATAGACATAAATAGTAATAATGCCGACGAAACAGTTGAAAAAAAACTTAAAAAAAAATTTTTTTTGGGGCACACACCTTAAATTAGGAATCCATTTTTTCTCGTCTACACGATAGTGTGGTATCGTTGGATTGATCGTTTAAAAATATTGTGTGTGTAGGAAGATCATTTTTTATTTAGGGTTCCGTTTGCGAAATATTAAGCTTTAAATCGCAATTTTTTGTTCAAGTAGCAACCCCAACCCCCTCCCTCGCCTGGCTAAACGGTTGATTGTAGAAATGTGAAAAATCTCAGAGTAGTAGCACATTAATGTACTTAAAATGAAAACTATCACGGCTAAGTAGGCTTTAGAAGTAGCTGACACTCGCGCAGGGATGACGAATCAATTGAGACCGTATTTGTCATAATCTGACCATTGGTCTGATTATGACAATTCTGATTATGACAATTCTGATTATGAGATTCTGACCATTGGTCTGATTATGACAAATCTGACATACTTACATACATACTTACGAGCTTAACGCATTACCCTCCTTTCGGGCTCCGCCGCAGTCGGGTAAAAACTGACAGCGCTCGTGTTGCTCTATGGAGCCCCTTAGGCGCGCACCAGCCTGCAATTGGCAGCCTTATTGCTCATAGCAATAGCATTATTCATGTGCACACAGAAAGGTTTGTCCAATGTGTATTCCTAAAGGAGGCCTCCAACGTCAGTTTGTTTCTCATCTAAACACATTATAATTTGCATAATTAAATTGCAAACAACGTGCAGCGGATGTGCACCAGCTGCTTCAAAACAAAGAATAAGTATTGCTATCTAATTTGCAATCTTCACGGTAACATTATTGTAAAACAAAGCACATAGGTACTTATTTACGTCAGCGTGATTCTAGTGACTATCATATGTGGCATGTATTGCGTGTATTAAATGGAAAGAGGCATATAAAATACTAGCTGTGCCCGCGACTCCGTTCGCGTACATTTCGATTTTTACGAAGCAGCATTTGTATGGGGGCCACGTCTTATCATAACTGGAGCTAGAATTTAAATAGCCTATCCTGTGTCCCAGATGTCTATATGTTTTTATACCAAATTTCATCAAATTCGGATAATTGGTTTAAGAGTTATGGAGGAACATACATACATACATACACACATACAGAAAAAAATTCTAAAAATCGTTAAATTAGTTTCAGTATCATATATTGAGCCTATAAACACAATATCTCTGAAAACAAACTAACTTACTCCATGACCGACCCTTACAGATTTATTATTAGTATAGATACAGTTGGTTGCCAGTTAAAACAAAAACTCAAAAAACTTTTTGAATTCTACTACTTTTAAATTCTACTTGGAAATCGTTTGAAATTGTGGGTAGTTTGAAATCCATAGCAAATGAATATGTCTTAACAACAGCTGTCGAATACGCTATTTGGTATTTTTTAAAAAGGGACCTTCATTTGCATTCCTCAAAATATCTCGACACAAAATAGAATCTGTGAAAACCATTAGTTAATTCGTTCCTCTTTGAAATAAGATAAACTGATGTCCAGAAAATTTGGCATATCTCTATCTCTCTTTCCTTCTGTCCACAATATAAAGTAGGTACCAAAAATTGTTTGTTTTAAGTTTCATTCTTCGTTTAAATACTTCGCTAGATACTTATGAAAAGTTTCAAACAAAACCTACCTGCGCCCTAATAAGGGTTGTAAAGCCCCGCTTTAGTCCCGTTGACGTCACAGGGCGGGACAACCCTTTGCAGAATTAAGCGGAGTTTAAACTTAATGAGGGCGTTAGCAATGTGTGGGCCTTTGATGTAATTTGGGCAAATTAGGTACCGCTTTAGGTAATAGGTGCTACGTGTGTAGGTACTGATTATACACGGCGTTTGTGGCGTTCTCAAGTGCTTAGGTAAGTATCTACAGCGATTTTATGTCTGTTTCCACAATCATAGGGTGATCGTACAGTTAGTCAGCCTCTGGCCACGTGGTCCGACTGCCTTTGTCCTACCAATCAGACGACTTGAACTTTTTTTCCAGTTGGTCCGATTAATCGGACTACAAGGAATTGTAATTCCGATTCGTCCTACCGATCGGACGACATGGACATAAGCTAAGAATACAAATGACGTTTCATTTACATAACAAAAGTCTAATGCAAAAGTAGAATTAGTAATGTATTGTTTATGTCAGTATAAATGACAATATATAATAATGTAAAAAAAAATCTAATCAAAAGGAAGTATAACAGCACGCAATCACCTTAAATGACGTTGAAAAAAATTAAATTTTTGTGCTTGAATTAAAAAATAACTTGTATTTCAAGCGTCTTATGACTAAAATTGACAATAAAAGATTGAAATTGTAGCAAAAGCTGTTATGCATTATAGCGATTAAGAGTTTCGGAAAGTTACGTTCTATGATTTTTTTCATAGACTTCCTTTCAATGACCTTTTTTCATGGGGAAATCCTCATGGATACCCTGCCGCTGGGGATGGTGGCAGGGTTGTGCCGCACTCTTACCAGCAGAAACCCGACGATGAGAAGGACTCACCGTGCGGCGGGGTCGCGGGAACGGTTTCGCAATCTTCCGCAGTCCTACCAGCAGCAGTCCCGCTCCTATATTATGCGCACGAAATCCTGAACGATACCAATCGTGAGGATTCCGACAGGATTTGGTGCGCATAATTAGGCCTCTGGGGGACTACTGCGTACGCTCTTCACTGTATGGACTCGCCTTATTTAACCTACTCCGAACTGTCAAATACAACATATGCTTTGGAAACGTAAAAATAGATAAGCTAATACAGTGGATAGTTACGTAATAAGACGGCTGGTGGACCCATCCTTTCCCGTTATCCTCCAGGTGTGAAAGAAATAGGTACTAGGAAAGGAGCAGGTAGCACTGTGCTCCGCTTCGTGAGGCCGGATTCTCTATTCCTCGGGAGAGCAAAAAAGGTGATTCCTCGGGAGAGCAAAAAAGGTGTTTCCTCGGGAGAGCAAAAAAGGTGGGCATAATGCCCACCTCCCTCCTTCTCCGTCCTTCTTTCGTAACCTAAAAATAGTTTTTAGGTTTTGCGTTATTTAAATAGAACATTATACCTTATATTGAACCGGCTGTCTCTATCCCCTTACTCATACGTAGATTCGCGGTAGGCGTTCGCGGTGTGGCCTTGGACCTCCTTACGAGCTATCTCACTAATAGGAAGCAGGTTGTTAGAGTCCTCGACGAGGAAGGTCATTCTATCGATAGCGACAAAATGGACGTTTCTTTTGGAGTCCCACAAGTTCGGTTCTGGGGCCGACCCTATTCTTAATTTACATTAATAATTTGTGTTCTAAGCAGCTTAAAAATGCAAAAATCATAACATTTGCTGATGATACAGCAGTCATATTTGATGGTGGGTCTTGGGATGAGGTGAAGTTGATAGCGGAAACAGGCTTTCGAAAGATTATGTCATGGCTTAATAAAAACGTGCTTACCCTTAATCTAAAGAAGACAATGTATATGACTTTTAGCATAAGAAACAACACCCAGCCGAAGATAGATCTCAACCTAAAAGCCCATACATGTGAGAGTGGTTCCGTTTGTAATTGTTATGTCCTTTCTCAAACCGACACTATTAAGTATCTAGGTGTAGAAATAAACAAAAACCTAAATTGGAAAAATCAGATAAATTTGTTAAGTTCTAGAGTACGAAAGTTGATTTGCATTTTCAGAAGAATAAAATAACCTACTATTAAAATAACTTACTATGCTCTGTGTCAGTCGATTTTATCGTACGGGATAGTTGCATGGGGTGGAGCTAAAAAAACTATTTTGATTAAAGCTGAGAGGGCTCAAAGAGCTATTATCAAAGTAGCAATGTTCAAGAAGTACCAATACCCCACAAGAGACCTATACCGGGAATTTCAAGTTCTAACTGTACGTCAATTATTCATGAAACAAATATTACTTCGACAACACTCTCTCCCAGGATTAGATGTTTTAGCACAGAGAAGGAAACATGCTACATATAAGGTTCCTTCATGTAAAACTGCTTTTGCTCAGGACTTTGCTTTGTTTCTTGCGCCATATTTGTATAATAAGTTCGGGAAATCGTTAACTTTAAACAATTGTACCAAATGTCAATGTAAAAGGATTCTTGCAAAATTTCTGGGCCAATTGGATTATGAGTCAACTGGGAATATACTAAGAATAATAAAATGAATAATATGTATGGTATTATAAATAAATTATATAAATAAATAAATAAGTATTGTATATGTTTATGTGTATTATTATAAAAAGACAATATTTATGATATACATAAATAACATATTTTTATAAATTTTAGGTAATATAATATATACATTTTACATTTCTAACTATTTTGGATATAATCATATATATATACCTATGTAGGATTTATGTATGCACATAAAGGCAAAGGCATAATAGTAGTAAGGTAAAAGTAATATTGTATAAAAAAATGCATGTCCACGTCATAGTAAATTATAGATCACAATTAAGTTATTGAAATATTGTTCAACTATTATTAATCAAATCTAATTCATTTCCGTTAAATGTTTTCTTTTAATAGAAAATTTAGAAGAAAAAATTATCTGTTCACTCTAAACAATTTCCTTGCTCTGTATAAGACACTATCAGTAGTCCAGCTAACGAAGACCTACCTTAACTTGGAACATGATTTGATAAAGAGCTCCACCTTACTTGGTCACAGCAAGAACGAGAACCTAC
The DNA here is from genome assembly GCA_963969515.1 of Yponomeuta evonymella. NCBI lineage: Eukaryota > Metazoa > Arthropoda > Insecta > Lepidoptera > Yponomeutidae > Yponomeuta > Yponomeuta evonymella. The sequence goes on along the minus strand of OZ018358.1, from coordinate 14,944,767 downwards.
CTTGCCGTCATACAGTTTTTACTAGTACGGAGGATAGTAGTATCATTTTGGCTGTTGCTAGTAAAATAGATTGCGTTAATTACTGCATTAAAAATCAAGATGTCTACATTTTAAGTTACCGATCGGATGCATGTAAACACTATTCGGTCTTGTTTGTGGGGAGTTGATTCCGTTGGAGCACTCTTGGGACGGAGTTGTGGCAGGTTTGTAGCAGGAATTCCTGAGATAAGCTGGCTTTGGCTTCGTTTTGGGAGTGTCGTTGGTGGGGTCGACTTCTTATATATAGGACTGTTGAAATGTAAGTACCTAGATATTGTATATTAATATCTCTCAGCTGTAATTGTTTCTGTGATTAAATAAATTTGAATTTGAATTTGAATTTTGGCTAAGGTTACTGTTAGGTGACACCCTACAAATTATTGAAGGTCAGCTCACTGAAGATTGACCTCACATGCCTTATATTTTTAATTGGACAGTCCACAGCTGGTCATCCTGTAATATTTTTGTTTATTTTGTTGCAAAGTCGCCCGTAACGCAACTGAGTAAAGTGCACGTCGTGTATATAAAGGTCTACGTACTGTCGACTGTACCCAAACGAGCCGCCTTGTTGGTACTATCATTTGATTGTAATTTTAGGTAAAGTTAAGGGATTTTTGGGAGCAGTGTTTCTGGGTATACCGCTCGCTGGTTATCCGTTGGTGTGTTCACACTGCGCTGGGCACACGCGCCAGCTGGACTGATATGGAAAACAAATTTGTATTTTAGAACTAAAACTTTCGTAAGCGCTACACATTATTAACTTGATTCCGGAATCTTACTTAAATTGAAGTAATGATTCCGTAATTAAGTTAATAATAATAACTAAGCATTTTTAATTCTTAATAGGACTCGTCACGATGCTATTCCCATACAAACGTTGGTTGGTTTACATTCACAAACGGATAGCAATGAAACTTCGTTAATTTTCTGAAAGAACACAAATAGTGTTTAGAATCGTGTTTGATCGAAAGGTTGATCTATTTTCGACTGTACTATTGCCAGAACCCACTTACTGGAAATTTGCTTACGTAAACCCCGACCATTAACATAGAAAACCTCGCTATATTGCGGAAAATCACTTTTCAGGATTGGCTTTATTTTTTTAAATGACCATACAGAGCCTGTATGATTATTTAAAAGAACAAAGCCAATCCCGAAAAGTGATTTTCCGCAATGTGGCGAGGTGTTCTTGTTTCGCAATATGGCAAGGTTTTCTTTTTCCGAGATATGGCGAGGTTTTCTATATTAATCGTCTGTAATACATACTTACCTAGTTGTCAACATGACAGGTTAATATTATGCATGGTATGTGTAATAAGGATTGCCTACTTTGTGGTTTATTGAAACAGAAAATAAAAAAATGTGTATAAATTTTGGTAGCAGTGAAAGTGAAAGTTACTTATCCAGTCTAACAACTGACAAATCAGGAATTCAACCATTGGTACGATCTAATGGTGAAGATTAATAAACTTCGTATGAGTCCGTTCAATATTTAGATTCTGAATAAGGAGATTGTGCACTAGGTACCTTCTAAATGATTATATTTCTCTGATTTTTATTTAATATAAATGTAATTTAAAATAAGAAAAGGTTACTTTCTGTTACACTTCTCTTACTTAAATATATAATAAAATCACGTAGGAAATTTTATGAAAAAGTTCTCATTATGATTTTATAAAAGTACTATGCCTGATAAAAAATTAAGTAGCCAATTCAAATTGGTACTACTATACCAAGTGCTGCCACATAACATGAAAATGTGGCGCGTTTTCAATTAGAATATACAGGCTTTACCTAACAGAGAAAATAATGTAATACTTAAATACGATGTACTTATAAACAAAAAGCTCTCTTCACTCTTTCCTACCATGTAGTTAACAAATTGAGCATTAAAGCGGCTATGTAAGCATTACACTTTGATAAGAACAATCTTCGGTCATTTGTAGTACTTCCTTAGTGAAGTTACTGACACAAATCCAAAATGCATGTTTGCGAACACTTTTAAAACCAAATAAATAACTAACCAGAAAAACCATTCTGTGAAGCAAAAATGACCAGCGCTTTTATTTTATTTTATAACCCATCAACGTCCTAGAAATAAACATTGAAACAAAAAACCCGGCCACGGAAAAAAAATGTTTGGAGAAAATTTCAAAAATAGAACCGCGAGAAAATGTAAACACACTTCGCTACGATTGGCTGAAATGGCCGAAGCTTACCTGCCATTGGCCCAAGATAATATTGTGGTAAGCACAGACTAATGGGTGACAATCTGGTGATATCTACTCTCATACTGTCACATAATAACCGCGTGTTACCAGTAGAGTCATCGCTCTACCTTTAAATTCGATGTTTTATTCAGAAACAACTGCGAAAGTTGACAAGTACTCACTGTGTGCAAACAGATGTAGCCTTTACTTTAATTTTCATCATATTTTTCAGGGTTTCAATGTTGGTAACTAATATTAATACGGACGTACTTAAAATCGGAATAAACAGCGTGAAACAAAGTCCACATCTACCTTTTTATTAATAAAAACTTGTTTCCTTTTACTTTGCTTACTTTTTACTATCCCAAAAAATACATAAAAAATCAGCTGTTCCACTGAAGTTACCTCCCACAGGAATAAAATTCATTACAATAGGGATTTTGTTACACTTTGCATATGAGAGTTTATGAAATGCTCAATATGCAATATTTTTTATTTTATTGAAGTATTACTTATTGTAAAGACTTTACTCAGCTTCTATTACTGCTAGGTATCTATACCTAACTAAATATTTTTTTATAAAGAAAAAAAAGTAATGAACAATATCCAATACAGTTCGACTCTAATACTACAACAAATACAACAAAATTTAACGCCACAGCATTATCGAAACCAACCCCTTATTTCGCGAAATTATTTTATCATCATAATAGATAATTTTAAAACGGCTCGTTCGCCCCCTCCCTGTCCCACCAAAATGAGATATAGGCGGAGCTTGACCGATGGGGGTCGTGGCAAAACACCAGCTATCTCTTTTCAACAAATGAGCAGTCCTTCGCTCAGTAAGCGACTTATAATGGAAGTTGACTGTTTGCATATTTGCGTCTCTTTCTCCCGTGGGGAGCCGGTGCTATGACCGTCTTTGTCTGCCAAAAAGCAGCCCTTTACAGAATTATAAAGGTAGAGGACAGCCGACTGAATCCACGTGAGATTTGGTGTTAGTAATTCAGTGTAGTACCGCCTTTATTCCGGGCACAATGTACGCGCATTTGACAGTTTGACATTTGATTTGGCGGGAACCGTATGACGTGTTTTTCTTTTCGTAAAGGATTCTGTCTATGCGGCCTAGTGGACAGTATTTTTTTTATTAGTGCAAAAAGTTTTTATTTTTGTTACGGAAATGTTTGATTGCCAGTGATGTTGAATTGAACATTTGAAAGAAAAAGTTGTTGGCAAGACAACAACTTTTCCTTGGATTTCATTTTCTTGTTGGAGTAGTTTATTAGGTGAGTAAAAGAAAAATACATTGCATTTTTAACTAAATTACGGAGGTACTTTTGTCCAGGTACGGCGGAGCTCACCGTCGGCTATCCCACAATAGCTCTTAAAGCAAGTGATAAAAGTGCGACTTTCAAATAACGACGTATAGCCGTGGGTGAAGTCCACTTTCATCCATCTCTGCAAAGAAGGTCTGCTACCCCCCAAGAAATACTCTCGGTCTCTGAAAATAAAAAAAATACAATACAATATTACTTATTAAGTACCTATTCACACGGGGAGCTGATTCTTCAGTTCCATGGAATTTAAGAAGGTTATTCTACTTATTAATAGACAAGCAACATTTCTTACAAGAACGAAGATGAATTCGCAAAAAAAATTAAATCTGTCGGCTGGTCCATAAAAAATGTATCGCTCTAACGAATGTATATTTTTTAAGCTGATATTTTGCTAAAATAAAATGGGGTTTGTATTGACGAGTAGAATTACCATCTTACTTTGTACCGGACCTTTCTAAAATACCTTTTAGTAGGTAGTGAGTGTTAAATAATAATAATAATAACGATAACTTCCACACAACACAATCACTTGTCCTGGTCCCAAGCTCGGATATCCTGTGCTATCCGAGCTTGGGACCTTGGTACCAGGCAAGGACATCATCATCATCATCAGCCATTTGACGCCCACTGCAGGACACACGCCTCCTTCGTAAAAAACATCACGAACATGGTAATACACCCAGACTGGGGGAGTTTGTACAAATTTACGGCGACCCCCCGTGGGAATCGAATTCACGATCAGACGTGGTACCGTTAGACGAACGAGGCGGTAATTTTTTTTTATATAAAAGGTACATTATACTGGAGCATGGCATTGTTTCAAGTTTCAATTTTTTTTTATATCCTACTAATATAATGTCCATCACAAAGTAGGGCATGATCTGAAATAAAATACAGCTAGTGAAAAAATATAGTGTGCGTTTCTCAGATACGATAGTTTTTTTGAACTGATAATGTCACTAAGTATAATTCTGTGTCGTAATTTTTGAGTATTAATTCTCAGTTCGGAAGCCGGCGGTAAGCATATAAAAAAAACTGTGAGCATGCCTTTAGTAACGCTATCAGCGAATATGTTGATGCTTCTGTTTACCCTTTCGAGGATATAGGTAATAATAACAATAGCGATAACATTCGCGAAACACAATTACTTGTTCTGGCCCCAAGCTAGAATACCAGGCAAGGATATCACAAACATGGAAAAACACCCAGACTGAGTCCATTTCTACAAATCAAACCACGGGAATCAAAACCACGAGCGAAGTCAAAAACGTTCTACCGCTACACTAATAAGACAGTCAATTTGGGAGTGACTGGTTGTGGTGACAGGGAGTCGATGGATGCGGGTGGCACAAGACCGGGAAGCTTGGAAAACCATAAGGGAGGCCTATGTCCTGCAGTGGGCGTCAAATGGCTGATGATGATGAGTACAGACAGAGAGTGATAGAGAACAATCTGTTGCATTGTAGTGTTACTAATAAAGCGCAGTGGTTCGTTGATGATCACTGGTTTCACATTCTCGCTAGCGGCGCAGAAAAACATCGTGAGGAAACCAGCCGCAACCAACCGCAATCACTGCAAAAAAGCATCTAACATAGAAGTGGAAGGCCTTAGTTATTTAAGAATATTTCTGGTAGAGAGGTAGGTAGGTAACATGTTTACCCCATAGGTACGTCTTGTTGATATTGAACTGGGAATTGCAGTTGTAGTTTCCATTTCTATTGATTTTGTTTCTATGTCATATTCTTCGTCTTCTGTTTGAGTAGTAGTTTCTGTCACATCTTCAATTTTTCCATCTGACTTTTCAGGGGCATCTACCCTTTCTGGAGTCATCTGTGTTTTTAGTTTAATATCAGTCTTGTTTTTACGTTCTTTGACAGTTTTTACCAGAACACTATTTTCTGTTTTGCTGTGTGCTTCAGTTTTATTCCTTACCGATATGATGTTCGTTATTATAAAGTTTTGTTTCAATGCTTCCGTAGCAGTTTTTGTACTAGTTGTTGTATTACTTTTCGAGTCAGTGATGTTATTACTGATGATAGGTGTGGATCTAGCCTTATAAATTACAGATGTAGTGATATCGGTCATTGTAGTGACATTTTTTGTGCTAGGTTTAAAACTATAATTTTGTTTAATAACTTTTGTATCCGGATGTTTTGTAGTCTCAGCAAGATTTTTTGATATTTTCTGTTCTATTATCGTTGGATCAAATGTTTCATTTATAGCAGCGGTAAAAGTAACAGTTTTAGTGTGCTGTACCAAAACTGGCGTGTTACTTGATGCCTCTGTTGATATATTTTTCAATATGCTTGTGGCTTTCTCTTTGAGATTGTGGCGTTCTTTTAGTATCACACTGGTTCTACTAACCTTTGACGTCGCATCAGTTGATGTTTTATTAGGCAAAAATACGTTTAATTGTTGTAATGTTTGAAATATGTATCTTGACTTTTGTTTGCTTGCCCCAAAGGTTTGTTTAATTGGTTTAGCTCTCTTTAGTTTAGAAACTGTCTTCGTTTCTAGCCTCGGCATCTCTCTATCCCTTTGGGCTCTTTTGAGGAGAACATCTTTGAATTCATCAAAACTCAAATAAGTGTTCGGTGTCTCCGCCTCGACGGGGTTGATAATATAAACTAGTTTAGTTGCACCACTGCGTAGGAGACTCTTCTTTATTTGTAAATTATGATTCTTCAGCCCGTGAACGTTTTTGAGTTTCTTTACGTGTATTTGGTATGCTTTGTTTTGGTGGAACACCCGGCGCTCGGGAGGACGAAAGTCTTCTGAAAATTTTAGAATGATATCGATTTATTACTTTAGTATAACTATGGACTGTCCGAATCTGAGGATATTTTTCACCTAGTTCACTTATCTGTATGTCACTTGTTAATTAGGACAGTCTGTTAGCTGATTCGTCGAGTTAATATTGTATGATAAACCGGTCGTAAGCATAGTCATAAATAAGAATAATAACTTCCACACAACACAACCTCTTGTCCTGATCCCAAACTAGTATAGCCTGTACTATGGTAACCAGGGAAAACACATCAAAAACATGGCAATACACCCAGCCAGTTTTACAAATGTATGGCGGCCCCCAGTGGGAATCGAATCCATGACTTCCGGGATAGGAATACTTTATATGTATATTATTAGGTAAACTCACCCTTATCAACAGCTTTTCTATATTCCCCGTAGAGAGTTTTCAGTAAACCTATATCCTCCTCTTGACTATAACTTAGTTGTAGTCGTTGGTCTAGATTTGGAGCAATCCTATTTGATTCTACAACGCAAAATCCACATAACAAAACTACGCGTAATAAGAACAAACACACTTTGAGTCTACATGTTTGCAAACAGTAATTGAAACTGACACTGTTGCTTTTGTTAGTCATGTTGGAGCTCTCGTCAATGAAATTAAATTTTTATAATTATTTTATATTTATGTACTTTCTAACAAACGTACCGTGCCGGCCGAATCAATTCGTATTTCTGAGCTCTTTTAACAATCAAGACAGTTTTATTACTTTTGTTATCGAAGTTAATTAAGGACTTTACGATAACAGAGGTATGTTATAGTTGTTCAGTGTATAATGCTCACCAGCAAAATGTTGAAAATCTTACCGTATTTGGTTCATTTCATAGTCTGGATGGTAACTTTATTGGCTACAGGAAATGTCTTAGGTGTGTTGATAAGCTGACACACATTATAAATTTCTATATGTCTATCTATCTATCTACAAATTAGCTTCCCTTAAGCCTCTATCAATACCTCTATCAGATTACTACATAGGTACCATGTGTCGACCGAGACCATGGGACTTGCAAAAGTACCGAAACGTCGAAAAATTTTATTGTAAAATGGAAAAATAAACGAGTAAATATCCGTGCAAATTCAGTTTTTATTATATCATGGTGATAATTGAGTTCTTTAGTTTGTCAGAAGTACGAGTATTCTAAGCTCATTTTTCACTGGCCAAATCAGTCTCTCCTTCAAAAAAGCCAATAGCTCTTTGTTAACGCCAGAGGTTGCATGTCTATCCTGTTTTAACTTTTCCTAGGTACATCCCTGTCTATGATTCGCTTGTCATTCTCTCTTTCTCTTCTTCTTCAACTGACCGTGCACAAAGCAATATATTTTTATTACGCCTTAAATATCGAATATATAATAATCATTAATAATCGTTGTCCCCAACGCCGCGCGCCGTTCGCCGCCCCTGAGCTTGGTAAGCTTATTTTTGATTCTGAACCACCCCTTTCCTCATCATTTTGGTCATTCTCCACTGGATATATATTTCCTTTCTCAGTCCCGGTAGGTTTTGTCTATTATACGATTGAAAAACGCTAATTTGTTCGCAATAACGTTGCCGCCATATTTACATTAGTGACGGTAAAATTTTAAGCCATCCCTCTTTGTTGACGACGGCACGAACCGGACTTTTCGCTAATTTCTTTGCCGCTCTAACGTTGAATCATTGTTCCCAAATATAGCGTATTTAAACCTTTTTTTTGATACTACTTAAAGTATGACACATTTTTTTAGTTTTGTGTCCTCCCACCGATTTGGGGTTGGACTAAAACCTACCGGGATCGGTATCATCCTGTCTGACACTATACACGACTGCAAATCCGAGCCTTTTCGTCGGCCTGACCTGTGTTATCTGGATACTGTATTCCTGGTTCTTCGTCTACGGTCTTCATCAGCGGAACAGGACAGTAGGTATAGCAACGTGTTGGTCCAAAACAGTACTACGTGACTGACCATGGTCCCTTTTTATCGCACAACTTTCTATCGAACCTCTTTTTAAATAGGATAGTTCTTATTTTTATTTCTACCCTACATAAATTTATTAAAGTTAGTTTTGTAAAATTGTCTTAATTTTTTTTTTATTTGCAAGCCCTTCAGGCTATAAGCCCTTTCTGCCGCCTAAAAGTGTTTCAATTCATTCGTTGAACATTTTTGTTCCGCAAAGGCTGCCTTGAGTCAGCTTGCTTTAGAGGATTGGGCTGATTTTGTGTCCAGTCATCTCGCCCTTACAAAACTTGATAAAGATACGGTCACACTGTTTGAACAGTCCCAGGGTGATGTGAAAATTCCTGCTTTTGATTCTTTGGTGAAGTTCATTAAAGAACAAAGCAAAATTTACACACTACGCAACACAGGATTGAAACCAGCTATTCCTGCAAATAATAATAAAAATTATTCAATTAAACCTTTTGCCGCATAGAATAATAAGACAACAAACGCTCCAAACAAAGTCAGCATTCCCGCTCAAGCAGTTGTAGTCAATAATGTTAGTCATTATCCCAAATGCGAGTTTTGCGAAAATTACAGTTCTTATCCACTGTATAGGTGTGAACAGTTCCTCCAAATGGATGGCCGAGCAAAAAACAATTTTATAAGAACTCGTAATCTGTGCCTAAACTGCCTCGGTTTTCATCAGGTGCGCAGACTACAATGTCTACGCGGCCGCTTCCTCTTCGAAGCCGGCGCCATTGCCGTTACTTCGTGAGTCCGCCTCCTTCCACGCAAGGCGACAGTGTTGTTTTGACTTCTGCCACGCTGACAATTTAAGCAAACAATTTAATTGTTGCACTGCCAAGCGAAATGCTTGAAAGTCAGAGCTTTCTTAGACAGTGGCTCGACGAGTCATTTCATCACAAAATAATGTTGTGATCGCTTAAATCTTGGGGTTTCCGTGACGCTTTCGAAGATACGTGGTATAGGAAACGCAGAAAAACTGGTGTTAGGTAACGCCAAACTCACGATTCGATTCACGCTGCAATATTCAATTAACACCCTAGTAATTGATACAATTTCGGATAAAATACCGAACGCTTTTATTAACTGTAGTTTTGGAATATTAAGCCTCATATATAGCAACCCTTACACCACGTGGTCCGATCGGCTTGTCCGATCGATTGGACGACGATTTTTTTAGTTACTTTGCAATGATTTGAATTTAGGAATGCGTGTCATTAGAAGATGATGAATGATCACGCTGGCCGATTGCAGCCCGGGCACCTCTGAATGCCATTTTTACGTAGACGACTTCGTATCCTAAGTTGAAACAGTCGACGAAGCTCAAGAGCAATATCACGATCTCCTGCAGCTGTTGAAAGCTGGTGCCTTTAACATAGTCAAGTGGGTGTCTAATAGTACTGAGTTCATAAGACGCATCTGATCACCGATTTCCTAATGTGATTCAATTTAAAAATTATAGGTCTCCAGTGGAAACCGCATGAAGACATTTTCCTTTTTAAAATCAATGACAACTCAGAGAAGTGCAAATGCACGAAATGCATTATTTTATCTGTAACCGCTAGGTTATTTGATCCGCTTTCGTTATTAAGTCCAGTTACTACTCTATTGAAACTGCTGATCCAAGAGTGTTGGAAGTAGAATCTAGATTGGGACGATCAAGTTCCCGCTTATGCTGAAGACCAATGGAAACAGTTATTACAAGAACTCCATTTGCTGGAGAATTTAAAAATATCTCGTCATGTAGGTATTTCTCAGACTTTTCCAAGCGTTATTATTTTAGGGTTTGCTGACGCGAGTGAGAAGTGTTACGGCGCTGTTGTTTACATCCGAGTCAGTAAAGATGATTATGATGGAGGTGAAGTCACACTTTTATGCTACAAATCAAGAGTCTCTTCTCCGAAATATGTATCACTCGCTAGACTTGAACTTTGCGCTGCACTCTTGCTTTCAAGTCTGATGGTATGTGTCAGAGACACTATAACCGAAGAAACGTGTGCTAACCGCATTATCGCTTTTACAGACTTTACGGTCACTCTGTCGTGGATTTGTGCGCCTCCGTACAATTTCAAAACTTATGCCATTTTTACGTAGACGACTTCGTATCCTAAGTTGAAACAGTCGACGAAGCTCAAGAGCAATATCACGATCTCCTGCAGCTGTTGAAAGCTGGTGCCTTTAACATAGTCAAGTGGGTGTCTAATAGTACTGAGTTCATAAGACGCATCTGATCACCGATTTCCTAATGTGATTCAATTTAAAAATTATAGGTCTCCAGTGGAAACCGCATGAAGACATTTTCCTTTTTAAAATCAATGACAACTCAGAGAAGTGCAAATGCACGAAATGCATTATTTTATCTGTAACCGCTAGGTTATTTGATCCGCTTTCGTTATTAAGTCCAGTTACTACTCTATTGAAACTGCTGATCCAAGAGTGTTGGAAGTAGAATCTAGATTGGGACGATCAAGTTCCCGCTTATGCTGAAGACCAATGGAAACAGTTATTACAAGAACTCCATTTGCTGGAGAATTTAAAAATATCTCGTCATGTAGGTATTTCTCAGACTTTTCCAAGCGTTATTATTTTAGGGTTTGCTGACGCGAGTGAGAAGTGTTACGGCGCTGTTGTTTACATCCGAGTCAGTAAAGATGATTATGATGGAGGTGAAGTCACACTTTTATGCTACAAATCAAGAGTCTCTTCTCCGAAATATGTATCACTCGCTAGACTTGAACTTTGCGCTGCACTCTTGCTTTCAAGTCTGATGGTATGTGTCAGAGACACTATAACCGAAGAAACGTGTGCTAACCGCATTATCGCTTTTACAGACTTTACGGTCACTCTGTCGTGGATTTGTGCGCCTCCGTACAATTTCAAAACTTTTGTTGCAAACCGCATTCAAAATGTTCCTGTTGAGCATTGGTCTCATGTCCCAGGAAAAGAGAATCCCGCGGATAATATATCACATCATATTATGCCGAGCCAATTAATACATAATGATTTTTATTTCAACGGACCTTCTTGGCGCACTTACCCTATTAAGAAATGGCTCACATTTCACACCTGACATATTAGAGTCTGAGCTCCCTGAGGCTAAAACTGTATCCTTGCTTGTTACCTCGGAACAAGATGCACGAGACAACGCTATTTACGAACTCGCAAATAGGATCTGTAACTGGAATAAACTTTAACATGCAAACAAACTTTAACTTCGTTTCATCCAAGTTTTAAAAATAAAAGGTCTTTTTTCAGTCACTGACTTAGAAAAGATTGAAAATTATATTACCTATCTCTTGCATTCAGAAACCCCTCTTTTAATAAATGAGAACACTTTACAAAAATTTTACGCTTTTATTGATGAATCTGGAACTGTGCGCGTAGGCGGTCATTTAAGTCCAATCACAGTTGAGTTCCACTCAGAAACATCCAATAGTTTTGCCTGCTAGAGATTGTATAGTTCATCTTATTGTAGATCATTATCATATCAAAAACTTACACGCTGGCCCTACCCTATTATTAGCGATACTCAGACAAAACTTTTGGATACTTTCGGCACGAAATATGATACGTAAGCGATTGCAAAAATGCAACGTGTGTTTCAAAACAAAACCCTCCAATCCATTTCCCATGATGAGTGATCTACCTCATTTTCGGGTGAGCGAAGTTAAGAGTTTGGTTTTTACCGGTGTTGACTACAGTGGTACTTTTTACGTTACTCCTTACCGGCGTTGCGCAATAAAAGCTATGAAAGCCTATCCGTGTTTATTCGTTTCTTTGACTACAAAGGCTCTTCATTTAGATACTTCTCTTGAGTTAAAATATTTATTTTCCGATAGATCTAAAAATTTGCATGTTACGTATGAGACTCGGTAGAGTCGCAGAAGTGTGAGTTTGGATAAACTGTGATTGAATAAACGTAAATATACCAAATCTGGTAAATATTTTGTGATTAATCGATACATCTTCTACTGTCTTCCTTTTTTCCTGCTTCTTCGATTCTTAAAGTTCCGAGATCCTTCAAGAGAAAAGATAGGTTTTGTCCTTTAATTAAACATCCTTTGTGTGCAATAAGGTACACAGGTATAGGTATCTTCAATTTCTTGGTTTGCTTTTTGGGCTACAAACGGGACCCTTTGCCTGTCTGTCTTTGTTTCTATTTCTCAATACCAATTATTAATGTGGAATTTAACTGCTAGACTTGAATCGATCAGGTTTTAGTGCGCACAATTAGGCCTCTGTTAGAATGTGCGAACATTTTCAGGCATACCAGTATACGTAGCATGACGCACACGACTTCGTTTCTCAAGCGTTTTAACGCTACATCGCGATTAAGAACAATGGTATGTCACTCATTTTAACCGATCGCGCGCCAGAAAACTCGTGACAAACGAACTCGACAATATATTGTATTCATGCAGTCGCGGGTACCTACCAGGAGCTTACTTCAAATTGTTGGGAGTTTCGCCTTGCGGGAAAATTCCCTATCATTTGAAGTCAGCTCTTCATCACCCGACCCTGCAGCATAATCTCTACATTGAACCAAAAAAGAGCGATATAATATAGATAATATAGTGTAAGAGGTTTCATTCTGCCAAATAAATTTGGTTTGATTTAATTTCATAGATAGGTAGATAGATAGAATATTCTGTATTGTACTCCATGATTTATACAGCCATCTTGCTTTACACAATGAGAGAGAGCGAGATGTAAAACCAAAAACCGCGTGCATGCATGCAGCGACTAACAAATGTTGATAAAGCGAAAGATATTTGTCAGGATCGTGGCAAGTAGCAAACCCTGGTAGCTTATGTAATGTAATGTGAAAGCAGGATGTAGCGACAGTTGTCGCTTTTATGGCCAAAATTGAGACTATTGCAACCTTAGCTTTGCCTTATTTCCAGACCGTCAAAATAGAGGACTACGGGGTATACACGATGCTGCCATCGCAGCAGCTGCCCCCAATAACGCCATGGCCACCGGACGCCGTGCTAGACCGCATGGATGACCTAGCACACAAAGGTAAAGGTAATAGTGCGGACTGTGCTGTTTCTCTACTGCAGAAAGTCTAGCCCTGAAGCTAGGTCCGCACTGCTGTACTTTGCGTCTAACGCGTGTCTTCGTAGAAAAAAATCTTAATGTACTGTTCACAGCTCTCAGATGGCAAAAGTTCATAAAAAATATCACAACTGACAGCTGTTTACGGTAGATTAACAGCCTGTTGGCTTACGAGAATGCAAGGGTAGTAGCGCCTAGATTGAGGTTAAATGTGCTAAAGTGTCGCACGCGCTGATTTTCGCTAGCCGTCCTTTAAAATCGCTATCAAATCCAAATGAAGGAGTTTTTTCATGAGACGGGGATAAGTGTGGACATAGCTACTTATATTGTATTAGTCTTGGATTCAAAAATAAGATGACAGTTTTCTAACTCTGGGTAGAAATTAATGATGACGATAGCAATTTTTCAAGAGGATTTTTGCAGCATATTTATGTTCTACTCCGAATATGCTGATAGCTAACATTCGCTGAAAAAAACCATAATAAAAACTGAAATGAAACCAACATGAATGCGTCTTCATTATGGCGTCTTACTTGGCCACTCTTATTGCGTATTTGGCAAATATAAACCATGTATCACCGATTTTGTAAAACCTAAGATGAATACGCAAATACGAATAGCCAAGTGAAAGGTCAGCAGAAGTAGTAAATAGTTTGATATTTAGTCGAACCTAATCGTTACTTTTAATTAAACCTGTCAAGGCCAACCTGTTGCATTAGTCAAGTCTACAGACTCTAAAATCCCTAGATCCCATCGAGATAACGAATCTCTTCCTGTATCGGTCTCTTCTGGACTTACGTGTCTATCTTTACAGTTACGAACTTCTCACTGCTTTTTCACGAATACTTTTCCTGTTTACCCTCGCGATTAATATACTAAGCAGTCTTACTATCCTCCTCCCGCAATACGCATTAAATTTAAAGTTCGCAACGACTTACGAACCTCTCACTGCTTACCCACGCGAGTAACGGGCTGAACTAAAAGCCCCCCCCTAAAAACCTGCGCGATGCGCGATTAATTGGAGTAAGCAGACTTCTGGTGCGGCAGGTCACAGCGGGATTAACCAGCTCGGCGGCGTGTTTGTAGGAGGGCGCCCCCTGCCGGACTCGACGCGGCAGAAGATTGTGGAGCTGGCGCACTCGGGGGCGCGGCCATGCGACATCAGCCGCATCCTGCAGGTCTCTAACGGCTGCGTCTCCAAGATCCTCGGCAGGTGAGTCTCGCCTCATCAAGAAAAACGCTCGCATATACGCACCGAAGTCATTGGGAGTCCTCCAAATTTTCAAACTACAAATTTATCCGTTTTGGCGACGCGGTTTTATGAGATTCCGTGGGATTTCATTCAAAGAGTAATATTCCTTTTGTTTGGCTCCTACGCCGCGTTAGGCTCGCTTAGGTGCGCGTTTACCTTAAAGAGGATATAGCATAACACTCTTATCCTCAAAAGCAAAAAAATGGGCTGTTATACGCACGAATACGAACTATTTTTAGCATGAAAACAACTTCAAAATCGCTACAAACTATCAGTGGTTCCACACATTTTTGGTATTTAACAGCCGATTTTTTTTCCAATTTCGAAGTGTAGGTCGTATCTGGGGACGTCTGGACTGATTGTGGAGGGTTTGGAGCACAGAAACGCTAGATTTCACATATTAAATAATTTATTGCAGATTAGAACGTCATTACAGCTTAACGATGACACAGAAAAGAGAAAAAGGTACAATGTTGCCACAGCTACAAAACAATAAAAAAACTATGCGTGGTTGAGTTGCCAATAGTATCGATGTGTAAAACAGTCCCCTTTCGAATTAATGAGATTGTAATACAACCAGTGATTACAGATTTTTCTATGTAAGTACTAAAAGCACACGCACAGCGGACTAAAAGAGTAACTGACCCTAACCTCACCCCTGAGCGCCTCGCTAATATTGTCTTCTGCCTTTCGGTCGCTTTAGTACAGAAAGTTTATTTCATCTCTCTTTGGCTTCTACTAGCACTGCATGATGCGTAGATAGCTGCAACAGGGTGTATTTATAGATACAACATGTATACTAATTTTATATAGAGGAAAAGTTTGTAAGTTTCTAAGCAGGGGTTAATTTCCAAACGTATTTATCCGAAATTCTTTCAGCAGTATTTAAAATTGCGAACGTAGTCACGGGCACTACGAGTATCTAATACAATCAAAGCCATCGGGCCACATTTGTACCTGGGAGTCCCCCCTCAAGTCATGCCAATTCTTTCAGTTCTCGACTATACCCACGGTACTACTGGCAATCTGTTTCAGGTCCCTATTTCATCCACTGTTTCTTCCAATTTATTTGTTTTGTAGCAAACCCGCCTTCCTTCAAAAATGTCAATCAGCCGATTCAACCAGCATTCCTGAGCGATTAGTATCAGTTACATCATTCGAATAAATAGCGGGCCAGACCTCAACCGTACCGAGCTGTAAACTCATATCACAGCTTCACTACCGGTACGAGATAAATATAACAGATGATTAGAGGCCAACTACGCACTGGGTATTTCAAATAATAGAAGATTGAGAGTAGGGTTGGAGAACACACGTAGGTTAGCTGGAAGATAATACTACCTAGTATTAAGCTCGCCTTTGTACAAAATTTGTTCTTTTTTTGTGCGACAAAGAATGTTTCGATTACATTCAACACTGGAAGGGGTATTACACTACAAAAAGTCACGGCTGTAACCCCCTCTGTAGGCAGGTAGAGACCAAGTTTAGCCACTTGGCACGATCCTGACAAACCTCTTTCACTTCATAAACATTGAATGAATGAAAAATTGTTTATTTATAGACACAGCCAAAAGATGTTAAGTTAGAAAAATATTACAGACACATTATAGAACTTATAATCTAGTCTAACACTCAACTACAGGGTGTACAATAATAATCTTGACTGACAGTTACTTACAAAATTAATTATTATCTGGCTTATAAACTAAAGTGAGATCCACTAATAGTACCTATAGATTGTTCACCAAGGGCGCAAACAAAATTTTTGCGTCGAGGTTGTAAAATTGAATCCAGAGCGAACTGAGGCGATTCTTGCATTAAAGCCCGAGCGAAGCGAGGGCTTTAACTAAGAATCGCTGAAGGAGCGAGCGAGCAAGCGATTCAACACTATTGAGACCAAAAATGATTTGCGCCCGTGTAGAGCACTCTGCTTTTCACTACCATCTGAGAGGAATGAAATAAAAGATAACACTTACATACCACTCAAATGTAACTTCTGGCAGGAGGTTTTGAATTGCTTGTGTTGCCTGTTTTTTTATACATTCTGGTGTTAAGAAGACACTATCATCATTGCTTGACGACATTTTTTCGAGAATATAAGTGAAAATAGACAAAAAAGCGCGCCAATGTTATTGATTTTTTGCATAGAAAAAAAAACTTGCGTTCGAATTTCAAATATTTGACAATTAGGTACAAAGAGTTTGGTAGTTCAGTAAGTAGTTCCAAACTCGGTTTTAAAACTTATTGCTTGGGTTGGAGCGAAATAGATATAGGACGAATTCTCAATAGTGAAAGAGAAGTCCGACTTCTTAGTAAATGACCCACATTGATGTGGACCTTCATGAGTCGTTGCATGCACGCACGCCGGTTTCGAGTACTTTTTATCATTGCTAATCAATCCCCTATTTGATGTCCCTTACCGGCCCATAAAAAGAAAAGGAAGGAAAGTACGGTTGTAAGGCTTTAGGACTCAAACACATTGTGCGGTTGGTTACTTAGTAGGTGTATTGCCTGCATTTACAGAATGCTTGAAAATGTACTGAGTCTCGCGCACTTGCGGTAAGACGTTTTCACCTCAATGAATGTGACCGAATGATTCCCTTAGATTTCAATTAAAACTGTACGGACAGCAGGTTTACACTTTTGTTCAAAAGTCGTCCTTAACGTAACTGAATAAGTGCACATATGTAAAGATTGATGTGCTTTCGACTGTACATAGTTTAGTTACTTCGAGTCGATCCACTTGCATCTGTGAAAAGGTTTTCCATAGTTACATAAGTACATAGATGAAACGTAACATTACATAAACTCAAGTCACCTCTAGGTAGGCAGAGACAAGGTCTGCCACTTGCCACGATCCTGACAGATCGGTTCTGGCTCGTTTTAAAGTTGGCTTGACTAAAATATTCGTACATAGACACATTAGTGAATTTGAGGATGAATCTAAGCGGGCTTCAATAGAGCGAATGGGTCGAATCCGTTCTTCTAGTGGCATCTATGCCACAGACCGGCCACTCTCGAAGGAACTATGTGAAAAATGTGCCGGTAACGAACACCGGTCGCAACTAGTTCTGACCGCCTATGACAACGTGGGCTTACCGCAAACTGATATGCCATGGCTTTGAACCACATGATTGTATCTGCGTTCTAGGTTGACGGTTTTTTGATGGATTGATTGGGGTTACACACGATTTTTTTGGACTGACCTAGATCATTATGTTAGCGAATCGAAACGTGATTTTTTTTATGTGGCCTATAGGGCACTGACAAGTCCAAGTCCAGGGCAAGGGCAAGTCCCACTGTAGGGCATAGACATTCTCTCAGAGAGTACTGACTTAATTACCACGCGCGACCACAGCGGATTGGCAATTTCAAGCGGTGAAGTATGAACACCTTAGATACTCGGGTTTCCTCACGATATATTTACGTGATACATTTATCGAATATATCCGCAGTCGCACTTATAATATTGGATTTTCTTAGAAGGGTCTAGTATACCAAACATTTGAACGCGAACATTTGATTTGAAATTATCCAGATTTTGAAGCCCTATTTTCGAAAACTAATTTAAAATGTTCAACACGCAATTTAAATACAGCATCGTCACAGGCATTGTAGTCTCAAACAAGCGTAACGCTGGCTTATACTTCAGTAACTGTCGGTTTCTCGTAAACCAACAAGCTCTTAATTTACTATTAACAGCTGACAGTCGTTTTTTTTTTTGTATGCACTTTGACCAAATGACAGCTATTAACAGTAGATTAACATAGTATTAGTGAACGAGAAACTGGGAGTAAGTAGCATAAAAAAGCTGAAAGTTACGCGTTCATTGCGTTTACGTTTTTTTTGCGTGTAACATTTTTTTATATTTTACTAACCTAAAAATGCACACGCAGAGTAATTAAAATGGCATCTGTTTACACTTTTAAAAAGAAAAATAGTTGAGAAATCTTGTTTAAAAAAATGTGTTAACAATTAGTACCGCCTCTCCGTCTAACAGAACGATGACCCGCGAACCTGCGGCACGCGCACCGCTCTGCCATTATATATCTACACATTATGTGGATAAAATAGATTTTTTTATGTCCAGTACGTGTAACTTTCAGGTAGGTAGTCACTCTTTTTACACCCTATATAATAAGTCTTTCTATTAGTAAAGTATAAAACACAGAATTCCGACATTGATAATGACACAGGTCTTTATTTGTACTGTGACAGAGGTCTTGAAGGACGGTGTCATGTGACAACTTGGTTGACGGATTTTTGTTTTTATCGGGTTGTGGTTTTGTGTTTTGCTATCGACAATATAATTTGTTGGCTTTGCAAGGCTATTATATTACTACATAGGGGTCCATGAATCACGTGATGTTTTTATTAACGTTTCAAACCACCCCCCACCCCCCCTCTCTGGTGATACAAACAAAGTGAGGTTTTAGACTAAACCCTCCCCCCTCCAACACGGAATCAGGTGTGTTTTTTGCTACAAAATATGTTAATGATTTTTAGAATATTATCTTTAAAGTACCTTTATGTATATTATCTTTAAATAAAATTTAATTCTGGAAAATTCACAGAGTTTGGTACCGTAATGATTATTTATCACGTAACATGACTTGAAAGAGAAAGATGGCTGAGGATCAGGGTAAGTGGCATACCTTGGTCTCTGCCTACCCTTGAGTTTATGTTATTTAACATGACTTATGTAATTGAGATAAAAACATATTTTTGTGCAAGTTCTCCAATAAACCACTCATAAAATGAAAAAGGATGTCCTTACAGACATTAAAGATGTAACAGTGTAAAACTTTTTACACCATTTTTGTTATCTCTTTTCATTCTGTTGTAACATTTTTAAACACAAAATTTAAAAGTGCGTCATCCAATGTAGATTTCTTTTGAATTGGCACTACCACAGGGCACTACTTCTCTATCCTTCGAACAATACAGTTGTCATCATTACAAACCCAGTTTCTTTGGAGTTCGTATACATCTTATTTTACAATTAAAACCCATCTACGTTTGTGTATGAATTGTCAATCGAGGAACCCTCTTAAGTTCTACCGTATAAAAAGAAACTAAAATCTATGGGGTGATGTTTTCCTACATTTAGATTTTTTTATTAAGCTTTTATAAGCCATATCCCGCTCTCTTTGTTATTGTTCTCAATTTCTCTCAGGTTGACTCGAAGAAATTTATTTTGAAATACCTAGACATCTAAACACATCTCATTTTTAAGTTTGTATTTATTTTTTATTGTCGTGCAATATAATATAACATAGTAAAAAAAGTGTGAATTTCCTTTGAAATACCTAGACATCTCCACGTATCTCATTTTTCGGTTTTTGTTTATATTTTATTGTTGTGCAATATAACATAGTAATAATAAAAGTTCCGTGTGGCGCCGGATTAAGAATAGCGTCACTCCATTTCCTTCCGTGGATGTCGTAGAAGGCGACTAAGGAGATTACCAGGAGACGGGCAGCAGCGTCTTCCTGAGATTCCAACCGTACACTGCGATAGCCAATCCGCCTGCCAAGCGTGGCGATTATGGCAAAACCCCTCATGGTTATGAAAACCACGAAGGAGGCCTATGTCCTGCAGTGGGCGTCAAATGGCTGATGATGATGATGATGATGAATGAAAGTTACTTTTAACGGATATATACTCGTTTACTTTTCCATTTTACAATTTTCCGACGTTTCGGCACTTCGGAAAGTGCCGTGGTCTCGGTAGACTGAGGTGACAGGCGTCTTTTTGAAAGTACTCACTGTTAGTTTACTATCCTCGGCAGAAATTATTAAGTTGCGTTCCAAAAATATTTAACATAGTAAAACATAGTAAAAGAAGTGATCTATCCGGTGCGCTGTACTATCATTGCCGCTGATACCTCAACAACGTCGGATTAAGGGAAAAAAGTCTGAGCTTCACCCATATCAAAATCCAAATGCACGCTTTACTGCTATGGTATCTTTCATATCTGTCTACCTTCGAATCATTATTAAAATACGAATTAATTAAATAATCGATAAAATTAATATTTAATCACAAAAAAATTTGTTCAATCAGCCAATAATTATTTTGGTTATCGTTATAAATAAATGAGCATCAACACGCGGTCAGCAAATAAATCAAACGTGGTCAGCAAATTATAGAATTTAATTTTACTACCGAAATTTGGAAGCCGATCAATTTGAAAATTTTCTTCGATCACTTTGGAATTTTGTGCCGATCAATTTGAAGTTTCTGCTAATATATTTTTTTTTGGATTATCTGCCGATCCGTTTGGAATTTTGTGATGATAAATTTCGGTTTAATTTTGTATTTCCTGCCGACC
Source organism: Yponomeuta evonymella (assembly GCA_963969515.1). Taxonomy (NCBI): domain Eukaryota; kingdom Metazoa; phylum Arthropoda; class Insecta; order Lepidoptera; family Yponomeutidae; genus Yponomeuta; species Yponomeuta evonymella. Next base: position 14,923,784 of record OZ018358.1, on the reverse strand, counting down.
ACCAGTGGCCACTTAAAATACTTTTATTTCTGACGCAAAAGGTTTTGCTAGTGACCAAAACCACAATTTTTTACTGATTATCTGAATTGAAATCGCCCATCACCTGTATTGCATAAACAACAGCTGGCCAATCGACGGTAAAGCGGCTAAAAACCACCCGATACCTACACGGCGTCGAACCCGATACCGTCTGCCCGCGAAACCCGACACCTTGCCAACCCGGTCGACACATCCTTGACGACAGTTTCCTTTTAAGGAGCTGGCAGGGACACGGGCAGTTTTAGGTCATCGAAGATATAGATGACACTAGTAACAAAGTAATTTCTTGATAACCTAAAGCAGTGGTGACCAACCTGTGGTCCGCTGACCCACTAGCGACCTATCTCGGTTAAATGGTGAATACTTTTGTATTTAAGCACGCGATATCCCTCTATAATTGGAGGCATACAAGTACACTACCCAGCCTCAAATATGCATCCCAGATATGCAGCCCAGCTATACATCCCATCTAGGTCTGGCAATGATTTATAATCATAATAATAATATAGCACGTAAATAATGTATAAGATAATGTAACCTCGTTGGTGAACCAATAAACAAATCAAATCAAACACCCCATCAGCTGAGCGTTTATGGGTGCAAACCCTCAGCTAATACTGAGAACGAGGCCTTTTTTTCTGTGCATCGACATACAGCGTGCACCTACTGTAGATAAATAGATAGGTAGAGAAAACTTTAATGTACATAAAAATGGAAATTACACAGATATTTCTTAACCTACGATTTCTTAACCTGAAGTCTATCTCTTTCTCACTCGTAATTTCAGTTTTCTTCTGCTTTTCGTGTCTGCTTGTCTCTATATTTACTATTTATATATTATTATGAAGGTCTATGTGGCGTTAAATTATCGTGTTTCGTTCTTTCATCACTAGATGTGAATGTCAAATTAAGCCAATAACACTATCTACGAAATTGTCCCATTAGTAAAAGCCATTTACATATTATTATACAGATACCGACCGGAGGGTGGTTGACAATTAATATGGTGCTTGCGACCTTAATATAGAGTTCGCGAAAACCAGTGCAATGGAAACGATGACACGTTTCTTGTTGTTTCTGTACAAAAATTGCAAGTCATCATGACGATGCTAATTTTCCTAAGCCTGCCAACGCGCCGCATGATTTGCGAAAGCGATTCAAGCATGACTGAACTGTCTTATATTCAAGACAAGCATCTGCCTGGGTAATATAAATTACGTATCTTCAGTGGCCTTTGAAACGTTTTTCAAAAATAGGAAATACTAAAATATACATGTACGGGTCGGTCCACGCACAGTGTAGGGTTCCGTGGAAAGGGGGGTTTTATCTGCTTACAGAAATAACAACTTAGAACGAAGTTTTCCTTTTTAAAATGTTTCGCCTATTTCTCCTTAAGTTGTAAAACCTACGCAGCCGTGATAGTTTTCGTTTTAAGTTGATTATATGTGCTTCTACCCTGAATTTTTTCACGCTTCGACAATTAACCGTGAGATGTGGGGAGACGCCCTATTCTGCCAAAAATTTGTGCATTAAAGCTTAATATTTCGCATACGGAACCCTAAATCAGAAAGTGATCTTTCTACACCCACAATATTTTTAAACGACCAAACCAACGAGCCCACACTATGGTGTATGCGAAAAAAAATCATCCCTAATTAAGGTGTAGGGGGGGTACCGTAAATATTTTTTAAAGATTTTATTCTCCAATTTTGTCAACGTGATTAGTCTTTGCCAAATTTCAGCTTTTTGGTACTAATTGTCTCTGAGCTAGGCCGCGGACAGACATACGAACTTACATAGCGAAACTATAAGGGTTCTTTATCGACAACAGAACCCCAAAAAGAAACACACATATGTATCATAGTAATTGCTCACCTACTGACAGGAAGTCTCCGCATTCATTTAATACTTTAAATAAATTAAAATTTATATAAAAAATTTGAAAAAATTACTTAAAACGTTAATATTTTTTATCGTGGTAATTAAGCCTTTACTCTCTCTCTCTCTCTGAGAGAAGGCCTGTGCCCTACAGTGGGACGTATATAGGCTGCTTATGATAATGTATAAATTTAACTCCAGAAAACATTACTTAAAGAAATTTTAATAGCTTATTTATTCTTATTTTAATAATTTCAGTTTCGGCTTTCTATTACTAATCACCTCTGCGCTAAACCGTGGATATCAAGATAGACGGACGGACGGACATATCGAAATTATAAGGGTTCCTTTTTGACTACGGAACCCTAAAAAATAGTCCTTGGTCGACAAAAGGTTAGGAACCACTGAACTAGAGTGTCATCGACTTCCATTCTTACGGGTCGGTTAGACAGCTGTCGACACGCCAGCCAACTTCATTTAACAGATGGTATTCAGGCTATTCAAGGGATGAGCTGGTCTGGAAGTGCTATACAAAATGCGTCGGTTCGAATCCTGATTAGGACCGAAGATTTTCTTTCCATGTGAAGTTCATCGATTTTAGCAATAAGGCCGCCAATTGCACTCTGTATCTTTACATGTTTTTCAAGAAGAAGAAAAAAGACATTTATTATACCAACAAAGACACCTCACAGAATGATAATAAACAGATACTTAGTAACATAATGTGTTCAACAACAGAAAGAAAACTAAATACATAACAGCCAAAACAAATAAATAAAACAGGACCATATTTTTATGTCATATGCTTTGGTGTACAATGAAGAATATTCATATCGTATCTTCATCTCCTTCCAACACACCTCTCCCTGCCGCAGATACTACGAGACGGGCTCGATCCGACCTCGAGCCATCGGCGGCTCGAAGCCCCGAGTGGCCACCGCCGAGGTGGTGGGCAAGATAGCCCAGTACAAGCGGGAGTGCCCTTCCATCTTCGCCTGGGAGATACGAGACCGATTGCTGAGTGAAGGCGTCTGCACCTCGGATAACATACCTAGCGTGAGTACCTAAACTTTTTCTGAGCGTTCGGTCTAGAGGTTAACACTCTTGACTGCCAAAACAGAGGTCGCGGGTTCGATTCCCAATGAAAGCCGTTGTACTTGATTTGTACAAATGGTAGCACAGGACATCCTAGTTTGGGACCAGGACAAGTGATTGTGAAGTTAGTATTTATTGTCTAAGAGGTAATTTAAAACGGATAAAGCTCACAAAATTTATTGATTGTTAGCTGCAGTTTATGCTGCTTAGCCTACAAGCGCCCCACTGCAAGGCACAGGCCTTCTCTCAGAGAAAGAGGATATAGGCTCAATCACCACGCATACCTACCGCGGATTGACGATTTCCAAAGCCAGTTTAATCAATCAATTCGGAGCCTCAAATATTTTCTGGCTATCAGGAGCCTGTTTCATAAAACTACAATTCATGGTTTACTATAACAATTCGATGTACCTACATGTCCTACATGTTTGTGATGTCCTTGCCTGGTTACCATAGCACAGGGTATCCTAGTTTGGGACCAGGTCAAGTGAATGTTATTATTGCAAAGTCAATGAATCTGGAATCTATCGTCTATATGCCGAATGCCGAACCTGTATGCCGAATTTTCTAGTGTTGACATATTTGAACCAAGGCCTTCAATCAAAATTATCAGTTTTACGATATATAACCTGTCATCGTCCAACGCTTTACCTCGCTTGGTTGTTTCACTAGGATTATAAATGTCCCTGTGGTACAACTCGTAGTACTGAAGGGAATAGCAGTTCCCCAAGACACTGCTAGTAGTGTCACGCGGTTGTGCTGCGGGTGAGCAACGTAATCGAATAATAAATTACTGCTCCTTTAGTTCTAAATTACTTACTTCATGTTTTATGTTTTAGATTAAGTACTGCCTATCGAATGCCTCTTTGCTCTAGCCGTAAAGGCGGTTAGCTACCAAAGCAGAGGTCGTGGGTTCGATTCCCACTGGGGGGCGCGGTACATTTGTACAAATGGCCTCAGTCTGGGTGTATTTTCGTGTTTGTGACGTCGTTTGCCTGGCTACCTGGATACCTTGGACTACAGTCCAGAACACAAAAATTTTAAGCCTAAATTTATTTTGTAGTATAATTAACTTTATTCTGTTTTGTAGACTTAATAAAAAAAAAATAGACCCACAGATTAACAACGACGACTACGAATTGTAGTTTTATGAAACTCACCCCAGATAGTCAACTTTTTATAATAGTCAAATTAAAGCCGTTATTGCGTGATTGAATAACAAACATCCAAACATCTTCACAAACTTTCTCATTAATATTAGATATCAAAGTATCAAGTTTCAGCGAAAAATAAAACTTAAAAATAAAGCACTACTGCCAATAAGCAAAGTAATAGAATTGTCACTCTTCTGTAGAACATTAGTAGGATTATTGACGTTAAGAATTGCTTTTTAGACTTGAATAAAGCAACAGGGATATTTCGTCGCGATTCCTTGGAATCTACTCTCTGTGCGTCACTGTGAAAAGTGAAAGCGCGTTCGCTTATGCCGCATTCACAGTGAGACAATATTACAAACATGCCCTTTAAGCTGACTCAAATAGTTCGTAACAATTTTATTAAAGCTTTTTGCTTTGTACACATCGATCATTACAATGTTAATCAAATTATGACTAAAGAAATTGTTTATAAAAACACAATTCCTAAAAACACTTCATAAACGCCGTGTAAATAGTCTGTTGTAGAGACTACCAGGGAAAGGCTTTATAACTCAGACTACTTATACTGCGTTTATGGAGTGTTTTAAGGGAATCGTGTTTTTATAAACAACACAGTGAGTCTTTATCAAAATATGAAAGTTGATTGGCTGCTGACAAACATACATTTCCCACAATTAATAAGTACAAACTCGAAGTATGTTCAGGAAAAAAAAGTTTTATTTATTTATTACGCATTAAGTGACATAGAAACGCTCAAATTAAATCATAACATGGGCATTCAACGTTATAATAATTTTAAAAATATTATATCAAAATTATTATTATAATTACGTATTACTACAATACATTTTGTGGCAAGTGGCATTCCCTGGTTTCTGCTTACCCCTTTGGGATACGGGCGTTAGTTTATGTTGTGTTTTGTTATTTTAACTACAATTAGGTATAACAACACCTACTTGATTAAATGCAATTCTTATAATTCAAAATTGTCACTCTTGTATTTGTCAGACATATTATAACTAGCTGCCACAGAATCCGTATATACGATTCTTGTTACCATGGCGACGCAATAAACAAATATCTTAGAGTTTGAAAAAAGGTCACGGTAAAAATAAAATATTACCCCACAGGAACGCATTACCGGGATATAAAGTACCCTGTGTCTCAATTCAGATCTTTTTCTATCTGTTTGCCAAGTTTCATGTAATTCCGTTCAGCCGTTATTGCGTGATTGAGGAACAAACATCCAAACATCCTCACAATCTTTCTTATTAATATTAGTCAGATATCAAAGTATCAAGTTTCAACGAAAAATACTTCACAACCTTTCACATTTATAAAAATTGGCACTACTGCCAAAAAGCAAAGTAATAAAATTGTCAATCTTTTATTTGTCATACACATACACCATATCAAAGTATCAAGTTTCAATGAGAAATAAAACAAATTGTAGTATTTCAACATAAGCAGCCTATATACGTCCCGCTGTAGGGCACAGGCCTTCTCTCAGAGAGAGAGTATGGGCTTAATCACTTTCAATCTTATGACTTCACAAAGCGGCGCAGATTATCGGCTTATTACATCACTTACTGTAACCATAAGTAATTTTGCGATTTTTAAACTAACATTGTTACTTCACCAAAAAGGAAACCACCATGCACGCGGCTTAAAAGACATAACCTATAAATATTACACAGGGTGCTCGATCTTATCTTTGCCATGCACTATAAAGCCTCCCTTTTTTTCATAGCGCCTCATCCCCCTCCCCCTCACGCTCTTCGCGGCAAAACAATATGACGTTATAACTTTTCTTCTCCTTTTTTGAATAAAGGGGCCTCCCCTTTCGGAACAGCCTTTAAACATCTCCGATACCTCTCCCTATGTAGAGCGGGAGCTCTTTTTAATAACGACATAAGTATAAAATAACAATTTATGACTTTCAGCGGGTCAGATAAAAAATAGGGCTGTGTGGGAAAGTTACAAGTTAATATTTTATGTTTGTGTTTTTCCTGGTACAATAAAGAATATTTTTATCTTATCTTATCTTATCTTACAAGAACTCATCGGTACCCACTTTAATCTTCATTGTACACGAAGAAATAAACTTTTACACAAGACATATTAAAGTAACATAAATGAGTACTTTTTTAACTAAAACTGTCGTTAGCACTACACATTATAAACTTTATTCCGGATTCACTTACCCACTTCAATTTTTAGCGAAGAATCCGACCAGCAGCAAAAAATCAAGTAAGTGATTCCGGAATTAAAATAATTACAGGTACTTTTTCTTTAGAATAGGCAAGTCGCAAACCCTTGTCCCTGCCTACCCCTCCGGGATACAGACGTGAGTTATAGTGATGTATATGATTATATTTAGGTGAAATTTCACGAGCTTATATGACAGACATGGTTCAAAACATGTCAGAGATACTATCACTATTTGCATTTGACATTCCACTTATTTTAAAATTAAGAGACAAGAAAATTACCTTCACTATACAAATAATGCTCTCTTTAAGGTACGAAATTAGTTATTTCTAATAACTTATTGTTAAATTAAAAAAGGCAAAATGTAAAAAGTTCACTCTACCAAGTGTCAAAATGGTTGACAGCAATGTTATATTGGGGAACGACAAACTAGACCTTGTAGAAGAAACTGTATTTCTAGGTATCACAATTGATGCAAAGCTTCAATGGGTCCTCATATAGTCCTCATATAGGAAAATTGGCAAATAGCCTTAGTTCTGCAGTATATGCAGTCAAAATAATATGGGAACTAACTGATGTCTGTATATTTGAGTTACTTCCATAGTATCTTCGTCTTACAGAAGAGAGCGATCAGATTTATATATAAGCTAGGCAGAAGAGATTCGTCAAGAGATTTATTTAAAAATAGTAACATCCTAACAGTTGCTAGTCTGCTAGTCAGTATATGTATGAAAATATTATGTACGTCAGGAAAAATATCAGTAACTTTAAAACTATAGGTTGGATACCTACATTTCGTTCCCAAAATTTAGACTGGCAAAGAATAATACATCCTTAATGGGGCATTGTATACGTTTCTACAATAAGTTCCCTGAGGATATGATAAGCTACCTAGAAACGCGGTTAAAAAAATGTGTAAAGCACACTTTGTGCCAAAAGGGCTACTATACTATAAAGATTATTTAGATGACAATGATGTCTGGAATTAAAGTCAGTTCAATGCATGAGTTCTAGGTTTTAAAATAATTGTGTAAACTCTGTTAATTAAAGACTTTGGAAGGACTAACTTTGGAGTATGTTTTGTACATTTTTTCTCCAAAATGATCTACATTTTAAAATGGACACGTAATTTAACTTGTAACATTAAGTCGCAGTTTCTGTGCTACTTTAAAAAGCATTTTGAAATTTAAGGAGAAGAAGAAAGACAATTATTGGGACAAATTAACACATCACAAGAAAAAAAAAGCATAACAAGTAACATAAACAAGTACAAAGGAAGAACAAGTCACATAAATACAACACCATTATTCTAGCAGCAAACTTGTGAACCCGACGCACCAGATCGTATTGTTACGACAGTATGTTATACCTATTAAACAAGCAAAAACTAGGCCTTCTAAAGACAGTCATCAAGACAGAAAAGACAATAACATCCACCCCATTACACTGACAGACATCATCCAGCCAAACGACCTCAAAAAACAACATAAATTAATTAACAAAAAACAAACACCCTGTAGGTGACGTCCGCGAGGAAAAGGAAGAAAAAAACGTCACGCTAAGTACTCTAGAAAACATAAACTGAGGGGAAAATCTGTCGAGGGAAACGGCGATATCCACCTCCTAATGAGTGCGAAAGAGTTGAGAGTATGTCCCATTCTTTCTGCTTGGAAAGATAGGAGGAAGGGGCGATTTTGACACGGCATGAATAAAGAAAATATGGAAGCTTTTGTAGCCGTAAAAATTCCTGTACAGGGGATGAAAGTCTTTAAGTTATCAGTGGGGGCCGGCAGGGGTGGCGTACTCTAGTTTCCAAATAGAGGGGAAGGACAGACATCTTCAACACTTTTCCGCAATTTTATAAGTATTTAAAACGGTAAACCGGCTTAAGGTCTGGATCATTGTTTTGTCGTTGAAAAATACACGTAAGCTTAACGTTACTTTTAAATACCTTCCCTTAAAAATAGCACGAATACTTACAGAAGGTAATTAGAAATGGCCGCGCTCGTATCAGCCTCCCGCTCTCCTCTTATTTACCCGACTGCGGTGGAGTCCAAAAGTGTTTAATGTGTTTAGCTCGTATGTATGTATTTAAATACATCCTATTCTATATTCCATCGCTCTAACCGATAAGACCGCTAATTGTATACCACTACTTAGATATAAGAAACTATTTGTAATATCTTTCACCTGGTTGTGCAATAAAGTGTTCTCTATATATCTATCTATACCTGATAACTCCTTAACCAATGTGGGTTAACTAGCTTTACCAATGACAAAAAAAAAATCATATAGACAGAAAGAAAGAAAGAAAGAAAGAAAGAAAGAAAGAAAGAGGATATTTATTTAAATTGTCACATAATACACAAAGTAAACATAAAGGTACACAAACAAAAGACACGAACGTCAACAAAACAGAGATAAAACAAAACAATCGTGAAGAGAACATGTGAGGCATATACAGTCAAAGGCAGCCGGGTACCATACAGTAATGTATGGCACCCAGGCACCTCGGACCCCAAACCATCTTCTTTTAAAGATCGTATTTACAAAAAGTGTCAGTACAATCTCTTAATTATTTTAACAGTGATTCTTAGGACCCACGACACAGAACCTAGGAGCACTAACCTGGACCAAGAAACCATGTATGCCAAAAACGGCCGTTTTTGGTTCACTTAGGTTCACGGGGATGGGTCCTATAATCACTATTAACACGATTGAGAGATTGTACAGACACTTTTTGCAAATTCGATCTGTGAAAAAAGATATGATTTTTTTCCTCGGTGATGGCGCTAGTGTTACTCCCTGGAGCCCCTTAAGTACTAAGCAGGCGGGACCCAAATTTCAACAATATAACTCACGTTGCTGCCTAGGTTAGTCGCACGCGCCTGTACGGATAGCAAAAAAGTTATTTACACTGCACAGAGTTGATCTGTAGTTTAAATAAATAATTAGAAGGCAAACAACACAGTAGTAAAAAAATTTAAATGTTCTGTATATAATGACTCAACGATATTGACTTGGTTATACCGACGCGTTACTTCTGTCACAGGCCGTTATGTCCAGTTATCTTCTCCAAGTAATTGGATCATACTTAAGTGTTATTAAAACTTTTCCGCGACTCCGAAACGCCACCTGCACGTTTCTAAAGTTACAATAGTATATTATGACAATTCGATGTACGTTGCGTATCCGAGTCCTCCTAGTTGTTTATCTGTGGGTTAATGAAATCAAATGCACATCACGAATTGTAGTTCTATGAAGAGGGCCCAGCTTGCTCGACCGATTTGACGCAGATTGCTGGCGCAGCACTATGAGTCTACTGAAGGCCCCCGTTAGCGTTCGCTTCACTGCCCTCTACAGTACTATTAATACCATGAAGGTCAAAGAAGTTCTCGCTTTAAACGTCTATACTGACTACTTAATACTTATACTATACTTTATTCTTTATTGCACACATAAAAGTCGTACAAAAAACACATAATATACAAAAAACTTTTTTTTTCGCTTTCGCTCGGTTGGTTTGTACATATTATGTCGGATACATATACAAATCTATTACGAATCGAATACGAACCTAATCGATCACTCGTGTGGTTAAACGAAGAATCGTTCTTGGTTTAAATATACAGGGTTATTTTTAAAATGCGCAATACCTGGGACACCCTAATCAGAGTTTATGTTTGGCAACAACTTTGGTTCCGAACGATTGCATATTCCCAAGATAAGAGTCTCCTTTGTGGACTCTACACAAAGGTAAACGGGGGTATTTCGCTTTACGTTAGCGTCAAGGTATCGAATCTCGACATACCTCCTCGACGGAATATATGAAAACACCGAAGACCGTAAACATAACTATAATGATATCGAAGGCAATGCCTGACAGATAAATTGAACGATATTTCATGCAGACAAATCATCATCATCATCTTATCTGGGGATGACACTAGAAAAATTTTCTTCGTTATTATTTGTTAATTTGACCAAACTGAATTCCGAAGTAATCGTAGTGAACCCGCGTCCCTCGCCATTGAGACGTAAAATACATCTGCGCGCAGTCAAATTCATTTGGTCCCGTTCTGAGCCGAGCATGTATCAACAACTTCGTTTTCTAAGTTACATTTGTGAAGTTATAGTAGCAATACCACTCAATAAGGAAAACATCGTGAGGAAACCTGAGGCTCTGAGATGTTCACATAACTCAGCGCTTGAAATAGCCGGCGCTTTAAACTCTGTTACTTAACACCAAAATTAAAAAGGCTAAGTTAAAATGGACACCTAGTTTAAGCTGTAACGTTCATTAAGTCGCAGATTCTGAGTTATATTGAATAAAAACACTTAGATTTGAATGGTCTTTCTGTAAATAAATCTGTAGCGTGTTATGCAGATCATGTCATCTCTGATTAGAGGTTATGGGAGAAGGTTTCGAAGCCCCGTAGAGTTACACTAGCGCCACCAACGGAGAAAATCATATCTTTTTTACAGAAGGTTTTTTGCAAAAAGTGTCAGTACAAAATCTCAATCATGTTATTAGTTATTTTTAGGCTCTAATTATATGCGTCCGCGCGACCGAGCGGCCCGGCCGCTACACCGCGAAATCACAAGAAATTGTGTGTAACGATTTATTTAAATAGCGGCGCGGTCGCGCCTTCGAGCGGCGCGGACGCGCGGCTCGGCCGCTCGTACGAGTTTCAACGTGTTCAGTTGTATCGGTGCATTTGAAGCGGGCGGGGCGCTCTTTTGTAAAGTGACCATGTTCGATTTTTTTTATTTTGTCGTCACGTATATTCACCTCAAACACTAGCGAACGTGTGGTGAACGGAGACGCTCGGGCCGCTTCAAATAAATCAAAAAGCGACTTGGCCGCGGTCGGTCGCTGCAATTTGCGGCTAAACCGCTCGGTCGCGCGGACGCATATAATTCGAGCCTTAGGATCCACAACCGAGAAGCTACGTACGATCACGGACCTGGAATTAGGTAACATTCATGCCAAAAACAGCCGCTTTCGGCGTTAATGCTAACTACCTAGTCCTAGGTGTTTTGCCTTAAGTTCACGGCCATAGCCACGTCCTTAAAATCACTGGTAATCTGTAGAATTCTAAACGACCCGATCGGACCACCATAAAAATGGTTTTTAATTGTTCTTTAATTAACCTCCTCAGTCCTTGAAAATAACAATAAAATTGAAAACCATTGTTATTTTCAAGGTCAGGACTGAGGAGGTGAAGCGTGAAAACTTGATACTTAAGATGTTTTTCTCATTGTGTAAAGTAGCTTAAAAGAAAAAAGTTTTCAAAATTATTTAAGACCAATTGGTCATGAAATTTAAACACATACCCCGGTTTTTCGTACACTCGTAGTTCTTTTTTTGTATGCACTAATTGACTTTACATACATTGACAGGTACATTGGCACAACTGTTAATGGCAGGTCAACAGAGTAAATATCCGTTCAAATTCTGTTTTATTAGATCAACAGAGTCTTACTACACGAGAAAAAGGCGAGAAATAGTCTTATTTGTAAAAACGCGATTTAATAACACTCTTCAAATGCTTGTTAAACTGTCTAGCGTAACGGAAAAGATTATTTTAACTGCAGTAGACGGGTGTTTTAAGGAAAATCGTGTTTTTACAAAAAACTTTGTGACATTTTCTAACAATAACACTCGCATAAGCACGAAACATTTTTATATTAACAAACGATTTAAATTACGCATTGTTGTCCTTCAAGTAAAAACCCTATTCAAAAGCAGTTTAAATTTGTCTTTCCCCTTTACGTTTAAACTGCATTTGAGGAGTATTTGACAGGAATCGTATTTATATAAAAAACATATTATTATAAACATTTACCGCAAGGCACAGAGGACTAAAAATAGAACTGCAATAAATACTCGTCAAGATTCACGAAGTGCTGCGTCGATTCAACAAAATACAACATAAATGCACGTTCAAACATTCAATTACCGTCACTCAGAAGTAGATCAGAGTAGGGTGCTAAATATTATCGCTAAGCCATCCTTAACTACGCGAAAAAAAAACCTAACGATACAGAACCCCATTAGCTATTCATACGTGGTAACCCTGAGCTATATTTTTCCCGCAATCAATTTTCAACTCTACCTCACAGCGGTAAGTGCCACTATTGTTTGCGTGCAACTAAAGATAAAAGGGTCAATGCAACTGTTTAGGGCAGTGGTTCTCAAACATAAAGAAACGAGGTAAGTTGGATAAGAATTTTAAATTTTTGCGTAGATGTATGTATAGTGCACATTTTGATTTCACGGTTTCAACTTTCGCATGTTGAACTATTGATTTCGATGGCAAAGAGACGATCGAAAGTATGATCATGAATGTCTAATTTAAAAGTATTATGTCATATTTCACTGACTTTTAACGCCAAGATAATGTATAAATATACAGGGTTATTTCCAAAAAGCGCAATTCCTGAAACACCCCTAAAACAATTAGACTTTGTATTTTACAAAAACGTTTGTTACATAAGTTTTTTCTCAGATTCACATTTTCCGAAATATCAGGGTTTACATAATAGTCTTACTAAATTCGCTTTGCGCGCTCTACCAATAAACAGAAGAATTTCCATGCTGTGTAACATATTATTTACGGCCTATCTATCAAACGGCTCCATTACAAAGCAGAACCCCCGCGAAAATTCACAAAATCGAAAAATACAAAAATATCTTAAGGCCGGCTACATACAGTCGGAATTCCGTTTCGGACTTTTGATTTAAAATATTGATTCAGAATTTCGTAATACATCACATACCTACGTTTATTTACGTTCAGAATAGCAACACGCTACGTTTATTTCCGTTCAGAATAGCAACAGTTGAGAAACGCTCTATTGAGTTCAGACCTTTTTCAGTGAATATGGACGACGATTTTCTGATAGAGCTTACATTGTTGCTGTATCTTGCTAAGAATAATTAACCTATACGTTACGAGATGCGTTCGGAACGGCTTTTTTTCGTACGGGATTCCGAACGCACAAGCGGAATTCCGGATCGGGGAAAATTTTGTACAGAAAACTACTGTATGTATGTGGTAGGTCCATAGGTTTGTATGAATTTACTGTGTTCGGAATCCCGAATCGTTACTTCGAAATGAAATTCCGAGACGGAATTCCGACTGTATGTGGCTGACCTAAAGGCCGTCAAACAAAATTAGTAAATGACAAGCTGAAATAGCGCCTTTTAAAAATAACCCTGTAGTTTGAGAGCCACTGTTTTAGGGTCACATCGCCATTGAGGCCGGTTCCCGTAGCAAATCTCTTCCGGGCCACTAAGTACAGGCTAAATTAATGCATTTAGCACGCTCCCGGCGACAGCTATGGGGATGACAACTTCATTTCGCGCTGCGTGACAATTTTTCTCTTGTCATTTTGGGCTGACATCCGTGCTATTGGCGGTGGCGGGAGTTTTGTGTGTGGTTTTAACAGTTGGCATTGCATTTTAATTATAAATTTGGAAGTTAAAGTATATATTAGTAATATTTGGTTAAAATGAATAAAAAAAAGTTTTATTCAGAAATCAATTAATTTAACCACCGTTTGCTGGTCATAGGTAGTTTAGAATTACAAGTTGGGTCGTAAACAATGAAAAACCTGAAAACAAATGCTTCAATATCAATTTGACCACTTCCAATAAGCAAAATTTTTTTTTTATTTTATAATACAAATGAACCGCGTCAAGTTTCAAAATAGCATGAAAATGAAAATTACACATATTGAAAGTGGTTTAAAAGTTAGCATTTGGACGTAACTTTCCAACTTCCCCAGTTACATCAAAAGTACAATACCAACCTAAAGATACCAACAGGCATCTATAATTATCTTTTAGCGTGAATCTGTTTCACTCGCCATTTTGGTGCATTGAAAATGAATTATTCATTACCCAATATGCCACATCTTATTTTAATACCCGAGAAATCTCAACCCGACAGGCTTTCCAATAAAACCCCTACAGTACAATATCGGGCGATTTAAAACGTCATTACTCGTCATATCTGCGCGCCGGATCTCACGGGGGTAGCTAGAGAGTGTAGCTGCTGAAACAAATTGCAACAAAAGGCATTGCGAAAGAAGATTATCGTTTCGAGCGCGTGCGGGACGCGTGACTAGCATGTGGCCGAAGATAGGCGCTTTTACCCTATTTGTCACTACCGTTGAAATGTCAATTCTATGCGTATGACTGTGAGACCTACTTTTCTTTGTGCAGTAACGGTCGGAGACATCGTCAGTGGAAATTGGAGGAAATAGACCAAGTTGCAAAGGTGACAAGGTATATATTTCTCTGGTGACTAAAGTTATGAATGTTACTTAAAATAAAGAAGTGTCGGAGGGAAATTAATACCACAATTTGAAGGATTTAAGGCTTATATTGTCGTTGAGTGTAAGCCGGATGGTAAATAAATATAGAGTTGTGTGATTTGTCTGTCTGTGTAACGTTGGGTGTCACGAGCAGGATTGCCCCGCGGATGTGGTTGGGAAACGATACATCACTGCATTGGTCCGTTTTTGCAACCCTTTTACGGACTGATTATTATTTCTCTAGGTATATTTTGCTTAAATATAAGTGATTTCTTATATCTAAGTAAAGGTAGAAAGGTACAATTGGCTGTCTTATCGCTTAGAGAGATTTATTCCAAATAACTTTTCGATGGAGTGGATTGCAGGAAGAATATAGCCGGTAGGTCGAAAATATATTAGTATGTGCAGTAACTTCATAATAGGTATAGCGAAAGATGTATATCGTTGTGAATTTATAAAGTAACAAGATATTCCATGAAACAGGAATTGTATAAGATATATACACAATGGCTATTGGCTAGTCAAAGTCTCTACCAATGTGCTTCAATAAATAATTTTATAACGAGAGTGTTTTTGCACCGGGTAATATTTTATTCATTGTAGCGCCAAAACTGTTGACTTCAAGCAAGATCTAGCTTGTTATGGAAAAAAATTAAGAAAAAACTCCATATTCTAAGACATACAACTCATGCATTGAACTGGTTTTAATGCCAGACATCTTTGTAATCTAATAGTAGATTATGTACTAAGGGAATAAAACCATGTATTATGTCATGGGCGGCATATTGAACCCTGAGCGGAGCGAAGGACTCCGAGTTAACTCGCGAGCGCAGCGAGGGAGTTAAATTTTAACTCCTGAGCGAAGCGAGGGAGTTATGTAGAGTCCTGAGTGAAGCGAGGGGTTCATACCGCCCGAGACTAAGACATGTTTTATTCCAGAGGTGAATACTCTACTTTTCACACCATCTGGGAGACAATAAAAAGACAGGGCTGCATAAGTTGAAAATATGTATTAAAACCTGAAATTAAATATAAAGTCCACACTCTTTTACGGCTTAGCAACTTAAATTGAATATAACTTTTAAATTCGTATTTGCAATTCGCGCCTTTTTTTCTTTTTTTTGTTGGTGTTTCGCGCGGTCACAGGACACAGTATTTCAGAAAAAAAAGAAAAAAAAAGAGGTGAGTTTCGAACAACAATTCGAATTTCGAATTGCAATGCGGGGCTTCTCCATAGTTTTCATGCGAATTTTGACATTCTAAATTCAAATCACTTTATTCCCTAGGGAAATTCTTCATTATTATTGCCCTCGAGAGACAAGGCCATGCTTTACGATGATATTTGACGGTACGTAATAAGGCATTGTCGAGCAGGAGGTGTGAAAATAATGTTTAATGTCATAGTAGCTCACAAAGTATGCTTTACACATTTTTGACTCACGTGTTCAGTAAGTCTTTTGATGTCTTGAATGAACAGTTTAAAATATTAGTGTTAGGCCTAGTCTGATAGTGCCTAATTAGTCTGATAGTGCGGTTTTTACAATAAGATCCCTGAAGATATAATAAGCTTGCCTGAAGCGCGGTTCAAAAAATGTGTAAAGCGCACTTTGTGCCAAAAGGGCTACTATAGCATTAAGGTTTATTTAGATGACAAACATGTGTGAAATTAAAGCCAGTATAATGCATCCTAGTACTAGGTTTTAGAAGGTAGGTATGACATGTAAACTCTGTTAAATGTGTTTGAAAAGACTAAGTTTGGAGTTTTTTGTCCGTTTTTTCTGCAAATGATCTAGATTTTGAAACGGACTCCTAGTTTTACTTGTAACGTTCAATAAGTTACAGTTTCTGTGTTACTTTGAATTTGACAGAAACTCAGACAGATATATTATATATATATAAAGCTACAATGCGGTATACTCACTGACTGACTCATCCATACGTTTTCTCCGAAACGACAATAGCTAGAGGAAAATGATGTATGACAAAGTTGTAGGAAATGTATGAATTACAGCCATCCTATGAAGCCGATTTTTGAATTTCGAACGCGTTCTCCTATACAAATGGGCTAACTTTTTTGTTTACCGGCCGATTTGGATGAAATTTGAAACGGGCATTTGTTTCGTGATCTAATTGTGAAAAAAAAATTTGAACGTTCGAAATTCAAAATAGGGGCGAGAATATGGCCGCCCGAAAAATCGACCTCTGCGCAAAAAAGTCGGCAGCCAACTGGGCACATGCTGGAGACGTGCCCTAAACGGCATCGGGTTGTCAAAGGACCCAGGTATATGAGAAAAATCGGACATTTTGGAATTTCAAGATGGCGGCCGAGATATCGACGATTGAAAATTTGAAAATTTTGTATGGAGAATTTGTACTGAAAATCGACTTTTAGTACAAAATTTGAAACAAAGATGAAAAATTTTTCAAAAAAAACATTTTTCGAGGCCGAAGCGGGGATGACGAACCTCACCGCGGCGAGGCCGAAGGCCGAGCTCCGTTCAGGCCGAGGCCGAAGGCCGAGACCGTACATTTTCCGGCGAACAAGGAACAACGCAAAAGCCAGATGGGACAAACTTGCGAGGCCGAAGGCCGAGCTCCGCGAAGCGGGCCCCAGGAACCCCGCCGCGGCGAGGCCGAAGGCCGAGCTCCGTTCAGGCCGAGGCCGAAGGCCGAGACTATACATTTTCGGCGAACAAGCAACAACGCAAGAGCCAGTTGGGACAAACTTGCGAGGCCGAAGGCCGAGCTCTGCAAAGCGGGCACAAGGAACCCCGCCGCGGCGAGGCCGAAGGCCGAGCTCCGTCCAGGCCGAGGCCGAAGGCCGAGACCATACATGTTCCCACTTATCAAATCCCTATCCCAAGTGTCTAGCGAGGCCCTAGGCCGAGCGCCGCGGAGAGCGAAGCTCGGAGCGGCTGGGGGTTGGCGCGCGAAGCGCGCAGGGGGTTCACCCCCTAGTTACTAATATATATAGCTGCAATCCGGTATACTCACTGACTGACTGACTGACTGATCATCTATAGGTTTCCTCGGAAACGGTAAGAGTTACGTGAAAATTTTGTATGAGAAAGTTGTAGGGAATGTATGATATACAGCCATCCTATGAAGCCGATTTTTGAATTTCGAACGCCTTCTCCCATACAAATCGGCTAACTTTTTTGTTTACCGGCCGATTTGGATGAAATTTGAATCGAGTGTTTGTTGTGTGATCTAATTGTGAAAAAAAATTTTGAACGTTCGAAATTCAAAATAGGGGCGAGAATATGGCCGCCCAAAAAATCGACCTCTGCGCAAAAAAGTCGGCAGCCAACTGGGCATATGCTGGAGACGTGCCCTAAACGGCATCGGGTTGTCAAAGGACCCGGGTATATGAGAAAAATCGGACATTTTGGATTTTCAAGATGGCGGCCGAGATATAGACGATTGAAAATGAAAAAAATTTGTATGGAGAATTTGTACTGAAAATCGACTTTTAGTACAAAATTTTAAACAAAGATGAAAAAGTTTTCAAAAAAACCATTTTTCGAGGCTGAAGCGGGGACGAGAAACCTCGCCGCGGCGAGGCCGAAGGCCGAGCTCCGTTCAGGCCGAGGCCGAAGGCCGAGACTATACATTTTCCGGCGAACAAGCAATAACGCAGAAGCCAGATGGGACAAACTTGCGAGGCCGAAGGCCGAGCTCCGCGAAGCGGGCACCAGGAACCCCGCCGCGGCGAGGCCGAAGGCCGAGCTCCGTTCAGGCCGAGGCCGAAGGCCGAGACTATACATTTTCCGGCGAACAAGCGACAACGCAAAAGCCAGATGGGACAAACTTGCGAGGCCGAAGGCCGAGCTCCGCGAAGCGGGCCCCAGGAACCCCGCCGCGGCGAGGCCGAAGGCCGAGCTCCGTTCAGGCCGAGGCCGAAGGCCGAGACTATACATTTTCGGCGAACAAGCAACAACGCAAAAGCCAGATGGGAGAAACTTGCGAGGCCGGAGGCCGAGCTCCGCGAAGCGGACCCCAGGAACACCGCCGCGGCGAGGCCGAAGGCCGAGCTCCGTTCAGGCCGAGGCCGAAGGCCGAGACCATACATGTTCCCACTCAAACAATCCCAACGTCAAGTGTCTAGCGAGGCCCTAGGCCGAGCGCCGCGGAGAGCGAAGCTCGGAGCGGCTGGGGGTTGGCGCGCGAAGCGCGCAGGGGGTTCACCCCCTAGTATTGTATATATATGTGTAAGATATGTAAGATACATATATATATATTTAAGTCAAGAAACTGGTGAAAGGAGTTGATTTCTTGAACTAATATCATGGATTAATGACATAGGACGAACAAACCACTTGATAATCCTTACTGCTTTTCGTATTTTAAGTATTTTTATCAACGGTTTTTGAGATCCAGGAAAAATCCGAATAGAAGGTTATACGTACTATCACACCTGTTTCTTGGAGCGATGGGCAGGGACCGACGTTAGCCTGTGCCACGATCCTGACTACCATCATCATCATCATCATAATCAGCCGGTGTCAGTCCACTGCTGGACATAGGCTCTTCTCCCAAGACACGCCACTGAGTCCAATCTTCGGCTCTTCTTTTCCAGTCCTGACTACCGTTTGAAGATAATGTTATAATCTAACTCTGCCATTTATCGGCTGTCCAGACAGTACTAGTTTATCCTTATTACTTATTAATTGTATCAACGATTTTTGTCGTAAATTCTCTCGTAATGTTACTGAATAGAGTTCACGCCGCATGTAAACGTGTACTGTTTATTACACGTCAGCATCTCTTCCACAGTTGATTGTCAAATAATCCACAACGACTTAATTACAAGGCTTTAGATCCAATAATCTACGTACTACGGCTCCCCCACCGCGCCACACGTGTTCGCTATACAATACGATGTTTAATACTGATTTAGATCCCTATCATTGTACCGGGCGGGCCCTGAACAAGTGTTAGGTGAGATACGGATTTCGAAAGTATGTTAAATAGCAGTTATCACTACCTACTTTTTTATTTCGGTAAAGATCGTATGTATCGAAGATTTTTTTTAAGTTAATAATGCTTTAATATTTTTTCGGAATTTTTTACAGCAAATCATTTTAAAGATAATTTTAGACTCAATTTTAAGGTATATTTAAAGCAATAACATAAAATTTATTTACAGACACGTCCAGCTATTCTAATAGAGGACGTTTAATTTCTTAATTTATGAATAGATTTCCCGAAAGAAGCTTGGGGGATATTGCTAACGTCAAGTGTGCATTTTGTAAGACGGAAGGAACTTTGAACTTTCATATCGCCCGTTGATGTCTGACAAAAGCACAGTAATATCTGTTTTTAAATAAGCATCGTTCTAATCATTTTATGCAATGGACTGGCATAAAATGTTTGGTTCAAAACGGTACTGACAACTAAAGAACATACCTGATTTGTAACTGAAACATTGTTAGGGTTGCGTACCCAAAGGGTAAGAGACCCCTACTACTAAGAGTCCACTGTCCGTCCGTCACCAGACTGTATCTCATGAACTGTGATAGTTACGCAGTTGAAATTTTCACAGATGATGTATTTCTGTTGCCGCTATAACAATAAGTACTAAAACAGAATAAAATCAATATTTAAGGGGGCATATTTAGTTTCATACAACAAACGTTATTTTTTTGCCGCTTTTTGCTCGATATTAATAACGGCAACCGGCAGACGCTTGAAATATTCAAATGTTGTATAGATAACGGTACGGAATGGTACGCGCGTGAGTCCGACTCGCACTTGGCCGGTTTCTTGTTTTATTTTTCTAGCTCCCAGTAAATAATACAGAAACTGGCCAGCCTTAATTTTTTCTCGGTAAACTCTTTAAAATTAAGCAAATATTGAAAGTCGCAACACAGGAACACCCCTCGATAATTTTAAATCCAAACTGGCAAGTCTATATCCCGTTATAATAAATCCCTGATACACGTCTAAATTATTGGTAGGGTGTCAGTTGAAGCGTTATAAGTACCAAACGCGTGCTGGGCGATACGCGGCACCTTCACCCTAGTATAACGTTAGATTTTATTGGTAAATATTGCAGTTTGAGAACGGGAATGGTCGCAAAGAATATTGGAAGATGATAGTTTAAAAACTGCAGGCGACTAGCATTCGTCTCGATCGCACATTGTAACATACCTATTTAACATACTAAATTGTCCTCAGCACGGATTAGTGTAACAAAAAGTATATAACACCTATTTAGTTATTGCAAAATAATAAGTATTCTTTTAAAAAATGTGATCTGAAACAACACTACATAATACAATTACGGATATTATAGATATCTTTTAGTTCTCGTGTAATAACTTCCATACAACACAATCACTTGTCCTGATCGCAAACTAGGACACCCTGTCCTATGTTAACCACAGTATACACAGTAAGAAGTTCGTAATTTTAGTAGCTAATTGTCTTTAGCAAAAACTAAGTATGGGACAAAATTTGTCTAAAATTTCTTTGAAATATTTTGATATTAGTACCCTGAATGTATACAACAATATAATATGGTCTACATACACATCACAGTAGCCCTAGAAACAGATTGGTTGTATTAACGTTAAATCCCACACGTTTGGCCACTTGAAATATGCAAGTGCCCTTCGAACCCTCGTACAGATAGTAAATAAAGAAATGCAATGAAAAATTAGGGTAGTTTTTGAGATAAGAATACATAACCAAAATTATGTTACTTCCACTTGACAGGCCAGCACGTCTTTACTCGAGCCAATGTATTATTTTTATTCGCCTAAATCGAGCGCATGCCTTATAATCAAGGCCCACCACTAGAGATTATGTCATAGCCCACGTGTGGAAACAGCATCACAGTAATCAGTACGATAAATATGACCATTCTATAAAACAGGCTGACCGGAGCGTTACCTTGCGATTAAATTGCGCTGAATTGATACTATGTCAGTCGGGTGACTCCAGTCACCATGCATGTTTACAGTGATTAGATCCATTTTATGAGCATTTGTTTGCTGACCCTACCGCCAATCCTCATCCCCGAACCATATTAAATAGCGATAGCATCGGCGGCAGACAGATGAGATTGGATACTTTTGATTGCGCTCACTTGAAACAACAAATTACATTGATGCAACGCTTATTGGCGTTTAGGGTTTTATTTGTCGACCCATTGTTAGGGCTACAGTTACGTCTAGCATGCTATGTCGCTCGCACAATTTAAGGTTTTTAGTAAAGAAATAGCGACTACTTGTTACTTGCTGTTTGTTTTGTTTAGCTTATATACGTCCCACTGCAGGGCATAGCCTCTCCACGCCTTAATTACTACGCGTGCTCACCGCGGATTCGCAACATCAAGCGCTTAAGTACGTAAACACCTTAGACACTCAGGTTTCCTCACGATGTTTTCCTTTTTAATTTCGTTCACATTTGTGAAGTTGTAGTAGCAATACCACTCGCCGACGGTTGAGGAAAACTTGCTGATTATTTTGTACAATATAGATGTGTACCTATAAGTGGATACATAAAACTCTTTAAATTAAATCGAATACTTTGAAATCGATCATCATTTCACCTTAGAATAAGAACACAAACGTTTACACAATACAATCACTTATTCTTATGCTATGACAACCAGACAAGAACACCCATATTGAGGTCATTTGTGCTGGTCGTAGTACATCACCCCCAGCGGGAAACGAACACATGCCTTCCATCTTGTAATCCAGCCATGTTACCTCTAGACCTGGGCCTCGATTCTGTTAGTGCATTGTAGTATAATGACAGGTACACTGTCGGGTCACGTGACGTGTTTTTTCGTACCATTGACGCCTAGAAGGTTTGATGGGTGTGCCCGCGTAGACTTAAAGCAGCCATGAAATGAAAACCGCCGTGTTCATGCAGTTGTCATGTTACTACAATGCATTAACAGAATCTAGGCCCTGTAATAGAGGCACGCATTCACATCATTTCATCATCATCATTGGCCTACGTTTGTCCACTGCTGGACATAGGCCTCTCCTATTGCACGCCACTGAGCACTGGTCCTTGGCTACTCTCATTCAGCTCTTGCTCTTGCACTCAAATATTTCAAGACAATAGTAAACGCCAATCCGCTGTGGACTCGCGTGGTGATTAAAATTAGACTCTCTTTATGAGAAAAAAAGGCCTCCGTCCTGCAGTAAGACTATTATACTAGATGACTAGTCATGGTTATTTTGGGCTGCCTCGTTGGTCTAGCGGTTAATACGACTGACTGCCATAGCAGAGGTCTTAAGTTCTATTGCCACTGGAGGCCGCCGTGACTAGCAGAAATAGCCTCAGTCTGGGTGATTTTTATGTTAGTGATGTCCTGGTCTGGTTACCATATCACAGGGTTTGGGACCAGGACAAGTCTTTGTGCTGCATGGAAGTTATTATTTTTATTATTATTTCAAAGCATTCTGCGTCCTAATATAATCCAAAGAATATGCACATAAACCTCTCGCGACAACTCAGCTTCATGTAAATCACTGCCATTCCATGCAGTGTTCTATTTATTCTTTCGTCAATGTGGTGACCATTCTCTTTCCCTTTTGCACTCACAAGAGATCATACTCTGACTCTTTCTATTGATATTTATTATAATTTTATTCGGCGTCGAGTGTCCCTTTGTACATTAAACGATGGTCTTACAGAGCTTCTGTCAAATTTGGTGACCCCTGATTTGATAGTAACAGCTAGATAGGCCGGGTCCTAAAAAAATCATAGTACAATAATACAAGGGTGGGCATTAAACGTAATAACACTATACAATAGTGCATTTTGAATATTTATCAAGTTTTTCTGGGTGTAGATTTACGATTTGATAATGTTAGTAATTATTGGTAGGGAGATTAACAAGTGTGACGGAGATTTGTAATGGGAGATGACGGTATCATTGTAATGTTATTAGAATACTACTCAAGAATAAGGTGTGATAATGCTCAGCGTATAATACACATAAATATGGTCAGTAGAAACACATAGTGGTTTGACAGGATCGTGGCAAGTGGCAATCCCAGAGACCAGGATTTGATATCAAAACAACAATTACTATTAAAAAACACTGCTGAGGATCTTCAGGATTGTGGTAAGTAGCTAACATTGGTAGAAACAGGCGTGAGTTTATTTATTTGTGTATACAGACGCATACTTATAATTATGGACGGGACGACCTGGGTCTTTTCGAAAAAATCCGACCTCATTTCATACACACAACACAATTACTGTCCAGACTCCAAACTTTGATAGAAACTCTGCAATGTGGTAACCAAATAAGACATCTCAAAATTTGATTATGTGATCATGGTACCTACTTGTATTACTACAAAAAAGCGTAGCAAAACTGCTACGGCGCGTAGCAGTGCTACGAAGCCTCGTAGTGAAACCGTCTGTATTCCACTTTGCAGATGAGTGGTTTATTACCTAAATTTATATAGAGACCTCTGGAAAATAAAAGAAGAATAAACTGTTTTGGTAATCTTCATTACAGTGCGGTCATTATAGTGAAGTATGAATGGAACAAGCTCACTTGCTACGGAACGATAACAATGGATATTCAAATCAGAAGTTTAATTTTCTATTAAAAACTCTTTTTTTTGTCATTATACAGGTGTAGTAAAGTCTTAAGAAAAAACGGGTTTTGGTCGTCAAAAGGGCTAACTTTGACTATGGGGAAAACTATAAAATCGCGAAATAAATATCAGTTGTTTACAAACTAAAATTATTACCTGCGGCATTAAAATGTATAGAAAAGCTGCTATATTTTTCCTAATTTAAACTTTTTCCCCAAGACAAGCCCTTTATTTTCGGGTTAATTTGAAGATTTTCTTATACCTTGTTCCTGTCTTCTACTAAATATGGTCAACAGTGCGTGTGTACATTCAAATTTGAACCCTATTTGTATATAGAAAACTAATCGAAACGCCATCATTGAGCCTAACTATACGCTGCATTGGCATCTCACTAGCCAGATTACACCAGTAATAACAGTAAACGTCTATTTGCCTGTTCAGTCATGCGGGGAATGTGTTTGCGGGTCTAATTGCCTAATGAATGACGTTGGCTCACCGCAAAATGGCGGCACATGCCCCGAAATGGCGGTGCCTGGCGGCAAATGGGCGCGCTGGCCACAAACGGCCTTCGATAGCGGCAATAATGTTTCGCTTTATATATTTGGCGGTTTGATTTGCTCGGAATCTAAGGTTTGTGCGGTCAGAATTATGATGTCGACTTGTAATGCTAGGGTACTTCAAACCATTTCATTGTCATACTGTGTAAATTTATTTATCTGACCAATTTTTTTATAAAAAGAACACAAACTTCTAACCAAAATATTACCTGATCAAATTTGATTACACACCTGCTTTTAAAGAATTTATCTACGTTTAGTGCGGTTATCTCATAAGAAATGAATAGGATTTTTTTTTCTTTTAGTAGTGACTCTACACACAGTTAGGCCCTTACAAACATTTTACCTCTATTATCAGCAGTATAGATTGGCTACATATAAATATGCTCATTGTCCGATTTATCCAAAATCCGCGAATGCATGGTCTTAAATTGTGATGTGGTCTTCTAAGAACATTTTTAAATAAATAAATAATACAAAGGTGCACTTTTCATTACTGCCTCATCTCGAAATACTGCTCTGTGTATTTTCCAATTCTTGCTTTATCCGTGTGTCTTAAACTTAAACCAAATTTGATCGAATTATTAGGTAGCATTTCTTAAACTCTCGCAAAACTTGCACTTTTGTAAATGAACCATTTAAATTGATTGACTGAGTATGAAAAAAGGAACAATCCGGATGACATGTGTGGTAAGTTTGGCCGCAACATTAGTGTTCTCCTACTTTTGAAAGAATTGTGACTTATGTTTTAGAATTGCAGGTTGATTGCACTCTCTTGTTAGGTAAGTATGCATGCCAACCAATGTATTATACTTAATATTCGGGCTGAAACTTTTGTAAGTAACCTGATCGGACTCTTCCAACAAAAATTCAAAATCCAGAATTAAGTTAATAATATACTTAAGCATAAGCATAAGCAGCCTGTATACGTCCCACTGTAGGGCACAGGCCTTCTCTCAGGAAGACAGTATGTGCTTTTAATCACCACGCGTGCCCACCGCCGATTGGCGATTTCAAGCGCCGAGGTATATGAATAGCTCAGACACTCAGGTTTCCTCACGATGTTTTCCTTCACAGTTAGCGAGTGGTATTGCTACTGTAACTTCACTTATATACTTAAGATTATTTGAGAAAAGATGGTCAGAGTGGAGTTTTATTCGCTGCCTGTTCCTTCACTACAATATCGACCCAAAGCTGCTAGCATTGTATTGACAAATTCGCAAAGACTATTTTTTTTCTTGAGGGCTGAATCAAAAACCATTTCGAGATTAACATCTAAGTAACCATATTTTCTATGTTTAAGATAAATATTAAGGAAGATGAGCGTTATTTTTGTCAAAAAACAATAACCTTCATTTGACCTTCTGATGACGTCACATTTTAAAATAAACATAACATATGGCAACACTACGTTACTTAAAAAAAAGACTTGCTGTCATAACTGTCATATGCATATCATTTCCTTGTCTGTGAAAAAAACGTCTGTCATAGCAAATGACAGAAACAAAGTGTGACAGTTTGCGCGACGTTTCGGCGTGTGCACTCGAAAAATATGACGTCACGCTTTCAAATATTTTAAATAAATAATTTATAATAATAAACTTAACAAAACGCTGAAAAAATGAAATTAGTCTCTAGAAATTACTTCTGCTTTAAGAAAAAAATATAAAATAAGATCAAAATAAAAAATATACTGCCCGAATTGTATGACATTGACAATCAGCAAACGGAATGTAAATTCTTTACGATGAAGAAAATGTTTTATTTCTGATTTGTAAAAGCAAATCCCACATTGTTTTAAAACTCCACTATCGTATTCATTCCATCAGTCTAACCGTTTAGGCCCACCATCTCATCAGCGCAGGGGCCCTCCCCAGTGTAGAACGGCGCATATGTCACGCGTTTTACGCACTTTTAATCTACACCCGTCACCCTCAGTTGTGTTGTCAGGCGACTGTAAAAAAAATTCGAAGGGTGATTAGAATTTTCGAGATATATCACAAAATAGTAACAATCTGGAAACATTCGCCAAGTTCTAGCCGGACTCACGCACCGAGTGTTCCAAACATAGTTTACTTTTTTTATTATTATTTTCATTTTAAGGTAAACCAGCTAATTATGGTATTTCTAGCCATCATAAATATCTAAAACTGTCACCATTCTCTCTACAATATATACCTTGTTCACACTACAAATCCAAACACCGATTCTCACTCAGATATTTAAATATGATGATGAATCAACTAGGTCGTCTACAACAAAGTTGACTCGTCATCGAGTCGAGAACCCGTCGCGAGTCCCCGCTATGCCCCCCAAAGCATTCCTAGGGCGTTTACAGACGAGCGGAGATCAAACGGGCCGGCCCGCCGTCTTGCAACAGTGTATAACAGTCCTAAGCAGATGTTTAGGTTTCTTTGGTGGCTTTGGCCAGGGGCGTACCCAGGGGGGGACCCTGCATCAGCCTTTTTCTAAAGTGTAAAAGGCTGATGCAGGGTCCTTTGTCTAAAGTGTAAAAGGCTGATGCAGGGTCCGGTGTCGCAGAAGGGTCCGATGATTCTTAACGTATTCTATTCACTAGTTAATACAAACAACTTTTATTACGAGAGCAATTCCGAAATATCGTAAAAAGCAGGTGGGGCCGTGTCAGGTTACACGGCCGTTGTTTTAACGTGAAACGTGGATAAGTAATAGTTAATTTTTAGCGTAACTGCGCAATGTGTTACGCGGCTCCAGCGCCATCTACCGGCACGAATCAGGACGGTTTGAGTTATGGCTACTTTGCTCTACTCAACGACATAAAAGTTAATTGCAGACGACACGTAGTTGCATGCGGTTTAAGCAAGTGAAAGATGTTTCAAAGTCAAAGTCAAAATTTTTTTTTTCACCTTTCACGTTAAAATACTCATATGTTACATATGGAACAGCCGTTTCCCCCAGTTAATCACAGTAGTATTTTGAAAGTGTTACACTTTCCATAAAACCAAAGCGTAGCTCAGTGTCGTGGCCTTTTCTCATTCAACTAGTAGTAATTAGCATCTAAAATCTATTGTAGAATTTAGATAAATGTTTCATTAAAATAAATAGTTTTTTAAAAAGTCCTCCGCTGCCGCTCACACATAATTCGTATCAGTTATTCCATACTCTTAAAATTTTTATATTTGCTCTTGCAAAGGTATCAAAGAGCTGATATTTTTTCGTTATTACATACCATACCTGTAACACTCTGTGTTGTTATAGTTCGGTAAAAAAATCGGACATTTTGTCTAATAACTTGACCAAATGACTTGACTTCGTATCGACGTATTTGGAGTCTCAATGTCAACGTCAAATTCAAAAATTTTTATTCACTATAACAACAAAATGTTTACTTACTGAACGTCAAATCTTTAGTTTTACAATTAATAGATTATGCGGGGAAGAAGCTAACAAAGAAACTCCACATTTATTCTTTTCAAAACAGGTTTGCTTAATTAACAGAGTTACACTACACTAGATACAATCGTCCCTGTTAACATTATTTAAATACCAGACATCCTTGTCTTCTAAATATTCCTTAATGTTATAATAGGCTTTTTTGCACAGATTATGCTTAACACAGTTTTTAAACCGCATCGGTGGTAACTCTAACATATTTTGAAGAATTTCATTGTAGAACGGTATACATTGGATGTACACAGTCGAATTAACAAATGATTAAAAAAAAATACTCTTACTTGCCCATCGCGAGCTCATCCCGACTGCGCGGATTTTTGTTCAAATTATCTGCCGGACACTATACGGCCGTTCGGGGATGCTACACATTTTGTGCAGAAATAACATAAAAAAATATATTTATATGAAAAAGACGTCTTGAATGCAGTTCAATGCAAGAGTTCTAGGTATAATATAGGTAGAATAATAATTTTTAAACACGATTAATTAAGGACAAAACTGAAAAGACTACTTTGAAGCTTTTTTGTCCATTTTTTTCTGAAATTATCTAGCTCTTAAAATGGCCTCCTATATCTAACTCGTGACGTTCAAAAAGCGCAGTTTCTGTGCTACTTTGAATAAAAATGTGGGTGGCGCTGTATCGGTTTATACGACCGTTGGTATATCGTGAAACGTGTATAAGTTATGCGGTAATTTTTAGCTCAAACTGCGCAATGTGTTACGCGGCACTGGCGCCATCTAGCGGCATGAATGAAAGGATCTGAGTAATGGCTACTTTGTTTTAAACAACGATACATAAACGAATTGCACACGACACGTAGTAACAGAGTCACAGCCCTCACCGAGGCGAAATGTTTTCGTTGCATGAGGTTTTGGCAAGTCATCCCATACTACCCAACTGAAAGATGTTTCACGTAAAAACTGTTTCACTTTGAATTTTGCACTTTTCAAGGTACAAACTGTTCAAGGTACGAACCCAAAAAGTTGGAACCCTAATAGTACGTCCCTGCTTTTTGAAGTCTTAGAGAATTTAATATGCTTAATCTGAGGGGTCTGGTGAAAGTTTCGGCTTGTTTTTAAACTGTTGCCGGTGTTAAAGCCCTTTTGTCTTATTGAAGATATAATACGGTGTTATTTTATTTAATAAAGTTTATTTTAAGAACATTACAGGTTTCATTAAATCGCATTGAGTAAGTTGAAATAGGACTTTACATTTTGGTTTCATTGGCGCCAGAATTTTCTGAAGGAAAACATCGCGACGAAACCTGAACGTGTTCGGGGCGTGAGTTTTCTAATTCATATATCCTATTTTTACTCCTTTTTACAAGTTATATAATAGTGCTTGAGTTCGTCGATCCGCGGTGGGCACGCGTCGTAATTAAGCTTATTCCAGAGTTAGAGAGAGAGTTCTGAGAGTAGGCATATGGCCTGCAATGAGACGCATGGCCGGTTATTTAAAGAAAATATAGCTATATCGAAATCCCCCATAATATACTAGAATTTCTGTACAACTTCCATAAAAATATTGACCTTGACCTAAAGTTTATCCTATCTAGAACAAGATAAACTTTACAGGCCCATGACAACAAAAAAAATAGAATTATTTAAAACTGATTTACAAAGTAGTTTACATACCGAAAAAAATTAAATCATCAATGCTAGTGCCCATTATGGAGATTTTTTAAGGTCGTTTCAAAAAGTTTTTAAATGAAAAAAGTTATCATCAAAAGGAAATAAAGTAGGATTTAGTAAATGGACCACTGCCGGCATTCGGAAAAGTAGGGACATACTTTATTCACTATATGAGAAAAAGACATACATATATGTCCCTAGTTTTTACAGAATAATAAATAATAATAATAGTATGTGCGTATGTATACTACGTGTGTGGTGGGCACACGTATTGATTTAGCCCCTTTATCCCCTGAGAGAATATTCTCTCTCTGAGAGAAGGCCTGTGCCCTGCAGTGGGACGTAGGCTTATTATACTGAAGAAACTGTTGATTTTACATTATTTCTATAACGTTTTCTTTTATTTGTATTGAATCCCAAAATACCGGGATCTTGCTTTATTGCATAGTAAATAAATGCGCTCTATCCAAAATTACACGACAAATCTGAGTTTTGGTTATAACAACTCCATGTAACGTTGCCAACATTTTTTTTACACTTGGCCCGGTAGGCATTTATATTCTACCTATTCCGATCACTGGTAATGACATAAACCCGTGTCCGCACGACAATCCATCACCGCGCACACCGCGCGCGTAAATCGCGAGGTGACAACGTAACAACGACGCCTCGTCGAAACAGGGCCCTGACATGTTCCTGCATTTGGGGTGACCTGACCATTGTCGGTAATAAGTCATAAGTCATGTGTTAACTCCGCGAGGGGTAGCGTTGATCGAAATCCATATTTGTCGGACTCGCTCTCACCCGCGGCTTCGATACCGCGGTCAGGTTTACTTAGTTAATGCCTTTTGCGTAGGAGATATAAATGGTGACGAATACAAATTTTGATTTTTTTTTACGCCGTTTTTGCACATTTTCTGTCACTTATAATCAAAAAGTAAATTAAGTCAAAACTTTATTCACTATAAAAACAAAATATTTTCTTAATGAACGGCAAAGCTGTTAGTTCCACAATTAATAGAATATGCGGATGAGGGTAACAAAGAAACTCCACATTGATTCTTTTCAGAACAGGTTTGCTTAATTAACAGAGTTTTTAACTTAAAGTTACACTACACTAGATAAAATCGTCCCCGTTAACATTATTTAAATACCAGACATCTTTGTCTTCCAAATAATCCTTAATGTTATAATTTGTTTTTATTTATTTATTTATTCAAAATAAAAAACCTTAATGTAGTACAATTTCGCCGAACTGCAAAGCAATTTCAATAAGCTTTTTTGTTTAAAACTATTTTTTAACCGTGTCGGTGGTAACTCTGATATATCTTGAGGATTTTTTTTGTTTAAGGGTTGGTTAAGGGTGCGATTCACCAAAATACCCTGTTGATCAAAGGTGCCTTTGGTCAAATTACGTTTATCAAAAGTGCGATTAGTCAAAATATCCTTTGTGTCAAAGGTGCCTTTGGTCAAATTACGTTTGTCAAAAGTGCGATTCTTCAAAACACCCTTATTGTCAAAGATGCCTTTGCACTGTGATTCCGCTAAAGGCGAACATTTTAACAAGTATTCGGGCATAGGAGCCCTTGACTTTATTTTTTTTTCTTATTTATAATAGCATAATTATTTTCTTAATATTGTCATATCTTTACTGATATTCGGATATATTTATATACCGAATCGCGTCTTTATAATAAACAACAATATATCGACATACTCTGAAGATACTGAAAACATAGGATATGTTTCCAAATACAAGGTGAAAGTCGCCGGCACAGCTATCTAAGTAATGTAATGGTAATGAAATAAATAGATGATCGACCACCAGACCGACGGACGTTGCGTTTTTTGTAGAGATAGAAAAGAAATGGCTAGCAGCGTTTTTCGGTGTTTAAAGTTCAAGTTGAGGGTCCACTGAATTGATGTTCCTAATGTGGCGAAGTGATTTGGCTGATTCACTTTGTTGACTTATTGATTTGTGTCGTATTTGAAGGGTCGTCGAAATTGCTTTAGGTATTGTGTGTAGTAGACGATGGTCCTTACTATCAAAATCAAGATATGTGTTATGAATGTTGGCACTGATCTGATATAACTAATAAGGAATCGTTACCAAGAGCAGCCAAGAGTAACAAGCTTGCATATAAACTACATTAGCAGTTTCGTAAAACTGTGTAATTGTTGATTTTTATGTTTTCTTATAAATAAATATGTATATATCCTTATCCTTACTAATATTATAAACGCGAAAGTTTGTACGTACATATGGATGGATGTTTGTTACTCTATTACGCATCACGCATAAACGGCTGAACGGATCCGGATGTAATTTTGCACGGAGATAGATTATAGTCCGGATTAGCACATAGGTTATTTTTTATCCCGGAAAAATACACATCAAAATTACCACGCGAACGAAGTCACGGGCAACAGCTAGTACTATAATATATTAGGGGTTAAAGTATGAAATTGCCGTTTTATTGCAATAGGTTCTTTGAATTGACATAGAATCTTCATGGTTTGAGGTTTTCGAATGAAACTTTTTTCAAATGGTTTCTATGATGTTCTTTTTTTAAAAAATGTGAAATATTTGAATATCGACTTTCCATTGTTTTTGTTATTCAATTTAGACAAGAAAGATGGATACTGCGAAAATTCGAGTGATTTTTGAATACTAGTTCCGACGCGGAACTAACGCGGCAGAAACAGCCCGCAATATCAATGCTGCGTTTGGAGAGGGGTCTACTAATGAACGCACTGTGCGATTTTGGTTTAAACGCTTTCGTGATGGAAATTTCGACTTAAAGAACGAGCCACGAGGAAGACCGCCCACACAGGTGAATAACGATGAATTAAGAGAGATAGTGGAAGCCGACCCTAGTCAAACTACCCAGGAATTAGCGGCATGGTTTAACGTTACCTTACCCACAATATTGACTCACTTGCGTCAAATCAATAAAATAAAAAAATACGAAAAATGGGTGCCTCATGATTTGACTGATCTGCAGAAAGAAACGCGTGTTGAAACTTGTGTTGCCTTGTTGAACCGGTACAGAAATGAAGGAATATTGGATCGAATTGTAACATGTGATGAAAAGTGGATTCTTTATGATGACCGGAAAAGAAAAATGCAATGGCTGACCCCAGGTCAAATGCCACAACAGTATTTAAAAATCACTCGAATTTTCGCAGTATCCATCTTTCTTGTCTAAATTGAATAACAAAAACAATTGAAAGTCGATATTCAAATGTTTCACATTTTTTAAAAAAAGAACATCATAGAAACCATTTGAAAAAGTTTCATTCGAAAACCTCAAACCATGAAGATTATATGTCAATTCAAAGAACCTATTGCAATAAAACGGCAATTTCATACTTTAACCCCTATTATATAAGAATCTCGTGTCATAGTGTTTGTTATAAAACCGATTTTTTTTATTTTTTTGCGTATATTTGATTAGTCTGAGAATAAATAGGTCGTAGGCTAATTAGTGTGGCACGTTTGCCGAGTCAGCTAGTATGTTTATGTATAAATTATACTTCGGTACTGTGGTGAAAAAATATTCCGGGCTTAATTCACTTTTATTAAATATTAGTACCTGGAGTCCTAGATGACCGAGCTTAGCTAGGTTTTTTTTTTTTTTTGTTGATCATGTTTTTTTTAATTGTCTTTATGAAAAGGGGGAAAAAAGGGAAAAAATAATCGGAACTATTGCAACTTTGTAGATCGTGGCGAAATGTACCTTCGTATTCTAATGATACTGTAGCAGTTTTTTATTGCCTAAAACACGGATAAAATGTCGTTTTCTAAAAATGAAACCATACATCGATTTATCGCCCCCGAAACCCCCTGCGTACAAAATTTCATAAAAATCATTGTAATATCATCTGAATCTCGAAAACGGCTCCAACGATTTTAATGAACTTTAGTATGCATATAATATATACAAGAATTGCTCTTTTAAAGGTATTAGATATTTTTACAACGGCGTATACGCCGCTTTCGGGTACTTTTTAGGGTTCCGTAGTCAACAAGGAACCCTCGTAGTTTCGCCTTGTTCTTCCGTCTGTCTGGCCGTCTGTCTGTCCGTCTGTCTGCCTGTCTGTCTGTCCGTCTGTCTGTCCGCGGCTTAGCACAGAGACGGTAGGTGTTGAAAGCTGAAATTTGAAATATATATATATATTTAATACGCCGACATAACAGTAAAATAACACTCGAAAAAATTTTTTTTTAGGTTTCCTCCTCTACATGTAACTCTTAACCGAACCGTTTAGGGTTCCGTTTGCGAAATATTAAGCTTTAAAGCGCAAATTTTTGTCAGAGTAGGGCGTCCTCCCCCATCTCCCGGCTAAACAGTTGATTGTAGAAACGTAAAAAAAAAACAAAAAAGGAAAACTATTATGGCTAAGTAAGCTTTAGAAGTAAACGAGTTATAGGCGATCAACTTATACAAGGAAAAATTCGTATGAAATCCATTGAAAATTACCTTGATGAAGTTGTTGGTTCTATAAAGCAGATAAAAAACGCCTCTTTCTGCGGAACCCTACACTGCGCGTGGCCCGACACGCACTTGACCTATTTTTAAGTATGATTTTAACTCTCAGTATTCATTAAATTTACGCGTCAAACCGTAATATTCAACAATGCCCATACTTTCCCTCAGCGGTATATCACAAAAAGCTACAAAAAAAAATCCAGAAAGAAAAGAAATATGGTCTAAAATAAAAAGCCGTTGAAACCGTGACATTCTGATTCAGTGAAGCGTCTATCCCCGTGCCTATTATAATAATACACTATTAATAATAGTAATAACGTCTAGCTATTACTTACTAAAGTCATTTCATAGTATTGGCGGCGAAATGAACGCTCCAACAAGTAAACACAATTCACTTTTGCCATTTGGATGGGTCTCAAACGTGATGTTTTTTAATTATATTGACCCTCGAGAACGGTTTCGAGTTCATTATTGTGCCATAAACGTTTTGTGTTTTCATATTTCCAACGACAATATGGCTTTGCCTCAGCGCGCATTTGGACTGAGTCAAGTTTGTGATGTAACACGACAAAAATCTCTTTTTCCGGTGTTATTTTGTTAATTAAGGGCGTATCTCAAGCGACAATTCCTATACAATCGTAGTTTTGTTTTAATTTACAAACAGCGGCATCGCAGCGTGACATTTTGCCAAAACGTTAAAAGACACAGATCGGGTAGATCGTGCTTAAGCCTCGACTTAAACCTACCACTAGTCCAGTAATGCTATTAAGAGCACATTCCCATATTTTACTGTCAACTGTTCTACGGGGTAATTATATTTTTTAAATTAAATTTTTAATAAACGAAAGAACAATTTTACTACAAGGAATTTTTTTTAATCGCGGATAAAATATCAGCCGTTTCGCACGTTTTAAGGTCGCAGGTAAGAAAAAGCTAATACTTTTTTTTACGATTTCGAAGTTTTACCCATAGTAAAAGTTTCGGATATAGGTACATGGGGATTTTCTTATACCCTGTATATGCACTCTATGTTTAAAGTGTCTTCCAGATAGGTAAATCTTTCAACAAGCGACGCGACGACAATAGTTCAGACTAGCATAGAAAAGCCGTCAATTTTCCCTCTCAATAAAGAGAACTCCATAAAAGTGAATCCCAGATAAGTTGAGTCACAAATCGCACCTTATTATTCGCGACGACACCCTCGTTCCAACACAAATATACCGAAAACCTCTCCATAGAAAAGAGTGTATAAAATAAATCAATAATCAATTTTACGCTAGCCGTCCGGGATATTCTTTGCCCGAGTGGTTTTCCGTTGATACTCGCATTTTGATACCAACATAGCAAGGGAATTTTAAATACATAACTTGATACTGATGAGCGTGGTGCAAACTATAATGATTAAGTCACTGTGAACACGCATTTCGTTCTTGCCTAAATACCTACCAACAAGTAGTTACGAGACATCTTAATTGAGCACAAGATAAAACAGTACCTATCGTATAAAAATCAGCGTGAGTGTATGCAATACAAGGACTAATAAATAACTATGAAGCGTAAAAGGTACGTGGTCTTGACCGACCATGGCATTAAGTGACAAACATTGGTATTATAAATTATTAGCATATAAGTAAATAATGTACATTTTATAATGAAAATTAAATAAGGTAACTTTTAAATTACTAAATTACCTTTTTTACGACATTACGGCTCTTAGTTGCCGCAAAGATCTGAATGATCCACTTTAATATTATACTATTTGGTATTCTCTGACCTACTGATGTGCTGTTGAAAAAATTCCCGATGCTCAGTTATTTATTAATGGGTAGTCTAGTCTAGTAATACAAACGTATAGAACTATCAAGATACTGTATAAACATAAAACTGAGCATAAGCTCAACATAGTAACAGCGAATGTCATCTAAGACTTAGGTAGGTTTTAGGGAATTTCCGAAATTCCCGAGATCACCTAACAGTACTCGGAATACGGTAAAACTGGGATCAAAAACAGGGACAAATTAGAAACAGACACTTTTCCGGGTATTTTATACCAACGACAGATCTTGCGGAAAATCGCATCCTGAGTCATGGAAATCTTATTTATTTATAAAGTAACAAGTAACGCGTTGTCCCTGCCGCGTCACTGGAGGGACGGCAGCTTTACGACATTTTTCACTATGGTTGACCGATTCGGCCAGGATAACGTCTCATAGGACTACAATTCATAGTTTGTTATGACAATTCGTACATCACGTTGCCGAGTCTTCCAACTTGTCAATCTGTGGGTTAATCGACTTACATCGAACTGTCATAGTAACTACTTAGTATATGTATATATACCATTTGTAGGGGTCGTTGGTTACGATCCCTGGCCTTATTGTGGACGTGGAGCAGCGCTGGCCGAGAGTGAAAACACTTGTTGCGTAGAATATTATAATATTTTATTGCGGAGCACAAGGTACACGTTTTAATGGCGTCGTAGGTGGTAGAAGAGAGAGAGAGAGATAGCATACAAAATGTTACCATATAACAATAATCTGTTGGGGATGCCAACAGGCTGCGCCCCTAGCGTGAGAACGCTTGAAATATACAATTTGGCTCCTAGAGAGCCTGCTAAAGCTTAAATAACATGTTTAACTTAACTAACATTAACTTCCTTGTTAAAATAATGCCTGTCTCTTTCTAGGCATGTACAATAAAACTTAATAACAAAGGAACACTAACTTGGTTTTCTTAACTAAATCAGATTTCTGAATCAAATGCAAGTTTAGTTACCTATTACTATCTAAGCCACATAGTTAACTTACCAATATATTTACTCAGTAACTTCAGTGTTAAATTAAATTAAAATTTAAGAGGCAAATTAACATAACATTTTTTCTTACTTAATTTCTAATTTTTTGTTAATTTTATTACATGGGTAATGGACATATACCCGATAAAGAACGTGTATATACCTTGCCACTAGGCGCAGTGACCTCAAAAGCTCTGACTTTACTATCACCACCTGTAAAAACCTTTGAAATCCTAGCTAAAGGCCAATAAAGAGGAGGCGAGTTTGGCTGCTTCAATAGGACTAAATCACCTACGGAAACATTGGGCAAAGCGTCGCGCCACTTAGGTCTAGATTGTAAAATATTTAAGTATTGTCTGTGCCAGACCTTCCAGAATGACTGCTTCATGTTTTCTACTAACCGCCAGAACTTAAGCCTATTACTTGGAAGTTCTGAAATGTCTGGCTCAGGATAAGTTGTGAGAGGACAGCCTACCAAAAAATGACCAGGGCTGAGGTAACTGAAATCGTTAACGTCCGAAGAGTTAACAGGCATTAATGGCCTAGAGTTTAAAATCGACTCAATCTGACACAAAACTGTGTTCAGTTGTTCATAAGTAAGTACGCTCTTTTGAATAGTTCTCTTTAAATGAAATTTCATGCTTTTAACCCCAGCTTCCGCGAGGCCTGCGAACACTGGTGAATAACTAGGTATAAAATTGAATTTAATCCCATGCTGTGATGAGAAATCTTGCACCAGTGTTTGGTGGCCCGCAGAGCTGTGCAGCCTGTACAAATCAGCCAAATGGTTAGCTGCGCCTCGGAAAGCACCTCCATTGTCGCAATAGACTTCAGTGGGCATTGCTCTTCGTGAAATGAATCTTTTAAAGCACGCTAGAAAGGTTTCTGTCGAGAGATCCGACGCTAATTCTAAATGAATAGCTTTCGTATTGAAGCATACAAAGACACAAACGTAGCCTTTGGTAATTAGTGCTCGTCTTACGCGCGAATTTTTTAAATCAATCGGCCCACAAAAATCTATACCGACCACATGAAAAGCTCTGGAAGCTGTGACACGCGGCTTAGGCAGCGATCCCATTAGCTGCTTTGCACAGGCAGCCTTCAATCTGAAACAGGTTATGCATTTATGCGTTATTTTTTTTACTTGACGTAAACCATTTACTAAATAATAATTTTGATTTAATTGAGACAATAAAAGCCTCGGACCAGCGTGAAGCAATCGAAGGTGCTCATGATAGATAATAAGCTCAGTTAATTTGGAACCCTTTGGCAGAATAATGGGATGTTTTTGATTGTATGAAATTGCCGAATTCTGAAGCCTTCCCCCCACACGCAACAAGCCGTTTTGGTCTATAAAGGGGTGCAAAGGTTTAAGAGGGCCCTTTACATTTTCACCTTCTTGTAGCAATTTTAATTCTTCACTGAAATAAAATTGTTGTTCATGCTTAACCAATAAATCAGAAGCGTTTTGTAACTCCTTGTGCGAAATGTAATTGGTTAGTATTTTGTTATTTCCTGGTTTACTATTCTTACCAAAGCGTAAAATGTATGCTAACACACGCTTCATCTTGTTTAAATCTGAATATTTTTCTATTAATTGTGAGATTTCATTTTCTTTCAGAGTAAGGAGCACGACATCATGGTTGGCAGAGGCTGTAGGCAGCACTTTTAATTCGGGTAAGTTCTTAATCACCTTAGGTAAGCTGTTATTAAAATTATACTCCCTTTCTTTCAGGAACTCTGGACCACTCCACCACATCCTGCAGTCAGAGAGCTCACCCGGGCTTAGACCTCTACTAAGGAAATCTGCGGGATTTTCATGGGTGCTGACATACCTCCACTGCCATCCTTCTGTACTCTGATGTATGACCCGTACTCTGTTCGAAATATAAGCTTGTAATTTAACTATATCTGTCTCAATCCATGCTAACGCAATCTGTGAATCGGTAAATAAAATAGTTTCATGTATGCAGATTTTTACTCTTAATGTATGGTAAACCCTTTGTGCTAGCCGTGCTAATAGCAAGCAAGCATTCAACTCTAAGCGAGGTATCGTCTGTGCCTTACTGCAGGGGTTAATTCGCGATTTCGAGCAAAGTAATGACATAGTCACTTTACCTAATCTATCGACCACTCGCAAGTACAAACAAGCTCCGTAACCTGTGGTGCTGGAAGCATCTGCAAAGCCAATTAGCTGCACCTTCTCAGCATCGCCGGGCACCTGAATGTTTCGAGGCAAGTAAATAGGTTTCATTTTACTTAGGTTATTAGCAAACTCGGCCCATTCATTTCGCAACGTCTGTGATGGATTGGAATCCCAATCTACTTCCTCGCACCACAGTTTCTGCATTATTGCCTTTGCTTTTACAACAATAGGGCTAGCAAAGCCCATAGGATCATAGAAACTAGCTATCTGACTCAATATCTCTCTTTTAGTAGCTGACTGAGATTTAGTTTTATTTGGACATTCTATTACAAAGCAATCTTTCTGCGTATCAATAGTTAGACCCAAGGCCTTGATGTTGCAGTTTTCCCTTTGAAGCTCTATATTTCCTATTTGTCTTTCCTTTGCAGGAACATTATTTAAAACTTGGTCACAATTAGAAGACCACTTATGCAACTCGAAGCCTCCCAAGCTTAGCAAAATTGCTAGTTGCTCCTTAGCATTTAGCAATGTAGGCAAATCAGAATTAGAATATAATATGTCATCCATATACACACAATTTTTTATTATGAATGAAGCCAATGGGAATTTAGTTTCATGCAATATTGCTAGTTCAAGCAGGCATCGAGTTGCGAGATAACTCGAGCTTTTCATTCCATATGTTACTGTATTTAAGCGCAGTATTTGTATTGGTTCATTAGGATTGTCGCGCCACAAAATATTTTGAAGCGATGTCTGGCTAGGATTAACCAAGACATTCCTAAACATCTTCTTAATGTCGCTATTGAATGTAAAGTCACCCAATCGATACAGCATAATAATGTCAGAAAGGTCCCTTTGCACCCCTGCTCCGTTTGCTAATATATCATTAAGGGATAATTTTTTATCCTTGGTCTTCATTGAAGCATCGAACACAACACGTGTTGGGGTGGTTTTACTATTTTTATTAAGCACCGCATGGTGTGGTAAGAAATAAATGGGATCTGTTTGAAAATTGTATTCCTTGATATCAATACAGTGGGCGTGGCCCATAGCTTCATATTCATGAATGAAGTGTGTGTACTCCGTTAATAAATTAATATTTTTGTGTAATTTTTTCTCCAAGCTCAAAAATCTATACATAGCCAAATCAAAGGACTCTCCTAATGTCGCATTAACCTCATCTAACGGTACCTTTAAGGGCAGGTCAACTTGGAATTTTTTGTTAGGTAGTTGAACTGTTGTTGCCTGGAAATGACTTTCAACGATTTCTTGTTCAGGTTCCTCTTTAAAGACCTCTGGAACCTTTTCTACCTCCCAAAATTTTGAAATAGAAGCGTCAATGCTAGCTTTACAGGTTGCGCAATGTAATACAATCTTTGTTACCTCGTCTTGTGAAGGTAGACCACCTCCAATGATATAGCCAAACTCGGTGTTGATAATACTTGGACCGGAGTCTCTCTGGGCCGCTGCTGGCTGGGGCTGTTTAGGCTGCTGCAGCTGCTCTCTGCATGTCTGCGCTGCGTGAGCGCCGGCTAGCCGTGACGGTGTAGAGCCACAGGCTGATTGCGCCGGCAGCAGTGCCTGGAAAAATATATCGGCACCGATTAGCAAATTAATCTCAGATGGCTTGCAGTACTCATCATCTGCTAGCACTGTATTTGGAGGAATTTTAATTGAACTTGTGTCAATCATTGTTTGCGGCAACTTGCATGTAATATCATCTACTACATGACAGTTAACAGATGCCTTGAACGGAGATTTCAAAGAATGGATTTCTAATGGAACGGAGTACTTAATTTTGTTTTTGTTGTTTGTGACACCAGTAATACTAGTATTATTTTCTGTGGGTGTCAGACCAAGGACTCTAATGGCTTTGGTTGTAATTAACGAGGCTTGAGAGGCGGAGTCCAGTATAGCCTTTACATGTACCTCTCTGCCGTCCTTTGCGTACAATTTTACTCGGGCTGTGGGGATTAAAACATTATTATTATCGCCTGACAACATAATCACTGGTTCAGTTTTTTGTTTCTCCGCGTGCAATAAGGTGTGATGCCCCATTTTACATTCGTTGCAGCGGAAATGGAACCTGCATTGTCCAGGATGCTTATTTAAGCATTTAATGCACAGCTTGCTCGATCGCACAAAGGATATTCTTTCTGCTGAAGGCAGTATTTTAAAAGTTTTACAGTTGTAAATTTTGTGATCATCATACTTACAGTACTGACATCCTTGAGCCTCCTTTGCCTTGCTCGTAGTCACTGCAACTATAGCCTTGCTTGTAGATGGTAAGGCCCCTGTGTTTTCCATTGCTAGCGCCTTCTTCTCCATAAATGCCAGAAAGTCAACCACTGTGGGTTCAACTTTAGCGTCCCTTTCTAGCTGGTAAGCATGGGCCGTCTGTACATCTATTTTGCGGGTAAGAATACACATTAGTATAGGGTCCCATTCATGTACCTTTGCACCTAAATTCTTTAGAGCAGCCAATGCCTGCTTTACTGTTGACACAAAGTGTCTAATGTGTGTAGGTGAAGGCTTCGTGATGACACATAAATCTAACAAACTTGTTATCAACTCATTTTTTATTTTATATTGATTGTTATATCTCTCATCAAGCAGCTTCAGTGCTTCCTT
The DNA here is from genome assembly GCA_963969515.1 of Yponomeuta evonymella. Taxonomy (NCBI): domain Eukaryota; kingdom Metazoa; phylum Arthropoda; class Insecta; order Lepidoptera; family Yponomeutidae; genus Yponomeuta; species Yponomeuta evonymella. Next base: position 14,881,816 of record OZ018358.1, on the reverse strand, counting down.
GAAACTAGCGCCTATCAAGGGAAGGTTTTTTACAAGATCAAAGGGTTCGCCTGTTAAGAATGTTCGTAAATAGTGCAACCTTTGAACTTCTTCTAGGGAGCTGTCATTTTCTACTACAGATTGAAACATTTCCTTGAAAGTGGTGTATTCCGCATATTTGCCCGAAAATGGGGTGATTTGAATTACTGGCAATTTCATGTGCTTCGCCTGTTGCGAGCTGTTCACGCTTGTAGGTGTTTTTTTGTTTATTTCACTATCTAGCTTAGCAATAATTGCAAAGTACTTAGATTCAAACTCACCTGGCTTTTCCTGGTCGTCATTATTCAAGCACAATATTTCATAATTGAATGCTTCGTACTGCTCGAAAGCAGTAATACACCTATTTTTACGGACAATCAACATTTCCGGCGCCCATTCGGACAGATCCTGCTCTGCTAATTCATTGTGAAGCCTTGTTAGGGTTCCCTTTACGTAACCTCGCTTCGCGATCGCTTTACCCAACGATTTCCCTACGTCTTCCTCTGAGTCAGACATGCTGGCACTTATTTACAACTGTATCAAGGTAGCTAGAATACACTTTAGCGCAACGCTAATTATAAAGATCGGCTTAACTAATCGACAAATACTATTTTACTCTGCGCATGCAAAATGCGCAACACAAAAATGTCTACAAAATGGCGCACGTTACACGTTACTTGCTTGCTTGCTTGCTTGCTTGGAGACGCCGGACATAGACCTTTCTTTCTTCCTTCGTAGAACCGGGCGGGAAACGGCGCACGCTGATTGGCCCGGGCTTAGCTTGATGGCAGATGCCGAGAGCGCGAACCTTTGAACTAACGAATCAGCGACGTTTTCTTGCTTCTGCATGCGAGTGAAGTGCGCAGCAGTGTACGTTTTTTTGTCACCGGAACTTGAAAGATGGCCGACTTTGATTGACTTTGCTTTGTTCGGTTTTACTTGCTTGTATGCTTGATGATGAGATCTTCTTTTTGGTAGATTGCTCTTGATTTTGCTTCGCACCTCGATTTTGATTATAGCGCCTTGGAGACCGTGTATTTTTATAATCGCCTTTGCACTGGAATTCGCCACAATGATCGCCGCAACTGTGTGATCTCGAAGCTCGACGTTGGCCGCCCTTTTGTCGAGATGTTTAGAGGCCGCTGTTTTCTTTTCGCCGAAGGACCATTTGTAGGGGTCGTTGGTTACGATCCCTGGCCTTATTGTGGACGTGGAGCAGCGCTGGCCGAGAGTGAAAACACTTGTTGCGTAGAATATTATAATATTTTATTGCGGAGCACAAGGTACACGTTTTAATGGCGTCGTAGGTGGTAGAAGAGAGAGAGAGAGATAGCATACAAAATGTTACCATATAACAATAATCTGTTGGGGATGCCAACATATGGTAATGACTTGTAGTTCTTTGCTCCACTGCAAAGCTGAAAATCCATAAAATCGTGTTTCATTTATTTTAAAATTATGTCTTTTGTTTGACAAAAAATCCAACTTTAGAACAGAAGTTGTTTCACGAATTGCTCATTTTAATAACCCTCATTTGTTTCGCAGTTGGGTAAAATAACCCTGTATAAATATTTAAAAATAAACAAAATTACAATCGTCCATTTCTTCTTCCAAGTAAATAGATACTTTTGTTCAGAGAGTATTAAATCGTGGTCAACAAACATTCAAAATCAATGCACCAACATCAACAAACAAAATTCTCATTCTCACATCGAGTGCATTCGATTCAATGGTAATAAATCGTTGCATATCATTTAACGCCCAAACGATTTCAAATCGCCTAAAGACCCCTGCACCTTGGCCTTAGGCCTCAAAAGACACCCCCCGCGTGGAGTAACGTATTGACAACCTATAAGTCTCAATCAAACAATAGTATGAACACTCCTTACGCTATCGACCTTCTTTGATTGTACTCGAACAAAACACGATCGACAATTAAATTTTAAATTTCGAATTCGTGGGAAAAGGTCGAATTAAGTGCAGTTTTGACTTCTTGCTGTCATCGGGCGGGAATTTTTCTTTTTCTTTTGTTGGCTCGGACCATAGAGGTTGAGCTATGGGCGTAGTGCGGTATTTGTTTGTTTTGACTTTATTAAGTTCACATGTCCTTTTAATTCCTATGCCGTCATTGTTAAGGATACGTCTGAGAGAGTGGGCAAATTCAATTAACCTATTGTAATAATTTATTGGTGAATTTGTTTGACTTAATTGAAACCGGAATCTGACTCTCTTGAGCAGTTGACGGAAGCATTCAAATATTTTCGACTCTTTGCACATACGTTTTGCTTAAGTTTTTCAAAGTTCCTTAATTAATAACGTATTGTATGTATTGTTGATATTGTGATGTGGCATTAATATACCTACCTAGTGAATAATTTTAAGTACTTACTTAGAGAATATTTGCCACTTTAGAGGTGTACACGAAGAGTGTGATCTACCAACTGTTCCTAATAGAAGTTTTAATTAGCTTATCCCTGAACATTAAAAGTACCTCAACAGTAATTCTTTAGAATGAATGTGGTGTTATTCTACATTATTTTCTGTGTAATAAGTACAAAATATTTTACAGATATTTGATTTTAAACTGTACAGACGAAAATAAAACAATCTCTGCATTGTATGTAATCTACACCTACTACACCAACTAACCCATTTCGATAACAAGCAGGCATCACTTGACTTCACTGGCGCTAAAAAAGCTGAAAACAAAAGCGCAGCGGGTGCTGCAAATGCTGCAAAATGGCGCTAAAACAAAAGAATAATCAATTAAATGCAAACAGAAAAAAATCACGTTCATGGTGCTTGTGTAGGACGTTTTCTACTCCCAGAAACTTATGACTTGACACTAGATTTTTGCCTAACATATCACGCATAGGTTTTACGGATTATTACTGAAAAGTGTCAGTTACAACAACAACTTTTTTTCTATAGGTTTTTTCTCAGTTTTACATTGTTTGAAATGCCAAGGTTCACAGGTATATTTTTCTGCCCTGGGATATTGACACTGCTGTGGTTATGAGAGCACAGGGCAGGTCGTTTATTCGGGAGTACGGGGTCCCGTTTCATAGAACTATAATTCATTTACTATCATGATGACAAGTCGGAGTTCATTGTATAGCCGATTAACAAGTATAATAATCGACTGCGCAATATAAATGAATTGTCATAATAAACTGTGAATGTAGTTTGTCTTCAGAATTTCTCTCGGTATTCAACGTAGCCAGTCAGATACATAGCTTAGTGACTTTTAAAAGCTGTTTTTTAATTGTACTTTTAAAATTATTGGTTTTTCATCACTTGACGTTGCCCTTCATTAATTACTAAGACTGTCCGTCCGTCTGTCACCAGGCTGTATCTCATGAACCGTGATAGTTAGACAGTTGAAATTTACATAGATTTCTGTTGCCGCTATGACAGTGAATACTAAAAACAGTATAAAATAAATATTTAAGGGGGTTTCCATACAACAAACGTCATTTTTTGCCGTTTTTTGTTCGATATAAATAACGGCAGCAGGTAGAAGCTTGAAATATTCAAGTATTGTATAGATAATGGTACGGAACCCTACATGCGCGAGTCCGACTCACACTTGGTCCGTTTTTTATATTTAACTAAATGGATATTTTGAGAATTAACACAGTTTTATGAAATTAGCGTTTTACACGCTCTACCAATGTCGTATATAGCCTTCCTACATAAAATAATGTCCATTTTATTTAACACAATATAGTTTTCACAAAAACCTTAAAACCACGTAAACTAATGGAAAACTTGCACAGAAAATTGTTTTAATATAATCGGAGATGTCATGTTAAAAGAAACGTGGTAGGTTTTTCTCTCTACGTCTAATACTTTTCATGATATAACCCGTCTAAAACTCATTCTAGTTACGTGTTACAAAACGCGCCATACAAAAAGATATCAGCCTTTTGACGCCCACTGCAGGACATAGGCCTCCCTCATGGTTTTTATAACCAAAAAAGGTGTATATTAGGATTTGTTTTAAAACTTTAATATTATCGTATCTTCGCCGTATGTAATCACTTTAGTCACTGCGTATTCAGCACGCTTTCAGATGAAATGATAAAGATGCAAGCAATTTAACATAGACAGATAGATAGAATACTGTGATAACTGCCCAGGTGGTCAGAAACATGTTTGATTATTAGGAGAGGGGTTGTGGGTTCGATTACCGCTGGGGCCGCCGTGCTTTGATTTGTACAAATGGCCTTGGTCTAGGTGTTTTACCGTAGATACTTGTAATTTCCTTGTCTGGTTAAAAAAAAATCTCAGCGTACCCTACTTTGAAACTCGGCAAATAATTGTGTTGTGTGGACGTTTTATTCTATTCTTATCCAGCTCATAAGGAGCTCACTGCTGGGTATAGGACTCTTTGCTGTGACGCCAACCTGCTCGGTCCCTTGGCAATGTAGTCATCAATCATCATTATCATTCAGCCACAAGAAGTCCACTGCTGGACATAGGCCTTCTCCATGGATTTCCAAAAAGACCGGTTGGAAGCGGCCTGCATCCAGCGTATTCCTGCCACTTGGATGAGGTCATCTGTCCATCTTGTGGCTGGTCGTCCTACGCTGCGCTTGCCGAGTCATCAATAATATTTGTCTATAATATGAGTCATATATAATATCTTCAAAGAGACCACCGTATTTTCCATGTACCAAAGAAAGTCACCAAAAAGGTCCAAAAAGGGGCCAAAATATTGACTTCGCGATGTGCCGAGGGTGTACAAAGGGCCCCGCAGGTTGTCCATTGTCGGGGCCCCTTCGTCTGGCGACAATAGTCGATTCAGGCGCCTCCTTTTGTGAGCTACTGGGCTCCGCTTACATTACTCCCACTGCGAGTGGAGTGGGCGAGGAACTGTGAGAGTATAGGAAACAAAGGTAATTAAATTTTACCTAATAAGTAATCGCAGTAGACTCGTTTAATATATTACTATGAATGGGAAAGAAGTTGTAGATTAGTTTTATACATACGTACGTTAAGTCAAGCCTGTATCATGGAGAAGAACGCAGAGATCAAGGTTAGCCACTTGCAACTATCCTCTTTCGCTTCATCGTTTATGTGTCGAAAAGCATGGTAGATTTATTTAGTGAATTGAATTACTTATTAAAAAAAAAGTGGCAGGCACTGTAGCATCTAGGTTTTTCTATTGGTATACATTTTTTATAATAAAGATGCAATGAAACGTAAATCGCTCTAGTACTATATCTTTATTAACGAAGAAAATGCTAAGAATCTAATCAAGCAATCACTATACTCTATCGATTTACCAAACGTGAGGAAAAGAAAGACGTCACTCAGATTTGAAAGCATATCTTTCGAGTTTGGATATATTGAATGTGGAAGGATGTAACTGAAGGTAAATGCTCATTATGTTAGATGTTAAAAGAGACTATACGAAAGGCGAAGTGAAAGCGAAGTGAGATTTTTGAGAGCAAAAATGTGAGATAGTTTTTGGATTCGGTAAAATCAAAATAAGAGTTGCTGCTCCGTTGTGTGGTTCACTTTTCACTGTTAACAGATAAATGTTAATATACTTACTTTTACATTCGTAGTTGCACTTTACTCAGTTACTTTATGAGCAATTTTGCAACAAAAAGATTGACCTGATGTCACATACAGTCAGCAGCACATCAACCTTTATACGCGTGCACTCTACTTAGTTACGTTAGGGGTGACCTTGCAACAAAAATGTAAAGTCGACTATACCTGTAAGCTTTTAAGCGCGCAGCATTGCGATAATAAAATGCAAGTAAATAAGTAAGTAAGCAATGTAAGTGGCCTTAATTTTATTAAGAAATTTTAATTGAAATAAAAAAAGAGTTCGACGCAAAATATTTCAAAGATCAATACCCACCCTCTATTTGACGTTCAGCGCAGAGCGCTTTGGAAGGCAAGGTAGAACTCGCGAAAAAATAAAATATAAAAAACAGCTCTCCTAAGCTTATTGCAAAGTATTCTCGCCCTACGTTCACGCCGTCTGAGCAAATATAAGATAATTTTCCCGCTTCAACTCACACGGTATTTAGGGGGCACCTTTCATACGCTTTTTTTCTATGGTGTCCTACTGCTCTATGGCGTAGTATGGACCGTTTTGATGTAATTTTTTTTAAATAATATTTTAGCACAGTGCTTTCATGATTGACCATAATTCTAACAGCATTATTCAGTCGACATTGGTACCCTGGATTGGCAATTTCAAGTGAGGAATGTGAATACATCAGACGCTCAGAATTTTTCATGATGTTTTCATTTACAGTTCGCAAGTAAATATTGCTACTACAAATTCACAAATGAACAAAAGTATAGAATCTATCATGATAACGCTAAACTAATTCATTCATGTCGTTTAAAGAACGGAACCCAAAGCAATTCACCGTGAAAAATCTCTACCACAAAAAATAAAAGCTTTTAAAACCACTCACAGAAACTTGCACCCATTGTTGTTCGGACATTATCTAAGTGCACTCCTTGTAAAGAAAATTAATTCGTCGCAAATAAATATAAATAAATAATGCCTCAGAAGGGTTATTTACTAATTGGAGAGTATTTAGCGGCCAACAATCGTGGAAACAAGTCAATCCACGTGTGTAATGCGAATTAAGGGTGCGTTACAGACCTGTCTCTACGCCTTGTTCGTTTTTTAACCGGCCAATGTTCACAGAGTATTCACACATGGCCAACCTTTTTCGTGGGACGTTTTATGTTTTTTTTGTCTGTAGCGGTAGGGTTAAGGCTTTTTATTCAAAAAATGCAACATTACAACTACTCGCAAGTAGACTTTTCACACGATAAAAGAAGTTTTAACACACTAGAGCCGACTTGTACCGCTTCTTAAATGTCACTTAAGAAGCCATTTAATGTGTTCTGTGATGGAAATTTAATGGAAATGGTGCACCGCTGTTACTATGGGCACAACTTCAGTTTCGGAAAAATTTGCTGTTCCATACTAAAATAACCCCTACGGCCCCTAATTTATGGATCGGCTGATATTTTTCGTAATTTCGATTTTGTTACAATCCTGTTGAGAAAGGTTTAATTAAATTAATTGACTGTTAACATTGATCAATGGAACAACAAACAAAATAATGAGCAATTTAATTGGCAACTTTAAAATTCCGCTATTTTCTGTAAAATCCTTGTAAAAGAGAGCTTGTTAAAAATTTCCATTTCATTTGTGAGAGAAAAGTTGTTGGAAGAAATCAACCCTTTTCTTCAAATATTCATTTTTATACTCCAACGGAGATATCTCGCGATGCTTTCTGACTTTTAATTAATTTCCTTGTTATGATTTTCTTTTTGAATTCATAAATAAAATCTCTGAGAATTTTCCGAATATTTTATTTGTAGAGACTGAATTTTCAACTAAAAACCGGCCAAGTGCATGTCAGGCTACGCGCAGTATGGGATTCCGTAGAAAGAGGGGTTTTTCCTGCTTTACAGAACAAACAACTTCGACATCGTAATTTTCGATGGACTTTGTACGAAGTTTTCCTTTTATAAGTTGGTCGCCTGTTAGTTGTTAACTTAGCCGTGATAATTTTCCTTTTAAGTTCATTATATATGCCTGTGTCCTGCAGTGGACGTCAAGGGGCTAATGATGATGATGATGATGATGATGATGATATATGCTACTACCCAGAATTTTTTCACGTTTCTACAATCACCGTTTAGCCAGGAGAGAGAGGGACGCCCTACTCGGACAAAAATTTACGAACATTTTTTTGGGTTAATATGTATGTCTATGCCAAATTTCAGCTTCCTCGTACGAATCTGAGCTAGGACGCGGACAGACAGACGGACAGACAGACAGACGACGACATGGCGAAACTATAAGGGTTCCTTGTCAACTACGGAACCCTAAAAATTAAGCAAACTCTGACAATTCGGTTATCCAAAAAAATATTGGATGTCTCTAATTCAAAAACCATTTCGAGGAATAAGGTTTGTTAGCAGATTTAAAAAATATATTTATTTTTAAGAGTCGTATTTTGTTACATATACGAAAAAAACCCTATAACCTTTGTTTGATCTTTATGACGTCACAGAAATCGACAGTTCCATGCTAAAACCATGTACAGTAAAATTTATTATCGCTAAATTAACGCAATAAAATGCGTGAAATAAAATGTATTTATTAAGCAAATGATCTACTATAACTTTAGAGAGTGCTTTGGTAAAGTTACGTATTATAGTTATTTTATAACTTGACCTTAAAGTAGCTTACTCGTATTTTTGCACTTCTGTGTTTTGAATATGTCAATATTCCGAACTTGTGTTGCTTGAAAAAAGACAAGACTAGAGTCAGCGCACGATAAGTCTGCGCGCGACAAGTGGCGTATATAATTTAATTTGGTATGAAAAATAATCTCCCGCAGATAATAATAAATCAAAGAAGCTCTATAAACCTGCTCTCTACGAAGTTAGATATTTAAACTTTAAACTATATTAAACTTTATTGCACACGAAATATAGACAGTTTTTGCCCACGCGCAGACTTATCGTGCGCGGACTCTATGAATGAAGTTGACAGATTTGACGTTTACAAAACTGACAGATTTTTTTTTATTCTGGTGGGTATGGATTTGCTACTATTCAACCTGGGATGGTGACGTCACTTCCGATAAATACTAAAATATTAATATAATATTAACAAAAGCAAGGAAAAATATATTACTGAAAGTGTATTTCTGAAACGGCCTATATTTTCTAAATAATATATAAAAACAAACACTTTCTTTATTTTTACCTACCCCATTGGATCGTAAATCATTCGAGTCTGGCCACAGATAAAAAAATAACACTGTCAACTTCCAATCATAGAAATGCCACCCTACACACAAAAAAGAAAACAGAAAAGAAGTAAAAAACAATATGTCCACGTTCGTTTTTCAAAACGTGCCACGCTTTCTCGGTCCATCGGGCTTCGCGTCAGCTGCCAGTCACAACAGGGCGGGGACCACCGCGCGTTCCGATATCATGTTACGATCTATCGTCTTACAAGGTGACAGAATCATAAATGCTACCGGGACAAGCTACTTTAGGCTTTATTAAGATGTGTTAAGGTCAGTCGCGGGTGTAATGCAAAGGCGGTTCGATAGCGCCTACGTCTAAGTTACGCACTACGTCCGTTGTCAGTTGGGAATATGACAGTTGGCGCGTTTATAGGCGATTTTTTAATTTTTCTTTATTCTAAAGTGGTTGTAGGTGTTTTGGGTGGTCTCTAGTATTTGTAATTTAAGTCTTGGAACCTTGTGCTGCAGCAGTAGTTAACTGGACGTCAAAACTGAAACGTTAACTATAAAATAATTATCTTGTTTTATCTATCCGGGCATAATACATAAGCAACACCCGATAATTTTTAATAGGTAATCAACCTTGTTTACCTTGTTTTCCATACTAGAAACATAAAGTTTTATTTTTAAAGATGTGGCCTACCATGGGGGAGGCCTTTGCCCAGTAGTGGACGAATGCAGATCGATTGATTAATATTAATACAAATTCTCATCATATAAAGAATCAACTTGAGCAAACAAGGAAATTGATAATTATAAACTAACAAATAAATTTTTTCCCTACCGACCTCGTCTCACTGACCCAATTTCTTTGACAAAAGCGCCGACGTATCATCGTCGTTGCTTTTAATAATCAATTTATATCACGCCCTTCCAATCGCGTACGTCACACGGCGAATATACGCCTTATCACGTACATCGCCGGTTCGTCTTTGATTTCTTTTCGTGTTGTAATTTAACTAATACAGCGCGCTGCAGATGAACTGAAGAATATTTTTGAAGCAGATTCATATACATTAACTGTTATGAATCTTTTCTTATGAAACTTTTCTAGACTATAGAGTCAATTTCATAAGAGACTGCTAGATTAATAACGAATTTATAGAATATAGAGGTTCTTTGACTCTCTGATTTTTTTAGCCTAATTTGTGATCATTACAATTTTTTTTTCTGCACGAAGATTTCAGCTTATCCACTCGTGTTGGACTATTGCAACATGAGTGGATAAGCCAAAATCTTTTATAGGTCTATTCTCCATACAACGTATTATCATAATAACTCAAACCTGAAAACCATTTCTTCAGTATCGTACATTAAGCCCTGCCAAAAAGCGAAAGTTTAAAATTCCCAACTGGTAATAACCAGCGAGCTCTATTGTGAACCTCGTTTGCAATTGGTAGCTATGAAGAATAATTAGTTAAAGGCCTCCGAAAGATTATCTCGCTCTACGCTAGTTGTTATGCTAGAGCCGTGAAATCCAGTCAACGTTTCTAAACCGCAGTTCTTAGATTCCATTCTAAACGAAAGTTTTCCACAGGTCTCCTCTATAAACCGCGTGCTGCGCAACTTGGCAGCGCAAAAAGAAAAGTCAAGCACACCACAACCCCCGTCCGACTGCTCCACCCCTGGGGTCTACGAGCGGCTGCGACTTCTGGGAGGTGGGGGCTCAGCGCCGGCGTGGCGCGCGCCCTGGCCCGCGCAGCTGGAGAGGACTCCGCCCTACCAGCTGCATAGTTTGAGCCCCGCGCCGCAGATGCAGCCCCTGGGAAAAGGTCAGTCTCTTCTACGAACGAGTCCGTTTTCTCTTCGAGAATCAGTATGAGGGATTATCAAGAAATATACATGCTATGAGCTGCCCTGGTCTGCATAATTAAAAAGAGTAACCCTTGAATCTACGAGCAGCTGTCGTGGCTGTAGCCTGCACAGCTGGAGAGGACTCCGCTCTGCTAGCTGCATAGTTTGATGCAGCCCCTGGGAAAAAGTCAGTCTTTATTTGCTACTTCTCTTATGCTTTGCAAGAGTCCGTTTTCTCTTCGGGAGTCCGTATGAGCAATTCTCAATAAATATTCAAGTTCTGTGCTGCCCTGATCTACCTAATAAGAAAGAGTAAACACTTAATTTACGGGTTACTGCCGCGGCCGTGGCCTGCACACCTGGAGAGAACGCCGCCCTACCAGCTGCATAATTTGAGCCCCGCGCGGCAGATGCAGCCCCTGTTAAAAGGTCAGTCTCTTCTGAAACTTTTCTCATGCTTTTGAAAGAGGCGTTTTCTCTTCGGGAATCCGTTTGAGGGATTTTCAGTCCTGCCCTGGTCTGCATAAAAATTAAGAAAGTAACCACTGTCCACGAGCGGCTATAGCCAGCGTGAGACGCGCAGTAGTCTGTAAAGCTGAAGAGGGCTCCACTCTACCAGCTGAATGTTTTGAGCCCCGCGCCGCAGATAAGCTCATTTGCCACTAAAATCACAAATTCGTATGCATTCATCCAAGCTTGCGTATTACAGTTTATACGTGCCATACATACACATGTATCATATAGAGAACGCTTCAACAAACACTATGCAGGCGAGACCTTATTTCTGGTCATTGGCCAGAACTTTTTACTCAATTCGATAAATGGACAAAAAAGGTACTTTAAATTAAATATTCTCTAACAAATCAAACATAATGTCAGGATGAAACGCGATGTAATTTCCATAAAAATTACAAACGTACTTAGTTTTGTTTTAATTTACAAGCGACATGCCGGATCTCAATGAATATTTGACTATATTTTTAGAGGACACAAATTGATGTCTAGACTCCAGAACATGAAGGCTTACAACAAGTTCTAATGCAAACAAGCTAGTCAATATAACAAAGGGCGGCGTTCCCTTACCGCTGGAAAATTTGCGTTATAAACCTAATTATAAATTGTAACAATTACAAAGTGTAGCCGCAGGGCATTGCTGTTTTGACAGCAGCGCTTGGTAGTTACTGTGTAAACAGAATTACCAACCACGACAGATCATCCATTTTGCGTAGACGATAGAAATAAACTACTGATTCTATCTACAAAATAACAACTTAAACGTAAAACAAAATCTCTATAACTATAAGACTTACTTATTTTTCCTTGCAAAACCATAAAGAGCTAAGTATGCTATTTGTATTGCTAATTGCATCTCAGCCTTTACATGCGTCCACTACGTTGTGGCTAAGTTGCAAAGAAAGTGACAAGTTGTGCATTTAATAGCGACTATTTATTAAGTAAACTTAATTCCCTTAACTCCCAAGGTATAACTACGTATGAGCATCGCAAGTCCTTAAAATAACAAGGTTGATGACTGGTCAATTACACTATGTTATTTTATTAAGCAAAATCCGGCGACGAAAAAGACCTGGCCATAGGCTCCCCCGACGCATAATGTCATATAAGAAAACCACACCATGGCTCAAGAGTCTCGCAGAGAGATTGCGTTAGCAAGAAACGCAGAACCCTTCCGAGCCGCAACATCACGGGACGAAGTAGCCACAATGTTAGCCGACCTCCGATAGGAAATGGCACCAAAATTAAGCAATATTAAGCAAAACCATATTACCAACCTCGGTACATAATCCTTAGTATTTTGTTTATTTACTTATATCCTGTTGTCCCTCATCAGGAACATAAGCCCTTTATAAAAGATCCCCACTTGTTGCGGTCTTGAGCGGCGACTTCGAGGTCTTCCCATCCCAACCCGAGTCTTTTTGCCTCTGACGTGACTGATCGGTGCCAGGTGGTTGTTGGACGCCTCCTCTTTCTCCTTCCCGAAAGTTGCCACGAGAGGCTCTGTCTGGTTAGACGTTATGCATATCTGACCTGGCACGAAGACGCTGGGTGCAAGCCGCTTCCAACAGGTCTTTTTGGAAATCCATGGAGGAGGCCTATGTCTAACAGTGGACTTCTTGTGGCTGAATGATGATGATGATGATGATATCTGACCTACGGATTGTGCGGCCGAACCACCCCCACTTTCTAGCCAGGATTTCTGCATTAATGGGACTCTTATTCGCCTTAATATTTTTACCCGACTGCGGCGTAGCCCAAAACGAGGGTAATGTGTTTGGCTCGTATGTAGGTATGTATGTCCGATTCCATGTTCCCTCATAATAGCCATAACTCATTAACCAATGGTCAAATTTTGGCAAATGAGATCTCAATCGATTCGTCGTGATTGCCCAAATTACCAAGAACCCGACTGCAGAGCATTAACCACTAACCAGGCGGAATACAAATTTAACAATGTAACTCAATGTGGGGTTCCTAGGTTGGTCCCGCCTGCTTAGTAGTTAATGCTCAGCAGTCTGGCTCTTTGTTATTTTTAGGGTAAAAAAAACAAGTTCGTCCCTTCGTGCGGTTTTAACACAGACAGAAAAAGAGAGCAACTGTAATATAGCTATGCAGTTGGTAGGCAACCAACGCGGTCTGTCTGGCATTGGGAACACAACAGGGTGTTTTAACCAAAATTTTGATAGTCGATTTGTACCACCCTCCTTTATGGTTCCAAGTGGCAGTACCAAGATAGCCGGAGAATTACCAGTCTTGTTTCCGTGGCTTATGAACTCTTCAGTGCGTCCATTTTGATGTTTCTCGTCGGGTTTTACATTTACATGCATGCTCCATTATTATTTTTCTTAAAAACAATAGTACATTATGATACAAGTGTGGTATGTTGGTCATTACACTCGAGTCGGTTTTTAAGCCTGAGCCGAAGGCGAAGGCTTAATGGAGACGAGAAGTGTAATGACCAATGCTCACGTGTTTCATACGACGTTTTTCAACACACTTGCGAGGAAAAGTAAATAAAAAACAACACTAACGAAATGCAATACTGTGAATAAACTTAACAAACAGAAACCCATTTAAAAGATGGCGGCCGTAATTTTATTTTTTCGCGCGGTCAGCGCTGCATGCGCGCGCAAGTCTGAGATAAGGGCACCGGCAAAGTAGCTAATCAGCCACATATTTATAAATTTTGAAATTGGGTATTTATAGGTAAAAATACACCGTCAAAATATAAATACCAACAAGCTAACAAGCAGTTTCATGAAATTCTTTAATTATTTATCACATTTAGCTGTTTTCGAAACATTAATACTTCTTGCTAATATTTAAAAAGATATGTAATGAAAAGGCACTAGTGCGATAATGTAATGTAAAAGGCACGGCATGGGTAATATTCTGCATTATCAGTGTAAATACACTGTAATAAGACCTACTTTACGGGCAGGTGTGTTGAAAAGACTATTAATTTATTATGGCCACATGACATTTAATTCATGGCCTACTATGACAATTCGATGTACCGAGCTGCTTCATAGACGATTTACTTTTTAGTCTAGTTGCAATTTCGTCAAGATGATTTTAGGACGAGTTGATTCCGTAGACCAGTTGCTTTTACGATCATCTGATACTAACCCATTGCATAGCCGATTAACCTACAGGTTAACAAGTAGGAAGACTGCTGTGTACATTGAATTGTCATAATAAACTGTGAGTTGTAGTTTTATGAAAAGCTGCCCTACCTGGGGGACCAGTCTCTTAAGTTCATAGTTGTTCAGCAGAGAGATAGTACGATAATGGCTGTATAATGGACACTGCTGAATGAGAATGTAGTGACTAGAATTGAGACAGGAATGTTGCGTTGGTTTGGATATTTGGGGAGGATGAAGGAAGAAAGATTGACGAAACAAATATATCGAGCGAATGTGGGTGGAAGGGCCGGTAAGAGACGACGTATCAGCAAAGGGCAAGATAAAAAGTACCCGAAACCGGCGTGCGTGCATTCAACGACTAATGAATGTTGAGGAAGCGAAAGTGATCTGACAGGATCGTGGCAAGTGGCAGTCCTTGGTCTCTGCCTACCCCGCTGGGATACAGGCGTGAGTTTATGTATGTATGTATCGGTAGTGTACTAACCAATCGCATACCAATGGCATAACCCGTGCCACTTAACTCGGCGCCTCGCGCGATTCGATCGTGTTCGCGAGAGATGCCTATTTAATTTGCGCAGGTTATACTATTGGAATGACGTTGTACTGCTATTGCTTCGTAGACTACGAAATGACAGCTATTGTAGTGCTAATATCATTCTATTAAACGTGTTTGTGTTTGACTCAGGGCACTTTTGTCACGCACAGGCGTTCCGTGGTTGATTCGCAGCCAAGAGTGTCTCACAAACCATAGAGCTGGTGGCTCACTCGCCAGTTAGGACGACCCCTCCCCTCCACCATCCGGGGCGAGGTAGCCGCTGGCACCGTCAAAAACATTACTCTGCCCATCCAGTTGGAAGATTTAATTTTCATTTTTATCTCAACATCCCCTTTTGTAGCGGTCTGTGCGGATCCAATTAGATGGCTTTGAGCTTTTTTATCCTCCTTCTCTTTCTCTCCCGTCTCTTTCTCTGTTTATCGAGATATTGCAACACGACAGGCCCGGAGTGGAGTTATGGAATTTTTAATTTTTCCTTCGGCAATCTGAAAATCTGTTCCCGATACAATAACGGTGGGCGTTCAGTGCGTCGCCGCTCTTTGTACTCTGATTATATTTAGCCGGTGTTCCTTTTTTTGTTTCGGGGCAGCTTTCGCACATCAAAAGTATAGCCCACTCGCCGCCGTGTTATAAAAGTACTGTGTTACGATTATATCTTGAGTACATTTTAGAACTAAAACATGGAAGATACATAAACTCACGCCTGTATCCCGGAAGGGTAGGCAGACACCAGGGCTTGCCACTAAAAGAATCCTCGAAAATTTCACGCAAACTCATATTATCATATCGTATCAAAACAATCGAGTGCAGTAATAGGTCTTATCTCAGAGAGTATGGGTTTTATCACTACGCGTGCCCTCTACGGATTAGGGATTTCAAGCGCTAAAATATGTGAATACCGCAGACACTCGGGTTTCCTCACGCTATTTTCTCTCATACTCAGTAAGTGTTATTGCTACTACAAATACTACGCGAAACCCGAAGTTTTTTTTAAATGTTTTATTCAAGAAATTTCACAATGTACATAATTTAATGATTGCTGAGATTCCAACTGCATACTGCGATCGCCAACCCGCCTGCCATGCGTGGCGATTATGGCAAAACCCCGCATGGTTGTGAAAACCACAGAAAACCATGAGGGAGGCCTATTTCCTGCAGTGGGCGTCAAATGGCTGATGATGATACATACTAACGGTATTACTTATAAAAACAAGATTTTTTAAGACACTCCTCTGCGGCAGGTTAAATAATCTGTAATTACGTCTTTCCTTTTACCACAGACTATTTAAACGGACTCTGAAGGGAGTTTTAAAGGGATCGCGTTTTTATAAATACGACCTATAGGCTTTAATCTGCCAGTGTATCAAGTAATAATAATAGATAATAATGTAGATCAGAAAGATCACCGCGCCCACTCATGCGCAGCGAAGTGTCAAGCTCTTTGCCGCCACTTTCACGGTGCGCTCACCTTCGCTCACGTGGCCTGGTGCCGGCGAAGTGGCTATGTCACGTGTAAGAAAAAATTATAATAAAAAAAAACACTTTCGTTCGTTACGAGAAACAGGAGGTAAGCTTCAGTTAGGGCCTATTCTCGTTCAATTTTATTGCTTAAATGAATTTTCCACAAACAATTGCATACTTTACGCCTCCTGATAAGTGAGAACCCATTCTAAAGTCACCCTCTCCAAGGTCAAAGCACTAAAGCCCCGTATAAATCCATTAACGTAAAGGAAAACTAAATAAAACCCGCGCAGAGTAAAAGGGGAGGTATCCAACCTTGATAAATGCTCACGATAGACAAGAACGGACATACACAAAAGAGCTTACGAGAGAAAGTGACACACAACAGTCTGGACTGAAGAGATAAGGCTCAAGAAAAATGTCACAGGATATTTATACTCTCAGGGTTCCGTAGATAAATGGTTATTATAATGCGGGGTCCCGTAGTGTGGCTAAATTAGTGAGATGTATGGCCTCTGTGGTGGCAATGGCAACACTGAATATGTATTTGAGCGGTAAATTATTGCGGTGGAGTAGTTTGAAGGGTGCTTTCGCGGGAAATGTGGCTTGGAAATTCGGGTAAACACTTTTGCGAGTCGTCTGAGATGCAGCTCATATTTAAGGCCCGTTATAGATCTACAAACGACTACCCACGTGTGTATCCTACTTAGTTATGCAATGGGCTAGTTTGCAACTTTTTTTTTTTAATTAAACTATCAAGAGACCTGGGCATTGATAACTTAACATTGATATTTAAGTGAATCCGGACTTAAATAAGTAATTTAATTTTTTTTAAGCCGCCTCCACCTAGCCCCACTTCAGGGCACAGGCCTTCTCTCAGAGAGAGTTTACGGCCTTAATCACCACGGGCTCCCACCGCGTTTTGGCAATTTCAAGCGCGGAGATATGATCACGCCAGACACTCAGGTTTCCTCACGATGTTTTCCTTCACTGTTAACTAGTGATATAGCTAATAAATCTTCACAAATGTACGTAGCTTAGAATACAAAGTTATTGGTGCCTACATGCCGGGATTCGAACCCATGATTTCCCGAATGTGAGGCCGGCGTTCTGCCGCTACGCTACCACCGCTCTACAATGATACTTACTTAATAATGTAAAGATTATTATGCACTCAACTGTACAGTATGTTTGTTCGATTCTTGTATTTACGTCGCGTCACGTTATAGATTTGTCTAGGACCTCACTGTATCTCTGTAGGTACCAGACACACGAATCCACTAAATATCCCTGCATCGTCAGCCAAGTTCTACCCACCACGAACCCATTTTTGAATAATCAAAGTCCATGAGGTTTGTTTTCAATGTAGCGCAGAACGTGCGACTTAAGGTGACTTGCGCCAAGTCACTGGGTAAGTAAGTAAAAAGAAAAAATATTATTACGTACCTATTATAAATTTTTAGTAAATTCCTATTTTAGTGTTGGTAAAGGTAAGTACATACTTCATACAATGTAACAAATTGATATCACCGCTGCCTAATCCCATAGGCGATAACGAGCAGCGGGATATATAGGGACAGTTTAACCTATCCACTATAATGCTTAGAACGCTGTTAAATACTTATCCACGGATAAAGGAATAGATGGCTGATTGTCAGAGTCGTCAATCATACAATTTATCCGTGGATAGCTCTGCAAAAGTCATGGGGAAAGACGTTTTTGGACTTATTCACTGGATAGGGCTTACCCATGGACAAACTGGTAGATAGTGCTGTCAGATAGCGTTGGTGCAAACCAGCCTCAATGGGAGTTTAAATAGGCGTACATTTCAAAGGAGATCTGGATCGTTCTAAAGAAAAACGGGAAAAGAAAATTCCACACCGTCCATTCAAATTTGGTCCTTAATTAACGGACCTTAAATTCTTATTGTAAAACCTAGACTTATGCATAGGATCTGGCCTTAATCCAGGCATCTTTGCCATCTTAATGATGTTTAATGTTATTTTTGTAGACATTTTCAAAACACAAAGCGTGTCAATAATTAAACCTCATGTTATACATAGTCAAAGTCAAAAAATTTATTCACTATAAAAACAAAATGTTTACTTAATGAACGTCAAAGCGGTTAGTTTCACAATCAATAGATTATGCGGAGAAGAAGCCATTGAATTTATGAAGAAGCTGACAAAGAAAATCCACATTTATTCTTTTCAAAACAGGTTTGCTTAATTAACAGAGTTTTCAACTTAAAGTTAGATACAATCGTCCCCGTTAACATTATTTAAATACCAGACATCTTTGTCTTCTCCCCGTTAACATTATTTAAATACCAGACATCTTTGTCTTCCAAATAAGATGTTTCAATGTTTGTTTGCTGTCACAAATAAATAAATAAAATGATCCCATTAATTTACCTAAAGAAAAGAGTGTTTGGAGGTCATTCTTATACCATTTATTTAGAAAGTTTTTGCAACAATTGGAAACTAACGTGGAATAAACTACTAATAAAAGTCGCTGGGAATAAGCATCAATGGTCACTAACATAAATCACACACTATGTGGCTGTGTATCACTACGTACAAAAAAAACCTCGTAGAATATTATGTTTATTGAGAAATGATTAATTATAAACGGCTAAACACATTTTGATGAAACTTGGCACACTGATAAACCATGTCCTATATTAACACGTAGAATACGTTTAACTTCCTCTGTGGTTTAACCCAATCCCACGCGAAATTCGCTGGCACCGATACCATAATTTACAAACAACGCTGAGCTATTTAGATGCTGTTTTGAATTTTTCGATTTTGCACATGTTTCCTCTTCTTTAATTCATCATCATCATCACCAGCCACTCGACGCCCACTGCAGGACACAGGCCTCCTTCGTGGTTTTCATAGCCATGAGGGGTTTTGCCATAATCGCCACGCTTGGCAGGCGAGTTGGCGATCGCAGTATGCGGTTGGAATCTCAGGAAGACGCTGCTGCCCGTCTCCTGGTAATTTATTTCCTTAGTCGCCTTCTACGACATCCACGGAAGGAAATGGAGTGACGCTATTCTTAATCCGGCGCCACTCGGACTCTTTAATTAAATCTACGAAAATAATAGGGGTTAAAGTATGAAATTGCCGTTTTATTGCAATAGGTTCTTTGAATTGACATAGAATCTTCATGGTTTGAGGTTTTCGAATTAAACTTTTTTCAAATGGTTTCTATGATGTTCTTTTTTTAAAAAATGTGAAACATTTGAATATCGACTTTCAATTGTTTTTGTTATTCAATTTAGACAAGAAAGATGGATACTGCGAAAATTCGAGTGATTTTTGAATACGAGTTCCGACGCGGAACTAACGCGACAGAAACAGCCCGCAATATCAATGCTGCGATTGGAGAGGGGTCTGCTAATGAACGCACCGTGCGATTTTGGTTTAAACGCTTTCGTGATGGAAATTTCGACTTAAAGAACGAGCCACGAGGAAGACCGCCCACACAGGTGAATAACGATGAATTAAGAGAGATAGTGGAAGCCGACCCTAGTCAAACTACCCAGGAATTAGCGGCATGGTTTAACGTTACCTTACCCACAATACTGACTCACTTGGGTCAAATCAATAAAAGACGAAAAATGGGTGCCTCATGATTTGACTGATCTGCAGAAAGAAACGCGTGTTGAAACTTGTGTTGCCTTGTTGAACCGGTACAGAAATGAAGGAATATTGGATCGAATTGTAACATGTGATGAAAAGTGGATTCTTTATGATAACCGGAAAAGAAAAATGCAATGGCTGACCCCAGGTCAAATGCCACAACAGTGTCCTAAAGCAAAACTTACCAATAAAAAGGTAATGGTAACTGTTTGGTGGTCTCAGCACTTTCATTCACTATAGTTTTCTCCGATCTGGTCAAGCAATAACGGCAGATGTCTATTGTGCCGAACTCCGAACCATGTTGACAAAACTAGCAGTAAAACAGCCCCGACTCATGAATCGATCTTCACCATTATTGCTCCACGACAACGCGAGACCTCACACAGCACGAGAAACCATTTTGACCCTTCAGGAACTGCAGTTAGAAACCATTCGTCTTCCTCCGTATTCACCAGACCTTGCTCCAACGGACTATCATTTTTTTCGTGATTTGGACAATTATCTACGTGACAAGAAGTTTTCTTCCCAGGAGGCAGTACAAAATGCTTTCACACAGTTTGTGCAATCTAGATCGTCGGAGTTCTATCGCAAAGGCATTAATGACCTTCCCATTAGATGGCAGCAATGTATAGATAATAATGGCAACTATTTTAATTAAATAAATTTGTTAAAAATTTAAAAAATAAACAATTTAGATTGTCAGTACAAATCGGCAATTTCATACTTTAACCCCTATATATACCTACTTTCAGCAGCTTAACTCCAAAACACAAGCCAAAGACGCCCTTACCGAAATAGAAAATTCACCTAAGCTTAGGTGAAAATTCTACAAAGTTAATTCCCCGTTAATTCCCGATAAACGTTAAACTTAAACCTACTCATCAATAAAGTTTCTGTACCTGTCTAAGTGAAGTTTTGTTACGTTGTTTTACAACCAGGCCCTAGAGATACATACGCAGTTTTTAGGGTTCCGCACCTGAAGGGTGCCAAACAGGACCCTATTACTAAAACTTCACTCCGTCCGTCTATTTGTCTGTCTGGCTGTCTATCACCAGGCTGTGTCTCATGAACCGAGATAGATGGGCAGTTGAAATTTTCATAGACGGTGTATTTCTGTTGCCGCAATGACAACAAATACTAAAAACCGAATAAAATAAATATTTAAGGGGGGCTCCTATACAAGAAACGTAATTGTTTTGCCGTTTTTTGCTCGATATTAATAACGGCAAGAACCAAATATTCACAGATTATTTAGTCCTATATTCGCTTGAAAAATAAATAATGGAGAACTTACACTAAAAATGTCTTAATAAAAAAAGAGAGGACACGTTAAAAGACAAATAAACGTGGTATTTCTTTTTTGCGTTGCTTAGTGTTTGAGTTATCTCGTAAAATAATGTTTTTACGCACGTACACCCTTACAGGAAAACGTTCAGAATTCAA
This sequence comes from Yponomeuta evonymella, assembly GCA_963969515.1. Classification (NCBI taxonomy): domain Eukaryota; kingdom Metazoa; phylum Arthropoda; class Insecta; order Lepidoptera; family Yponomeutidae; genus Yponomeuta; species Yponomeuta evonymella. Next base: position 14,860,416 of record OZ018358.1, on the reverse strand, counting down.
TGACAAAACGAAATCTAGTATCGCATATTTTGTGACCGCAAAAAAAAAATTCTATTGTTTTATTTTTAAAATTTTCCTATGTTTTTGCATGATTTCTATGGTATAAAAGCAATTTCACTCCAATCTAATAAGATGCAAGTAAAACGTGAATTTTTGCCGTTTTTTCTCGACCTTCGTGTCTAATGTTGTAAAAATGATGATACGGAACCCTTGACCGGTTTTTTGATAGACTTATATACCTACGACATCAGCTGTTATTTGCCTCTATTTCGTAGTCCCCTGAGCAACAGCAGTACAATGACATTTCAATGGTATAACATGGGCATCTGTCGCGAAGAAGCTCAAATCGGGCGAGACGCCAAGCTAAGTTGCACGGGTTATACCATAGGCATGCGATGGTTACCAGATAACAATGGTGTCAATGGAATAACCTTTGTCGTACTAATATGACTCTATTGAACAACTATGCATTTTACATACTCGCCCTCCGGTTTGCTTCTCTCTATATTTTCATTTACTCTGTCTAGTAGGTATGTTAAAGATCTAATACTTTATGAATACAACTAGAGAACGTTGAAATTTCACAGTACAATAGAACGTCGATTATCCGAACTAATTGGGGACACGTGTGTTCGAAAAACCGATTTATTCGGATAATCGGACTAAGTATATAAATATCCTGCCGCCTGCCAAGCGTGGCGATTATGGCAAAACCCCTCATGGTTATGAAAACCAAGAAGGAGGCCTATGTCCTGCAGTGGGCGTCGGGTGGCTGATGATGATGATGATGATGATGATATAAATATGTACTTGTATTTGTCAAGAAAAATCGCATTCAGCTTGTGCTACAAACCATCGCAACGCATATAAAATTGTGAATGCTTCAGAAGCAGCAGGTGTGTTTTCATCTTCATTATTTGAATCACTAGTTGATGAATTACAGGCCTCAGTCACGAAGTCTACATTTTCACTATCCTGCATTATTGGGTTCCCTTTATCTTCTTCAAAGACATACATCCATCTTCACCACAAATAGTGGGGAAGCGGGGCGCCAGGCTCGTAGCCAGTTCGGTTAAGCGGTCGTTCGGATGACCGACGTTCGGATAATCGACGGTCAGATAAGCGATGTTCTACTGTACTTAAGTGTACCTTAAACAAACTTTAAGTGGAGAATTTCTGTTTGACTGCCTCGTTGGTCTGGCGGTTACACGCTTGTCCACCAAATCAGAAGTCGTAGGTTCGATTCCCGCTAGAGGCCGATTCTCGATTTGTAGAAATGACCTCAGTCTCGGTGTATTTCCATGTTTGTGGTCTATTTGCTTGCTTAGCATAGTACACGGTATCCTAATTTGGGACCAGTAGGTATAAGTAATAATTGATAAAAAATATGTTTTCCTTCTATCTATCTTTTTTAAGACATTTGTCTATCAAATTTCTTTCTTTCTTGTTTTTACCTCTTGGTGCTCCTCACGCGTGCCTATAAGCGGTTGGTTTTACTTTGTATACACCCGCAGAATACTGAATTGGGGCAGACTGTGGACCTTTCCCCGCCTATACCTACAGGCTACGTAGATCAAAGCCTCTCCCGCCCCCGCCTTTGAACACTGTCTGTTATGTCTGCTACTAGGGCTATATGCAACACACACACAGGCATCGTCATAGTAAATGGTAGAGATATGGATAGATGATCATGTGAAATAGTTATTTGTTATGCAAGGCTGCAAAGTTAATTTTTGGCGCGAGTACCTTGTATTGAAACCTGAGCAAGCGAAGGATTCTAGGATTATATAGAAATATAGAATCCTGAGCGTAGCGAGGGTTTCAAAGGTACGAGACGCTAAATAACTTTGCTGCCGAGCGCAACACACAACTTTTCACCTCACTAAAGCGAGGAAAATGTTAGGTGCAAGAAAAACAGTTTTAATAAATATTAAATTACTGTTAATTTATATCTTCGTCGCTGCTAGCTTCGCTCATATTTTATGATTTCTTTCGATTTTATCAAAAAACAAACCAAAATAATGGAAGTAAAGTGAATTCAATAAAGAGAAGAAAATTTTAAAGTTTTTTTTTAAATCAAATTTTCTTGCCGGCCAGTGCGATTCTTTAAATGAGGCTGGCGCATGACATGAAATAAGTATTTGCATTTCAATCATCAATGGACTGGCTGCAGAGAATATAAACTATTACGAAACCAATGAGGTTCTATATATATGTAATTTATTGTACGAAACCTTTATTGAATAAAAATATTCGAATTTTAAAAACACTTTCCACGCTAGCGGATAAAGTGCGATTTTCCACGCAGATTTCGAATGATAAACAGAGCTTTTACGAGCTAGTGAGGTGAAAATGGTATTTAATCCCTTTACACGGTAATTTGGGTTATTCCTTGAACATCTTTAGGGATGGAAATGTTTCGACATAAAATTACATAAGTGACGTCACTCCCTTACCTTTAAGGAGGTTATAAGGCAGGTACAAACGAGAAAATACTATTTGTCAGAATATAATTAGAACATTTAAATGATAAAATAGATAAAATAAAATAAATTTATTTGCTTAGAACGTGGTACATTATGATGACATGTTATTAAATATGAGCTCACATTAAGTTAGGTATGTTCTAACATGCAAATATTATGTAATTAAAATTTATTTATGTAATTATAACGTCAAAATAGCATTATGAAATACAAATGTAAATCTACTGCCAGGTACACTATATCTACGATGTTAATATAATATAATGTCCAAGTTGAATAATTGAAATGTCAGTTGCACTTAATTAAAATAGATTAAAATTAAAAATAACTAGAATGTAAAAAATAAAATGTCACTTTACTCAACTTTACCTGTCAGGAATTCATTTACAGAATAATAGCACTTTTGTCATAGCTAATTGTATAGTTCTCTCTTGAATATCGTCCATCTTAATTTCAGGAATTCAATAGGTATTTTTTTCTAAACTCTCAGACCTAGACCCGCAATTTCTACTGTGCAAAGTCGTTTTAGATGCTGGTAATATCAGTTTATCTTCTTATCGCGCTCTAAAGCATAATGCCTGTTTTTGATGATGGCGTAATCATCAAAAACAGACTACCTCACATGTTCTCTTTTCGATTGTTTTTTTTTTGTTGCTTTTCTATCTTTGCATGTATGTTATTTAACTTGTTAACTCTGCGATTCCGTAGCAATACAAATAAATGTCTTCTTTCTTTCGAAACAAATTAGATTTTTTCACGATGGAAAATATCCGGGCCTTGGGGAGATCGAAACGAAAAGGGGGAAGATGCTGGGACACTTGTTACGTCACAGCAATTTTATAAAGAACATCATACGAGAAACGAGAGGTAGAGGAAGGCCACTGAGAAGCCAAATTAGCCATCTTTTACATTTACCGCTTGGAGTCGATCGATCTATTAAAATTTAAATAATACGGACTCCACTGCCGCGTTTCATCATAAGCAGTCTAAATATACGTCCCACTGTAGGGCACAGGCCTTCTCTCAGAGAGAGAGTATGGGCTTAATCACCACGCGTGCCCACCGCGGATTGGCGATTTCAAGCGCTGAGGTATGTAAATAGCTCAGACACTCAGGTTTCCTCACGATGTTTTCCTTCACCGTTAGCGAGTGGTATTGCTACTATAACTTCACAAATGTACAAAACTTAGAAAACAAAGTCATAGGTACATGCCCGCACTGGGAATCGAACCTGGGTCGCCCGCTTCCGAGTCCAATGTTCTACCCGTTTCATAAAACAACAATAAAGGTAAGGTTAAGGTATTTATTGTAGGGGCCCAGTTGCCTGAAATAAATGGTTTATTATTTATTATATTAGTGACTAAATTAAAAAGAAGGTGTACCTACAACGTAACATACCAGGCGGTGAAGCAACTGGCCTGTGAACGCAGCTGTGGAGGATGCTGCACCGTCAAGAGTTAATGATAAAGGACAAATCAGTCCAATTAAGTTGCTCAACATGACAAAGTAGGAATAGCACTGTTACTATATTTAGTTATATATTTAACGGGCCTAATCGTGATTACCTCAATTCAAGACGTTACTAACTATGACGCTAACAGCGGGGTCTCTGGTCCAAGTCCTCTATTTTAAACTTCATTATCCCTAAGAATAAAAGTCATTTATCAGAAACAAATATTAAAGCCCATAATCGCTTAAGCAAAACCAAATCTTTTAACCGAAACGGCAAACCGTCAATCCCTTACGCTTCGCTAATGAAAGCCTACGGAATCCGGATGAAAGCGTCACAGAGGGAACCCTGAGGGGTGTGGCCTAAGTACAAGAGAGGAGCGTAGAGTAGGTGTGAAATACAAGGTGTTGCAGTATGTCCGGCAGAATTTTAGAGGGTACCGGATGCCAACTAATGAAAAAGACATATCTTCTTTTATAACAAGTTTTTGCAAAAAGTGAACATGATAGAATGATAGTGACACACACTGACCTTCCATTTTCGGATGTATATGGGATCTTTGTTACACTCGGTATACCTTGGCTGTAAGTACATGATAATATTCTATTTGAGTAGTACTGTACGACGGCAGTCTACATACGAGTTCATCACGTCTGCCATCAAGAGCAACTCTTCATTTGACTTTGAACTCGAATATGTTATTGTAGACTGTACTCTGCCTATTCTAAGCTAACCTGACATTAGGTACTTAGTCGGAAGCTTGTAGTCCTACGCCCCGCTTCCTCCCTGGCCCAACCCTAAACCCTTTCGGGATGAAAGCGGCGTGCACGGAACCCACAAAGCCTGCGGAGGCATATACGCGAGCAAAATAGCAATTAAATACGCCTTCATTACGGGGAACCCTTTCGGTTTGGCGCTGCGCACGACCGATTGGGGTGCTGGATAGTACAGTCGTAAATAGGTAGAGGTTGCTAACACTGGATTACGATGAGTGAGGCCGCGAATTCATTTTTGGGTAGAGATCAAATGTTGATGAGGCGAAAGTGGTTTGTCAGGTTACCGGCAACTGGCAAACCCTGGTTCCTGCCTACCTCTACGGGATACAGGCATGAGTTTATGTGTATAATTATGTATATTTATAATAAACAGAGACAGTAACTTGCCGGATCATAATTACTATTGTTTAAGCAGCCAAAAGAAGCTTATATTAGTTTCTCTTTATTGTTCACAAGATAAGTTCTGAACACTAAAATATACTTAGTTATATATATTTTTATGGCCAAATACAAGGAGCAATGGATAACTAAAAGGGAAGCATTTGGTCAGCAGTTGGACAAAATCTTAACTGCAATCGCCAATCCGCGGTGTGCAAGCATTGTCATTAAGCCCATACCTTCTTTCTATCGCTTTCTGAAAAATCTACTTATATAGGTAGCATGACTTACATATTATCTATCTGGGTGCCAAATCTGACTAGCCACCAGTGCTGCCAACTCTGCTAAGCCAAAACGGGCTGCCAGGCCTTAGAAAAAGCGCTAGAAAGCGCTAAATAGCAACTGGAAATAAAGCGTCAAATCTGGCGCCAAATTAAAACTACCAATGCATTAATCGTACTTTAATTTGACGTTATGAAATAAAGTAAACAGTCTGGGTGTGTCCATCCCATACAACAAAATCAAATAATCGAGCAAAATACAAAGTTGTCAATCAATTACGACACTGTCAATACTGTCATCAGATTCGACTACTTCACCGTGAGACACTACGTTTGCTCTAGAACCAGACGAAGTAGGTGGTTGGCCTTCGTCAATGTTTGATCTTATTTTAAATTTATATTTGTCTGTAGATGTAACTTTTTTCAAAACCGAGTCTGGCAGCTGATAATTTGCACAGTTCCTTTTTTTGAAAGAAAGTCCATAGCGAATATTACGTCTAAGCCTAAAGAATTTCGCAGCTTAGTTTTGACCACATTTCTTGACCACTCTTTCAATATCAGCATTAGAGTGTGGCACAGACGATAAAGAGATATTAATATTCAGCGAGAGTGCGGACGAGAGAGACACATCTGGTTTTCTTTTAAAAAGCGCTAGTTTTAGCGCTAGGCGCTAAAGGGCGCTAAAGCGCTAGATCTGGCGCCGAAAGCGCTAAGTTGGCAGCACTGCTAGCCACCTATGCACAACAGCGTGATAATCATCCAAATACCAAGCGGTGGTAGCGGAGCGGTAGCATGCCGGCTTCTCATTCGGCAGGTCGTGGATTTGAATCTCAGCATGTACCAATGACATTATAATGTACAAGTTACGTACATTTGTGAAGTTATAGTAGTAATACCACTCGCTAACTGTGAACGAAAACATCGTGAGGAAACCTGAGTGTCTGAGGTGTTCACATACCTCGGCGGTTGAAATTGCCAATCCGCGGTGAACACGCGTGGTGATTAAGCCCATACTCTCTCTCTCTGAGAGAGGGCCTGGCTGAATTGGTGATTGATATCCTACTTACTACGGACTGTATCGGTTTCCAGCCCCTTAATTTCAGAGACCAAAAACGCACGTGTATCGTGCGAGCGCACCACGCAAAGGGTTCGGTAGCCAATAACGCATGTAACAGGATTGTAAACACGAAAACGCTCGGTAAAGGCCCCCCGTCGGTGGCTTTAATCACTGCTGTGTGGATTATTACGCTGCTGTAGCCCGCTATAGGTACCTACACGCTAATCTGGCTGCGGTATTTAGAAAATTATCACCTAGCTGCTACCAAATAGGGGATGTTTTAGCGAAGGGTAAGATAAAAGGTACCCGAAATCGGCGTGCGAATGAGGTTTCTGCTTAGCCCTGTATAGGCGTGAGTTTATGTAATGTATGTACCTATTGCCATGCTGGCTGTGCCCACTACATTACTAGCATTGGATTCGAACATAAAGAACATTGGTTATTTCAAGCCTACGCGCGCCGGTTAATGGGCTCCATAGAGAAACACTAGCGCCACCAAGGAAAAGAATCATATCAAAAGTGTCTGTACAATCTCTCAATCACGTTAATAGTGATTTTTGGGACCCACGGCCGTGAAACTAAGGAAAAAAAACCTAGGACTAGATGTAGATAGCATTAACGCCAAAAGCGGCCGTTTTTGGCATAAATGCTATCTAGTCCCAGGTCCGTGATCCTGTGTCATGGGTCCTAAAAATCACTGTTAACATGATTAAGAGATTGTACAGACACTTTTTGCAAATACGATCTGTAAAAGAAGATATGATTTTATTTTCATTGGTGGCGGTAGTTAGCCCTATGGATCCCCTTAAGGAAAAAATCATTGGGAAGGATGGACTTGAGTGGCCAGTGTGGCAGAGTGTGGCATCCAGAACGGTTCGTGCGTGCCGCGAGTCCACGGGTCATTGTTCTGGCAGACGGAGAGGCGGTACTAATTTTTCGCGCATTTATTTAAACAAGATTTCTCAAAAACCCTTTTTAGAGGCTAAAAATTCCACCCATGCCGCGACTTCTAAATAGGTTTTTAAAATTGTCCTCAGCACGGGTTAGTGCAACAAAAAGAATATAAAGATTTCTCAGCTCGAAACAAGATTTCTCAACTATTTTTTTTATTTCAAGTAAGTCTCTACTTAAAAGTATTGTGGGGCGGTGATGATGATAAATAATTTCCATAACTCCAGTGCCTTTTTCACATGGAACCGCCACAAGCCCTCGGCACCATGAAATGAATTAACTAAAACGCCCAAAAACAGTGATAATTCGTATAACAACAGGCGAATAAAGCTGATAATATTCGCTCAGTATTTCGCGACGGGACCGGGACACATGTCATGTCTGCCTGTCGGGTGTAGAGAGGGCGGGAGGTTTACAGAAGGCCGGCTTAAGGTTAGAACAAAGGCTAAATAAGTGAGTATGTAAAACTTAGTTTTAGTGATAACGCCACGTTCTGTACTCTTAAGTTAAAACATAATTTTTATGTGCAATAAAGTG